>CAUYUJ010018111.1:82822-98689 GCA_963575745.1 Prorocentrum cordatum | reverse complement strand
GGAGGAGGAGGAGGAGGGGGAGGAGGAGGAGGAGGAAGAGGAGGAGGAGGAGGAGGAGGAGGAGGAGGAGGAGGAGGAGGAGGGGGGCGAGGAGGGGGAAGAGGAGCATGTGGCGCCCCAGAGGGGCCAAGACGCTGACCTTGGGCCGAGGATGGGCATGTCTGAGCAAACGGCGCCAGCGTGTGGAGGCCCCCAGATCTCTCGACCCCCCTGGCCCCAAGTGGGCGACCTGCAGGTGTGCCCAGATATCGGCGTCACCCCAGCATACTGATACTATGTGTGCGTCTCCCCCCAGGGGCGACGCGCGCGACGAGAAATCTTCTGATCTCGATCTCCGCGCTGGGCGCTTTCTGGCCACGCCGCTCGGGAAACGATCTACTGCAAGCTGGTTCTACTATTTGCTCGGGTCGGACCGACGCGCCTCCAGGGAGGACGTGCAGTACTGGTGTGCCCTTGCCCAAGACCTGCAGCGCTCCGGTTCCACGTCGACGTGCGGGCTCCCAGACCCTTCGACCCCTCCCCCCCGGGGGGGCGTGCTCTCCACCCCCCCCCGGCCGTTGTCGAGGGCGCCGCGGCCGGGCCACGGCCCCCGGGGGCCGATGCGTGGCGGCAGCGGGGCAGACTCACGAAGCTAGGTCGCTTCAGGGCGCTCTACAACGCTCTCAAGGCGTTCTGGAGCGCTCTGGAGCGATCGCGGTGCCCCTCCCGGCCTCCAGGCCCGCCAGCCTTCAGAGACTCCCAAGTCTTCCTCGGCCCGGATTTCTCTTCCGTCTTCCTTCGTCTTGCTTCTCGGCCCCTTCCGCAGGGCCGGCTCGGCGCGTCCCTCCGAGCCGCTTCGCTGACGGCCCCCGCGCCCGCAGTCGGCCCGCAGGGCCGTCAGATGGCGGCATGCCAGCCGTGCAGATTGTTGTTCGGGGCGCGCGGGCGTCTGGGGGGGGGCCCGGGTAGTTTTGGGCAGCGCGCACGCGCGAGGGGGGCGGCCGTCTCAGAAGGCGGGGGAGCTTCTAAGACGACAGGGGGCTGCTTTGGAGCCGCCCCGGCTTTCAAGAAGCATCCTCAGGAGCCTCTGGGCCCTGCTAAAAAGACCCCTGCCTCGTAAGAATCTCGCCCGCCTCCTCAGAACCCAGAGATCCGAGGCACTCAGTTTTAAATGTTGTGTCCCCGTAAGTGCCGACCCTTTTCCCAGGGCTGGGCTCGTCATTCCCGAAACGTTGCGGAACGGTGCTGGGGCCTGGGGCCTGACGAGGGCCCACGGCGGATGCCGAAAACTGTGACCCCCCCTCGCGCCTCCCTTTTCCCCTGGGCCGCTTTCTCTTTCGCCTGACGCCCATCAGGGGAGGAGATGGAGGAGGAGGCGGATAAGGAGGAAAAGGAAGAGGAGGAAAACGAGGAGGAGGAGGAGGAGGAGGAGGAGGAGGAGGAGGAGGAGGAGGAGGAGGAGGAGCAGGAGTAGTAGGAGGAGCAGGAGGACGAGGAGGAGCTGGAGGAGGAGGCGGGAGGAGGGAGGAGGAGGAGCAGGAGGATGAGGATGAGGATGAGGAGGAGGAGGATGAGGAGGAGGAGGAGGAGGAGGAGGAGGAGGGGGGGGAGGAGGAGGAGGAGGATGCCGGGCGCCCGAAGTCGGTGGCCCGGCCCCCCCCCCGGTGGCCCCCCATGTGGTGGCAGTGTCAGGCTGTCTGCGGCATTCTGCCGCAAGGGGCGCCCCTTCCAAGAGGCCGGGGGCCTGGAGGCCCAGACCCCCGACGCCACACGTTCGTCACGACGTGGACCCCCCGCGGTCGGGACCCGCTCCCCGGGAACGGCGCTGCCTCCCGAGCCGCTCCTGGGCGGCCCCGAGGCCCGGTGAGGGCCTGCCCCTGCGGCCGAACACCGAGCCCAGAGCCTCCAGGCGTGACCGTTTGGTGCCCCGAGGGTCTCCTCCCGAGGTCGGCTTTGGGTGGAGGAGGAGGCGGATAAGGAGGAAAAGGAAGAGGAGGAAGACGAGGAGGAGGAGGAGGAGGAGGAGGAGGAGGAGGAGGAGGAGGAGGAGGAGGAGGAGGAGGAGGAGGAGGAGGCCTGGCCAGGGCCCCCCCCAGAGGCCGAAGGCAGCTCGAGGATGCCGGCCGCGCGTCGTTGCGTGTCCCGAAGCGGGGTGGTCCCGAGGGAGGCCGCCCCTGCTCGCCCCGGCCCCCGCTTTTCTCCGCGCCCGCCGCCACCTCGCCCGAGGCGCCGCGGAGGGGGCCCGAGGGCCCCATCGTGGCCCCCCATCGTCGGCGTCACCCCAACATCGTGTTTCTCTTCCTCTCCCTCTCCCTCTCTCCCCAATCCACCTCCCGCCATCGCATTTTCTTTTTTTCATGGTCTCCAACCGTGCAACTCACAGAACGAGCCGTTCTCTCACAGATGGGCTTGTTGGAGGGAGCCCTTCTCCCCCAGAGGGGCGGGCGCAAAAGCACATTGCAGCCTTCTTTTGGCTTCGCGATGACTGGCGCGGTGTGTGCGTCGCCCGCCCCCCCCTCCCCTGGGCGACGCGCGCGCCGTGGCGGGCGCTTTCTGGCCATGCCGCTCGGGAAACGAAGTACCGGGAGATGGTTCTACTACTTGTTCGGGTCGGACGCACGCCTCCAGTCAGGAGGGGAAAAAATCACACAGACACCATTGATCGTCGATTCCCCATAACATGTGGGAAAATATGGGAAGTGGGGGAAGACAAACAACCGAGAAAATATGGGAAATATGGGGGATCCTGTTATTTGTGTCCATTTATTGGTGTGTCCCAGGGCCCCTCCATCCAAGGAGGACACCTAGCACTGGTATGTCTTTGTGCGTCCTACATCGTGGCCGTGTGAAGCTGTGCAGGTCGGCGGCGGGCGAAGGGGGCGGGGAAGTGACAAGGACCAGGCCGCGTCAGCAGGCGGCTGGGCTCCTCAGCAGCCCGCGGGCCTCCCGAGAAGTCTCCCGCAGCTCCGGGGAAGGCCTCGGAAGCTTCTCTGACGGGCCAGGGGGCGCCCGATCCTTCTGAGCAGGCCTCCTCCTTCTCGCTTCTCCCCCCCCCCGCTCGCCGCCGAGGAGGGCCCCCATGCCGTCAGGGCAGGCCGCCCCCCCCCGCGCCCTCCCAGCGTGGAGCGTTACCTCCTCCTCCTCCTCCTCCTTCTCCTCCTCCTCCTCTTCTTCCTCCTCCTCCTCCTCCTCCTCCTCCTCTTCCTCCTCTTCCTCCTCGCGCCTTCCCCCCGCCGCCCCCCGCGCGACCGCGCCGCCCCTCGCCCGAGGCGCCGGGGGGGGCGCCGCAGAGCGCCGCCCAGCGGCCAGAGGAGGAGCAGCCGCCCGGCGCCTCCGCGGGGCTGCTGGCCGAGGCCGAGGCCGAGGATCGGGGCGCGTCGCGGTTCGGCGCGCGCGCGCTCGAGGGGCTCGCCCAGCGGCGGTGAGCGAGGGGGGAAGGCGAAGGCGGAGGCGGAGGCGGAGGAGGAGGAGGAGGAGGAGGAGGAGGAGGAGGAGGAGGAGGAGGAGGAGGAGGAGGAAGAGGAGGAGGAGAAGGAGGAGGAGGAGGAGGAGGAGGAGGAGGCGACGCACGGCGCTGCTGATTCAAAACGTGGGTCCAACACCACAGGATGGTTCGGACAATTGCAATACGTGATAATCAGCCCACAGCCCTGGGCCCCATCTTTCCGTGGCGTCTCTTCAGCCGGATCGACCCGTGAGGGTCCCTGGGCCGGAAAAGGGGTCGCCCAGCTTGAAACAAGTTGCAACGGCAGGATCCCCGGGCTTGGCGCACCCGAGTCGAGGCTTCGTAGAGGCTGGGGAAGGGAACGAAGCCACATGGATGCTCACATTTCATCCTTCCAGGGGCCGTGGAGGGCGATTTTCTTCTTTCTTTAGGAATGTTGCTCAGCTTGTCGCACCGCTGGTTCTGGCTCACGACGCTTCGGCGCGACACGCTATCCACGTCCCAGCCCCCAGTCATCACTGTTTCGAACTTTTCTCAGCCTTCCGTCTCGCGCAGCGGAGAGACACGCTATTAGCCTGCACGGCACAGCGTGTCGCGGAGGCCGCCGCCGCGACACGCTAAGCAAAAGTTCCTGACCACAGCTCGGCGGCGCGCCCAGGGGGAAGCGAGAAGGGCGAATGGCTCGGAAATCCCACGGCCTTCTGAGAAGTATTCGAAGCCTTCCCCGACGACGCAGAAAACTTTTCAGAAGGCCGGAGGGCCTCTGAGCAGCCCCGCCGCCTCCCGAGAGGGCCTTCTCCTTCTCGCTCCTCCCCCCCACTGCTCGCCGCCGAGGAGCCCCCTCTCTGCCCCTGCCCCACCTCTAACCCCTCCTCCTCCTCCTCCTCCTCCTCCTCCTCGTTCTCCTCGTTCTCCTCGTTCTTCTCCTCCTCCTCCTCCTCCTCTTCCCCCTCCTCTTCCTCCTCCTCCTGCAGGCAGTCGCCCGCGCCTCGATCCTCGACTCCCCATCTCCGATGCCCCGATCCCCGATCCCACATTCCCCGAGGCCTCGACTCTCGATCCTCGCTCCCCGCTCCTCCCTCCCCGAGCTTCGCTCCTCGATCCTCGCCTCCCCCGATCCCCGATTCTCCCCCCGTTCCCCGACCTCCGCTCCCCGCTCCCCGCGCCGCGAGCTCCTCGCCGCGGCCACGGGCGGCCTTTCCAGAGTGCGCGAGAGGCCTCTGGGAGGCCGGCGCCGCCTTTCCGAGAAGGCGCCGCCCCGTCTCGCTTCTCCGCCTGGCGCGCCGCCGACGCGCCCCTGCCACCACCGATCCCCGACCCCCGATCCCCGATCCCAGATCCCCGCGCCTCGATCCTCGATCGCTGCCCCACCTTGGCGCCCCCGACCCGGCGATTCGCACAGCGAGGGAACTGACCTACCCCTCTCGCGGACGGGGCTCGTGTGGAGCTTCCAGTGCGCTGTTCTGTTTGACTGGGCGCACGTGGCTGTGTGGTGGTGGTACAGCCGGCCCCGATTAGCGGGTCGACCCTGCCAGATCAAGGGCACCCTTTGTGTCCCGTGCCTCGCGACCCATGCTTTCTGACCTTCCTGTGGCAATGAGGCGCTCGGAAGGGTCTTGTGTCCTCTCGCGTGCCCTCCCCAGTCAAGATCGACTGTATCCTCCTCCTCCTCCTCCCTCCTCCCTCCTTCTCCTCCTCCTCTTCCTCCTCCATTTTCCCTTCTAACTGATGATTTCCTGTCGCATCCCGAGGCTAATTCTTCGGGCGGGCCGGGCGTTTCGCCAAACACTTCCTTACCATTTATTACCCTGAAACTTCAATACTGGTAACAGTTTCACAGATGGAGAGCGGGTCGTTTTCAAAATGTGGCTCTCGCCTTATCGCCGCGTGCATTCTTTTTTTAACATGTGCAATAGTTTCGCGGATGGAGGGCGGTTCATTTTCAACATGTGGCTCTCGCCTTAGCACCGCGCGCATTCGTCGTAAGATTTTGCAGGAGATTCGCGGATTGAGGGCGGTTCATTTTCAACATGTGGCTCTCGCTGCAGCGCCGCGCACATTCGTTTTTAAATCTTGCAAGAGTTTCACGTTTTTCCATGATCAGTATATCAGAATTTTTGTTGTAGGAAGGATTCAGGGTTATGAGGGTGCAACAGTTACGTTGATTCGCGGTGTTGAAGTCCCAGGAATGGCTTTCTGGCACGATTCAGAATTGTCAAGACGCAACAGTCAGTTTGATCCGTGGCGTTTAAACCCGAGAACAATGTATTGGCATGCTTCAGGGTCTTCAAACGGTCGTCTTCCAACGAGGCATTTGCCTGAGTGGGCATGAACCGTTGTAGGGGCCTATGAACTGGGAGCTTGGAGGGAGGGTTTACACTTCTCCTCCTCCTCCTCCTCCTCCTCCTTCTTCGGCCTCCTCCTCCCTCCGCCCTCCTCCTCCTCCTCCTCCTCCTCCTCCTCCATAAGCTTGACTGCATCCTCCTCTCCCTGAGCAGTTCTTTGCGCGCCCCCCCCCCTGGGCGAGAGGAGGCGGCGCTGCTGAGGGAGCTGGGCGCGCTGGACCGGCGCCTGCCGGCGGAGGCCACGGCCACGGCCCACCGGGCCTCCTCGGGCCTCCGGGCTTCCTCGGGCGGCTGGGGCCACCGGGCCTCCTGGGAGGGAGGACGAGGTCGGGGGGAGGAGAGTCTCCTTCTCCTCCTCCTCCTTCGGCCTCCTCCTCCCTCCGCCCTCCACCTCCTCCTCCTCCCTCCACCCTCCTCCTCCTCCTCTTCCGCCTTCTCCTCCTCTTCCTCCTCCTCCTCCTCCTCCTCCTCCTCCCTCCACCCTCGTCCTTCTCCTTCGTCGTTGACCTCCTGCTCCGTCCGCCCTCCTCTTCCTCCTCCTCCTCATCGTCGTCATCATCGTCATCATCATCATCACTACCATCATCATCACCATCACCATCACCATCACCATCACCATCACCATCACCATCACCATCACCATCACCGTCACCATCACCATCACGATTACCATTACCATCATCATCATCATCATCATCATCATCATCATCATCATCATCATCATCATCATCATCATCATCATCATCATCATCAGCAGCATCATCATCATTGTTATCATCATCAACAACATCATCATGATCATTACCACTATCACCATCAACAGCACCATTCCCATTCCCATCACGAGCGTATATGATGTGAAAGCAGAGGATAGTGGCGTAGGTGTTCTGAACGTCGCACTGAGATTAACCATGCAAGTGCCACTCTGGAATTAATAGGCCACGCGTTTATATGCTGAGTCCATTGATTCGAATACACTGTTGCTCACAAAACATTGGTTGTTTACCACGGCGGTCTCAAGAATAGATTTGATGCCGTAATGGTTATGTAGATGAACTAGAACTTTGCGCTTACTCTGAAACCTCATCATCATGCCTACCACTGTTCTCATCATCATCGTCGTCATCATCGTCATCATCATCATCATCATCATCATCATCATCATCATCATCGTCATCGTCATCGTCATCATCATCGTCATCGTCATCGTCATCGTCATCGTCATCATGGTCATGGTCATCGTCATCGTCATCATCATCATCATCATCATCGTAATCGTCATCGTCATCGTCATCGTCATCGTCATCGTCATCGTCATCGTCATCGTCGTTATCATCATCATCATCATCATCATCATCATCATCATCATCATCATCATCATCATCATCATCATCATCATCATCATCATCATCATCCCCCTCCCTCCTCCTCCGCCTCCTCCAACCGTCCTCGTCCCTCCCTCCCTTCTCAGGCGATGCCGGCTGATGCCCAGACCTCGCGGCGCCTCGGAGCTCTGAGCGACTGCTTTGCCAGCATCTTTGGCAACGGGATGCAAGCTTCGGGCCTCGGGACTGTCAAGAAGCCACTCGCGCCACGCCCTTGTGCGCGTCAAGCGACCAAGACTTGAGTCGGGCATCGAGAGTAGTACAATAATAGTCATGTGACGCTTTTTCGTGCTCGTTTTTTTTTTTTTTTTTTTTTTTTTTTTTTTTTTTTTTTCTCTGGGGGGGGGGTCCTTTTTTATTTTCCCATTTTTTTTTTTGTCTCTTCCAAAATCCGCCTGCAGGAGAACATGCCCGACCTGAACCCAAACCTTCCCGGGCGCCATGGCGCCTCGACAAAAACGTCGAGGCGGCCTTGTGGCATCTCCTCTTGGCCCGCAGAGAGGCCACCTCACCTCTGGGCCTCGGGGCCCGTCAGCATAACGACCTGGGGTGACGTCCTCCTCGTCCTCCTCGCTCCTTCTCCTCCTCCTCCTCCTTCTCCTCGCTCCTCTTCCTCCTCCCTTCTCCTCCTTCTCCTCTTCCTCCTCCTCCTCCTCCTCCTCAGGACGAAGGATCTGATGTTCCAGCCTACTTACGCCATCTTACGCCTTGATCACCAGAAAGAATTCCGAGCACCAGAAAAGTACCGAAGCTGGAGGGTTTTCACGCGTCGGGCCCTGGGAGGCGATGTTTGTTCGACACCGTTTCGATACTTTCGGGGCGCTCGACATTATCGCTGGAATGTGGTCCTCAAATTCGATGGGGGCAACATACGGTGGGGGCGTTCGTGAAGGAACGTGCCCAGGAGGCTTCAGGCCCTGGGGGGTACGTTATCTGATGAGGGCGGCGGTGATACCCATGGCCAATGCACACTTGGCTTTCCTCTGGCTTCCAGACCGTGGATTACTCATCGAAGGTTTACTTATCCAGTACCCATCCCGTAAGGCGAAGGGAGGCGGGACATGCCTTCCCATCACAGTGCGCCGGTGGAGTGTCCGAGGGCTGGCGGGCCCAGAGGATCGACCGGGCGCCGCGGCCGCTCCGGAGCGGTGCCGGATCGCTCCGAGAGTGCTCCTCGGGCGCTCCGGAGCGACGCACCTCCATCCCAGTCGGGAGCCTTGAGACGGGGGGCAATGCAAACGGGGGTCAGCCAGAGCGCTCAATCTTGCAGAATCCTGCAGGGCTAGGGTCGCACTGACCCGGGTTTGGGTGCAGGATCCTGCAGGAATTTGAAGGATCCTTCGCGTTGACCCAGGTTTGGGTGCAGAATCCTGCAGGATCCTGCAGGATCTTGCAAGGCCTGACTGAACCGGGTCTGTGGTGACCCGGGTCAGAAGATCCCCGACCCAGGCTTAAGTCGGGCGTGTCCCTCTACAGGAGGAATGTTCCAAAACAGTAAAGAACTAGTCTCGGGACGACTCTGCGAGTATTGTTCGACCAGTCTCGATTCTAGTTTTTGGGTATGTCTGTTTTTTTCGTCCAAGAAGCCGCCTGCAGGGGGGGACGTGCCCGACCTGCTCCCAGGCCTGCCCGACCATGTGGTCGCCAGGCTTTCGCCCCCGGGGGCCGATCGGCGGGCCTCGGGGCCGTCCCGAAGAAAGAGGACTCGGGGTGTGGCGCTGGCCCCCTTTGGGGGAGGGTCGGTCCGGAGGTCAGGGTGCCCACAGCTCGATCGGCGGCGACCTCCGAAGCCTACGCTTAGGTCGGGCATGTCCCCCCCTACAGGCGGATTTTGGATTTTTGTTTGTTTATATACATATTTATGTTTATATATGTATATATACATGTTCAAAACATAGTCGAACATATTCAACAAATATTCGAAAAATCGTGCCCACACTATTTTTTGACTATTTCCGAATATTCCATCTACCTCGCCTCCATCGGTTCAGGAGGAGCGCCGGTTGGTGGGGGTTGGGGTTCGGATGTCCCGACCTAGTCGAACAAGAACCAGAGCGCCAGATGTCTGAGCTCACCTGCACTCAAGGCCGCCCAGATGGGGCCAGAGCAGGTAGGCGTCGGAGTATCGCGCCGCATCGCCGATGCATCAGCGGCGCGGATCGATCTGAGGAGGCCGATTTCCTCATCCCGACGCATCGCCGACGCATCGCCGATGCATCAGCGATGCGGTGCGATCCGTCGGCTCCATCTGTTCTGGCCCCATTGGCGGAGCCCGACCAACATCTTCGCTGGCGCCCGCATGAGTTGCCAGGCCCAGGGCGCAGGCAGCGGGGGTCGGCCCCGACGGTGGTCAGCCCATCTTTTGCGATCTCCTTGGGTTGACCCGAATTCGTGACGCCTCGCGTGTCCGCACCAGCCCATCCGGAATCGATCAGAGGCCTTGTTGAGGCCTCTTGGAGGCTATATTGAGCCATGTTCGGCCAGAGGCTATCGGAGCCCGTCTGGAAGGCCTCTACAGTCAGCCCGCCCGGTAAGGATGAGCCTCTCTCCAAGGCTACCCCTGCGTCCCTCCCTTCGGCCCACCCTGGTCCTGGGTCGCTCTGGCTTGCCGCGCCCCGCCCGCAAAGAGGCGACATGGCCCTCCAAGGCCTGCAGCCTCATCGTGTGTCCTTATTCTGCTCGTTGGCTCTACCGCGCTCTGGCCCACGCACTTCTCGACGACGACGATGACGCCGACGCCGACGCCGACGGGCTCACGACGACGCCGACGCCGATGGCGACCGACGTCGACGCCGACGTCGACGCCGACGTCGACGCCGACGTCGACGCCGACGCCGACGACGACGACGACGACGCCGACGACGCGATGCCGACGACGACGACTTCGGCGCCGCCGCCGCCGACGACGACGATGACGACGATGCCGACGACCCCCGAAGGTCGAGGGCTCCGCCGTCACCCAGCCGACGCCGCCCCCCTCGGGCGGCGGCGGCGCCGCGCCCTCGCCGCGGCCGCCGCCCCCGCTGCCGCGCGGGCCGCCCGCCGCGCCCCGGGGCGCCCGGCAGCAGCGCCCGCCCCGCCCGCCGCCGCCGTGAGGGCGGAGGTGCCGCGCGATGCAGGGCGCCCGCCGCCGCCGCGAGGGCGGAGGTGCCGCCGCCGTGAGCGCGCTCTGCCCCGCCAGGGGTCGACCTGCACGGTGTCTCGGCGACGTCGTGGGCCGTGTTCGGCTCGGGTGCCGCCCTCCGCGGGCAGAGGCGGGGCGGAGACAGCATGAGGGAAGACGGGCACGGGACGGAAGCGAAGAGCACCGTTTGGGTCGATCCCTGTGCCCTGCTGCCCCGGGGGCCTCCCGCCCCGGCCAGCAACAAGAAGGGGCGAGCGAGGGGCCGCCGCCGCCGCGGAGCCCCCGCCCGCCGCCGCCGTGAGGGCGGAGGTGCCGCGTGGTGCAGGGCGCCCGCCGCCGCCGTGAGGGCGTGAGGGCGGAGGTGCCGCCGTGAGGGGGGAGGTGCCGCCGCCGTGAGGGCACCCTGCCCTGCTGCCCTAGGGGGCCCCTCGCCGCGGCGAGCAGAAACGAGGGCGAGCGGGGCGCCTAGGAAGAGAGTCGCAGACGCTCGGGGTCGTCGGGGTGGGGGGGGTCTGCGGCGGCCCAGCACGGGGGGTGTCCCGGCCAGCAGGGTGGGGGGAGGGGCCGTGAGACCGAGGGACCCGGTGTTTTACAAGGGAGAGGGGGGGCCTGTCGGCTTCGGTGCCCCTCTCGAGGCATCGTTGGTACGATGCTTTCGCCCGGAGGGGTTAAGGCACACAGCCCCCCCGTCTGGATGGTCGGTCGGCGAGAGGTCTCGGGCCCATTTTTTTTTTTGTTTTTTTTTTTGGGGGGGGGGGATGTTTTTTTTTTTTTTTTTTTTTTTTTTTTTTTTTTTTTTATTTTTTTTTGTTTTTTAGTTGTTTTGTGTTTTTTAGTCGTTATTTTGTTGGGTTTTTTTTTGGTTTCGTTTTGGTTGGAAAACCAAATCAGGTAATTAGTGCGGAGTTCTGGGAATGGGTTAGGCTCGAGGCGGTCTCGCGCAGCTTCATGGCGGGGGTCAAGGGCTCCAGCCGTGCTTCTTCACGGCGCTTCGCGGCTTCTTCGCTGCGTCCAGCGTCGGGGGGCCCGTCGCGGGGACGGAGTGTGGTCTCGGGGGTCGGGCTGGGGCGGGATCGTGTGGGGTGAGGTCGAGGGTGCGAAGCGGTTGGAAGCGAGGCTGCGAATCGGAAGATGAGGGCGGCCGCGAGGGCGAGCACAGCTCGAGAGCGGCGCCGTGGAGGGTGAACTTTGAACATCTGTGAGTGCGAGGAGCTGGAGGAGGAGGAGGAGGAGGAGGAGGAGGAGGAGGAGGAGGAGAAGGAGGAGAAGGGGGAGGAGGAGGAGAAGGAGGAGGATCAACGCTGCAGTGCACCCTCTGGTCCCACGTCCCTCGTCACAAGTTCCTGCAGGACTTTTTTTCGTGGCAAGAGGCGCAGCCTCTTGAAAGACCGGCACCCCATGGGCCTGCCATTCAAGCAAGCCTCCTCCTCCTCCTCCTCCTCGTCCTCCCTCCTCTCCCTCCTCCTCCTCTCCCTCCTCCTCCTCCTGCTCCTCCTCCTCCTCCTCCTCCTCCTCCTCCTCCTCCTCTTCCTCCCTCCTCTCCCTCCTCATCCTCTTTTTGCTCCTCCTCCTCTTCCTCCTACATCCATTTAGCGAATAGTACGGAATGCAAGCAGCTGTGATCATTCAGTTCAGCGAGGTGTCCAGTGGGATCCTCGTTTTGAAGAAAGGAGCCGCCCGCCACTTGTGCAAACGTTGCACACGTTCACTCTGCTCACTCACTTCTCGGAAATTTTGATCGAGAGCTATTTTGAAAAGGAGCCAATATCCATCCGTGAAGTTCTGATGTATTTGGAATTCCCGTATCCCCAGATGTAAAGAAGTTTCAAGCGACTGCCGCGAGTTGAAAAGGAACCGTCCTCCATCTATGAAGCGGTCTCAGACATGGAAGACGCATGTGCGCTGCGCTAAGGCGAGCGCCCCATTTTCACAAGGAGCTGCCATCCATCCGTGTAAAGGTTGCAGGCTTTTAAAACGAAAGTGTTCGGCGCTGAAGCGAGAGCTCCATTTTGACTCCCTCCATCCTTGCAGCTATTGTACATCGTTTCAAGCTTCAGGATCACACACAGTGAGGAAGTTTCAAGGTAAACGCCCAGCCCGCCCTACCCACACGTCTGGGGTTTGTCAGGGACGAGTTCTCTAGAAGGAATGAAATAGGAGGATGAGGACGAGGACGAGGACGAGGACGAGGATGATGATGAGGAGGAGGAGGAGGAAGAGGAGGGGGAGGAGGAGGAGGAGGAGGAGGAGGAGGAGGAGGAGAAGGGGGAAGAGGAGGAAAACGTATGAAGGAGGAGGAGGAAGACCAGTGTAAATCCAAGATTCGTTCACGATATTGCAATACACCCTCCCTCCATGTTCCCTCTTCACTGGCTCCTCGCAGATTCATTTTCACTGACGGAGCTGCTCTGTTGAAAGACACCTGTTTGAACATGTAGATTTATGCCAGAACGTCGACCCTGGGACTTCAACGCCGCGAATCACCGTTGCTGTTGCGTCTTGACGATCCTGAATCGTGCCAGAATATCATTTCTGAGACTCCAGCACCGCCAATCAGCCTGACTGTTGCACCCTGACGTTCTGTCATCGTGCCACGCACCATTCCTGGGACGTTAGCCATGAGAAATCTTCAGGCGTACGCAAACTCTTAAGACGAATGTGCGTGGCGCTAAGGCGAGAGCCACGTTTTGACAAGGAGCGCCTTCCATCCGTGAAGCTTTTGCAAACTTTGCAGGCGAATGCGCGCGGCGCTAAGGCGAGAGCCACATTTTGAACACGGGCCGCCCTCCATCAGTGAAGCTCTTGCAAACTTTGAAGACACATGTGCGCGGCGCTAAGGCGAGAACCACATTTTGAAAGCGGGCCGCCCTCCATCAGTGAAGCTGTTGCAAATTTCAAGCTCCAGGATCATAATTTGTGAGGGTGTTTCAGGCGACGCGCCCGGCTCGCCCTTTCGACCAGCCTGCGGGTGCATCAGGACGGAGTTATCTATGAGGAAAAGGAATGGAGAAGGACGAAGCGGGAGAACGAGGAGGAGAAGGAGGAGGAGGAGGAGGACACTCGCGGGTATCCTGCCGCTGGCTTTCGGCGCTCCCTTGTCGGTCCGCCCGTCCATGTTGCTCAGACTCAGTCCCTTGACTTTTCTTTGACGCAATCCTGGTCAGCTTCTCGAGCTGCGTCCAGCCGTGGCCATGAGGCCCCCCCAAAGAGGCCCCCAACTAGACAAGGAACGTCAAATCCCAGCCATCCTCCCCTGGAGGCCACCGGAGATCCTTGGAGCTCTGGAGGCCTCTCGGGGCGCCCGGGGGCCCGAGGAGGGCCCCGACGGCAGCCCACCTGCGAACCTCGCTCCTCGCTCCTCCTCGCCCCTCCTCGCCCCTCCCCCTCGCTCCTCCCCGCTCCTCCACGCTCCTCGTCGCTCCTCCTCGCTCCTCCTCGCTCCTCCTCGCTCCCGCTGGCGCCCCCCCCCGCCCCCCCCTGGGCGAGGCCGTGCGCCGCCTGCCGTTCTACATCCACTCCACAGGCGCCTCCCTCTCGGGGGCCCCCGCGGCGGGGCCCCGTGGCTGCCTCCGCTCTCTGCGGGCCGCCGCGCGGCCTCCGTCCGCGCCGGGCTCCCGCCCTGCTCCTCGCCCGCAGCAGCTACACTCAGGAGGGGAAAACACACACACACACACAGAGACACGATTCGTCGACGACCCTCCAGAAAATAGGGGAAACTATGGGAAGTGGGGGGGAAGACAAACACCTAGAACATATGGGAAGATATTGGGAATTTGGCTATTTGTGTCTATGTATTTGTGTGTGTCCCAGTTCCTCTTCAGACGCCGTATGAATACTATTCTCCTCTCTCCCCTGATGACGTCTGGAAGATGTTCGGCCCCCCTCCGCACGTGGTTTTACGCACAGGATTCCTGGGAGCTGGGTTTTCGTGTTTTTTTTGTTTGTTGTACGATGTTGCTCCCGCTGCGGCGCTGGCCTCATTTTCGGGCTTCGCTCGTTCCGAATCGTGCTCCCGCTGCAGCGCTGGCCTCATTTCCGCGCTTCCGCTCGTTCCGAATCGTGCTCCCGCTGCAGCGCTAGCGTCATTATTACCAGTACCATGCCATGGCATGCAATGCAATGCTATGTGGTGTTCTGCTGTGCGTTGCCATGCCTTCAGCTGCAATGCTAGGATATAGAGTGCTTGACTACGCAGCGCCACGCCATGCTGTGCCATGCTACGCTTTGATCTTCAGCGTCATGCTATGCCATGTTCTGTTCTATGCCGCTGTGCGATGCCATTCTTGGCGTTGCAATGCTTTGTGATGCAATTCTTCGCTACGCAACGCGACGCCATGCTATGACATGCTACGCTCTGCCGTGCTCTTCTACGCCCTGCTATGCCGTGCTCTACGATGCATCGCGCACCCTCTCGGGATCATTGCCCTGCTCGACATCCGACTGTGCGAATAAAGGGGAGATCTACGCCATGGTAAGGGATGGGAGGAAGGGGTAGAACGTCAGATATGACGCGAGCGCACCTAGCTTGTCCTCCTCCCCATCCCCCTTCTCCCCCTTCTCGTCCTCGTCGTTCTCCTGCTCCCCGTCCTCCCAGTCGTCCCTGCCGGCCTCCTCCTCCCTCTTCACCCCCCTCCTCGTCCTGCTCCTTCTCCTCGTCCCCACCCCTCTTCTTCTCGCCATCCTTATCCTCCCCCCCGCCATCCTCCTCCTCCTCCTCGTCCCCATCTCCCTCCGTGATCTTCCTCCCCTCCTACTCTTTCTCCTTGTTCCTTCTGCCCTCCGTTTCTCGTTCCTCCTCCCTTCTTCCCCTCTATGGTCCTTGCTTTTCTCCTCCTCCTTGTCCTCCGTTCTCCGTTCCTTCTTCCTCAGATATAACTATCTCTTTCTCGTCTGATCGCCAGACGTGTCGGGTGGGCAGGCCGAGCGCTTCGCCCGAGACTTTCTCCAACATCTGACCACGAAGCTCGCCCTGCCCATTCGTTCCAAGCCTCGGGGGGCGGGGCGTGTTCATGTTTGGTGCTATTCTTTTGGCGCCGTGCGCATTCCGCTTACAACACAGTAGCAGCAGCTACGAAACATGGAGGGAGGTGCTTTTTCAAAACGGGGCTCTCGCCTTGGCGCCGCGCGCAGTCGTCTGCAAAGCTTGCACCAGCTGCAAGGACGGACGGCTGATCGAGCTCTCGCTGGAGCGCAGCGCACATGCGTCTTTTCAAGAGTGGCGCCAGTTTTTGATCGAGGACGGACGCCCCCCTGTCTTACATCCCGGGGTTGGGCCCCAAACTTCTGGTCCAGTGGAACGCCCCACGAAGCCTGGGGCAGGGGTCGGAATGTCCCCTGTTGTAGAAGACTTCCGGCCCCAGTGGAAGGAACCGTCCCAAGGCATGCGCTTCTCGGTGAGCCTCCGGCCTGGGGAGGTTCCCGCGGAGGTCTCTGGGCTTCGGAGGTGCCCGGAGGTCGCTGGGTGGCTCGTGACCCCTGCAGGGGGGTTCCATGGAGGGAGGGGTCGGAGGAGGAGGAGGAGGATGCAGAGGAGGAGGAGGAGGCGGAGGAGAAGGATCATGACAATGGGGGAGAAGGATGATGCTGCTC
>CAUYUJ010018111.1:67822-77822 GCA_963575745.1 Prorocentrum cordatum | reverse complement strand
GTCTGGACCGAAGGTTCTCGCAGCTCCAGGCTGGCGGTGATTTGCGGCGATTGCAATGTCGCTGATGTGGACCAGCTGGGCCCGGCCAAACCAGAGCGGGCTCGCCCCGGCAATGTTGCGATTACTGCCGGAACGCTGTCGCAAAGATGGCGAGTTTTTCCCGGGCTCATGCGGGGGGTTGTCTCAGGGGATGCCGGTCGCTCTTGCAGTGATTCCAAGACGCTTGCCGTACTTGGATTGCATATGGTTTTGGGTCCGAATTGCGCTCCATCGCGGCCGCTAACAACCCCGAGCCTTTCTCAGGGAAGGAGGTTGCCGATCGCGCTTGTACTCGTCTTGTGCTTCAGCATCGGGTGCTCGATGAAGCGGCCCCGGAACTTGTCCCTGGGCGCATTTGCAAGAGGGCGGAGTTTGAGGCCAAGGTGGGCGTGCTCATCGAAACGGACGGGGGGTTCATGTCCCCCCTCTTCCCGCCGAAACTGCTGGAAATAAGCGCGTGAGTCTTGTCTGCGGCTGCGCGCGATGCCGTGGTTGTGGCCCGCGCTTTGGACTGGATTTCCCAGGCGCTCGAGGAGTCTTGTCGCGGCGAGCAGCGAGAGCCATCGGGCGCCGTGTATTTTTCCTCGCCCTCGAGGTTCGCCGCTCTGCTGGTGCTGCGCGTGAGCGCGTGGAGGTGGCTGGTTGGAAGGTGCTCGTTGTCGACCCAACTACATTCCAAGCATGGGCGCAGACTGCCCGCTATGCGACTGCAGCTTCCGAGCTCGAGGAGCTCTGGGCGGCCAGACATGCAGGCAAGGGCAAATATCGGTCGTCGCTAGAACGCCATAGTGACTGGGGCGTTGCAGAGGAAGGCGCAGATCTGGGCACCGTCGGCTACGCGGTTCGCTCTCCGCGCCACCAGGCTTGGCGGCAAGGTCTTCTTCTCCTGATGCGGGGCAGGTGCAAGCTTTCTCCAGGTGCTGGGCTCCAGTTTTTTCTGGCCGACTTCGTGCCCTGCATTAATTGACGCGTGCCTCGGTGCGTTCGTCCAGCGGGCTACGACCGCCTCGCAAGGCGTGCTGGAGTCAGTCCTCAAACGGATTGCGCTATTGCGCCTTCGCGTTCGGAACTTGGGGCTGGGTGTCTTCCTTGCGCGGCATGGGCAGCTCGTGAACGTGGCGCGCTGGTTCTCTGGCAAGCTTGCAGTCTGATGACGGCGGGGCAACAGTCATCCATCTCGTCTGGTGGCACGCGCCAGGCATTCTTACCCGATGTTTGTCTGGTCACCTATGAAGAGGATTTTGGCGTTGTCAGGCCGACGGGTGCCGTTCGCGCGCGCTGACTTTGTGACGCTGGTATGAATGTCATCTCGGCCGCGCTCAACTCGGCGCTGCGATCCGATTTATGCGTGGCGTCGTCGCCGCGGCCTGAAGGGCGGGTGGCCCTGCCTCTGCGATGTTTCAGATCAGCAGTGGGATCACCCAGGGATGTGCTCTTCCTGGAAATCTCTTCGTCGCTATGACGTCACCCTGTCCGGAAGACCTGCAGGCTGGGATTGAATGCCGCGCGTTGGGTGAACCTCGCGCGTGTGCGGGCGACATCGGTGGCGTCTTCCTCGACGCCGTGGGCCGCGAACTTCTCGCGCGAATGATGGCTGCGGCAGAGAAGACATCATGCTCGTGCCGGCAAAATGCGCGGTGGTGCCCCTGACTCGCGATTCTTCGATTGAGGTCTCGAGCGACGCCAGCGACGTCATCGGCGCGTCTATTCCTCAGTGGGCGTCTTGCCGTGTCGAGCCGCAGCTTCTGTATCTTGGCTCATGGCTTGCCCCAGTTGTTCTTCCTCTCGCGTCGTGGTCCACCTCTTGGGTGGGGTTGCGCGCGCCGGCAGAGTCGCTGCGCGCGCGGCGTCGGCGGCGCCGCCTGCGATCAACGCATTCGAGCTTCTCCAGCGTTGAGCTGCGTGGCCCCCCCCCCCCCCCCTGCCGCAGGCCTGCGTCGCTATGGATGTGCGCGTGCTGGTCGAGCTCCTCCGTCCACCCAGAGGCGCGTCAATGCATGCATGCTGTTATATTGTCGTGGCAGCTGGGGTGGCGCGACGCTTCGCTCCGTGAGTGCATGGCGCGATCCGCATTGGTCAGGTATGCGATGTGTACTCTTCCTGTTTGGAATCTTGAAACGGTCGGTGGTGAAGTGGATCAACGACAGATTGCCGAGGGACCTGACTGAGAAGCTTTGTTCGTCGCATGGGCAATCGTATGCGTTTGTGGCAGTTCTTGACTTAGCGATGAATGCCCCTTCTCTGGAGTCCACCACCGCTGGGAGATTCGTCCGCGATTGCCCGCTCGCCAAGAAGAGTGTCCAGGGCCCCGCTTGTTCTGCTGCGCGTTCAAGGCCATGGTCGGTTGCTGTGCGGTCCGCGTTTCCGACGACCCCTCGCCTGTCATCGGCGCCATCGTCCAAATCTGGGCCAAGTGGTTGCCTGACCGCACGGAGCAGCCAAAGGGGCTCACTGGGGCGCGGTGCAACATGCCCTGCGACAGTTGCCAGTGGCCTGGGCATTCGAAACGCTTGGGGCATGCGTTGGGTGGATGGCGCGCCTCGCGCAGGATTTCCTTGCGTGGAGGGTCCAGGAAGTGCATGTTCGGTTGTGAGAGGCAGGATGGCGACTTCGGTTATTACATTGGTGTCAGAGCATTGGCATGGGCTATCTCGACGGCGAAGTCTGGTGGGCGGAGTGCGTTTCCAGCAGACACACTTGCTAGGTGGGCAGTGGCAGAGACGTCGGGGCAAAGGCTTGAGAACGTCCAGCTGGCAGTCACCATCTACCGCCACTTTAAACGCCTGGCTTTGCTTCCTCCGCAGCTTACTATTGCCACTGCGCGTGGTGCCCTCAACTCTCGCGGCTTGGAAGCGCCGTGCGTCTCGGGGAGGCGCCGGCACGCGGACCGGGTTGTGCAACCTGCGTCGACGTGTGTGCAACAGGAGATTGGATCAGCTCCACCTCGCGCTGCAGATCATGATAGTGATGACTGTGCGCAGCTGAAAGGGCTGCTCGCCCGTCTGGCTGGTGAGCGGACGCCGAGCGCCCTGACTCAAGGCGAGTGCATCAACGAGCGCAACCTCTGGCATGAGTGGTGCATGCCATTTTCCAAGGCCCAGCTGCGGCGCTCTCAGTGCGACCGCATCTTCGCGCAGGAGGACGCCGACTCCTACGCCGACATCCTAGTGATCATTGCACCCGAGCTCTGCAATGCAGCGTGGCTGCAAGGCGCCCAGCAGAAGGAGGCGCCCATGGAAAGTCTACGCGCTCTGGCTGATGGAGAGCGCGAGGCCGAGCTTGCCCGTTGTCGTGGCTTTTTTGATCGCCTCAATACCTGGCGCCCTCATGGTGGTATTCTTCCTCGGAGTTTGTTGAGCGGCAGCTGCGACACGCTCTGGCAGCTAGCTCAGGATGTGGGCCCCCATGACAGTGTTCACTCTTGCCAGTCACGGCTGTGCCCCACCTCTTCTTCAAGCTCGAGCTCTTCTTCGGGCGAAGATGAATTTGGATCTGCGCTGTCGCGCGCCTTCTTGCCAGCGGGGTCGATCTCGCAGTGCTTTGCCATGCTGGTACCTTCATGCGGTGCTGCTCCTGTGCGTGTTGAGCCAGGTGGTCCATGGCCACGACGCTCTTTTCATGGTGGTGGGCTTACTTGCTGGCATCCCGGGGCCCCGCGCGCGCGCTGGCAAGCGGCTGCTGGCTCGATCGATCAGCTTGGCGGCGAGCTGGATGCAGGTGATCCATGGCGTGGCGCAGAATAGGAACGAGTCCGAATGGTGGTACGACTTGGCTTATCTTGTTCTTGTTGAGGCGCTTGCAGTGGGGCCCGTTCGCCGTGCTCTCTCGCCTTCTGGGGCCCTTGCTCCTTGCGGGCTCTTGCTGATCAGTGATTGTTCTGTGTGCCTGGTCGTTCTCCGAGCATCATCGCGTGCGTCCGTGACTTCGTCGTGCAGCCGCCCCCCCCCGGCGGCCTCGGCCTCTCCAATCGCGAGGGGCTCTGGGCGCTCGTGCAGCTGACCTTCAGTATCTCCCTCATGGGCGATTTCGCAGAGGAGGCGTGCATCGCGATGCCTCTGCTGCGCCGCCAACCCAGGCCACCATGGGCAAAACCTCGAAGGCCGCGCTGGAGCAGCGAGGAACATTCAATTGCGCGCCAGTGTATGCTGAGCAATTGAACTTTATGAAGGAGGGCGAAGCCTGGCGGGGTGGAGATGTTTGGGCCGTCAGGTGTGTTCCAAATGTGGTGATGTTCCTCAACCGCCCGCACCTCGTCCACCCGTGGTCCAGAGTGTCCTGCATGTCAGCGATGGTGAGGGACTTCCTCTGGTTGCGTGCGTTGGATCTATGCGGGGCGATGCGGGCGCTCGCTGGCCTGCCGCGCAGACGACTTATGGGGGCGATGGCCAACCTTCGCCCTGGGCCGTGGCAGCGAGCTTCGGGTTTCCATTGCCAGGCATTTCCTGTTAGACGCAGCCACATGCAGGTCGGGAGTGCGCCCGACCGTGCGAGAGCGCTCTTCTCAACGTCATCTCAGACTTCGTGTCCTGGGCTCCAACCTCCTCCTAATGCTACTGCTGTAGGTGGTGGCGACCCTCCTGAGACGGACATCTGATTGAGGTCTCGAGTGCTGACTGGGCCGCCTCGCCCGCGGCCGTGTCCGCGATGCGGAGTCGAGCTCGGATGATGGCGGCCTCTTGATAGCTTCCTCGGTGTCGAGTCCGAGGCCCCTCAGTGCACTGGCCCAGCAGTTACGCAAAGTTGCGAGATGCTAGGGCGAAGACGACCCCACTCGTAGAGCGGAGCGGTCGCGGATGGAGCTCGCGGTCCGCGCCGCTGCATGGGCAGCCGCGTGGCCGCCATCAGTATATTATGCAGAGCAGGTCGACGAATTGTTCACTTGAGTGGACTGGTTTGGACTGCGTCTCCAGGGTCTTGCACTATCAGCAGTTCGCGCCACTGGTACGAGGTGCGTCGAGACGAGGTGACGACTGGCGCAGGCAGGTGGCGGGATATTTTTGCCCGGCAGCGTGGTATGCGCTATCTCTCGCGAGCACTTGCGTCGTCATCTTTGCGCTGGGCTGCCTGGCGCCAGCCCTCCTGTGATGCGGCTGGCGCGGCAGAATGCTGTAGCTCATATCGATGGACTCCCATGGGCTCCAGGTCCACCGAATGCCATTCGGCTTCCGTGCGCGTTTTCTCAGGCGCTTCGCGCGAGCGGGCTCCCCGCTCCGCGCCCCGCGGAGGCGATTCCCAGGCTTCGTGCTGTTTTGAAAAAGTACGTCGTGACGTGGAAAGACTGGGCGCCGACCCGAATGACTTGCGCTCAGTTCCTTCTCGGGTGGCTTGTCTTCGCGCTTCCTACTAGCATCGCCGCTCAGGAGGGCCCGCGGGCTTGGCGCGCCTAGAGTCCCGTCTCCCATCGAATTAGACCTCGAGGCGTTTGCAGGACTCATGGGCGATGGCGCAGCAGATCTTCCTCCTCCTGAGCACTTCGTAGACGATGCTATGTCTGACGACGAAGGCGATTGCTACTTCGACAATTTGGGTCGGTGGACGCGGCGAGGGGTGCTGTGGGTGCGGCGTCATGGCCAGCAGGCAGCTCGAATGATCCCGTTCCGTTGCTTTAAGTTAGAGTTCCAACCGCTAATGCCCCGCGCGATCTGGGACTGAGTGGCGCGGGAGATGGCAGGCCTTCGGTTCGCGTGCTCGTATCAACTGATGCCCTTCCGCGCCGAGGTCGCTGACGAGCGCGCCCTCTGGGTGCCATCCCTTGTTCCGCCCCCGTCGCCGTCAGTTGTGCCCGAACACCGTGGCCCGCCAGGTGGGCGTCTTTGTTTGCCAGATCACGTCGACCCCCGGGACTCATAGGAGCTCATACATGACCATGGTGTACGTTTCAATGGGCTAGATGCTACTACCATGGTTGACCTCAGCGTCTCGTGTGTGCAGTCTTCAGGTGGTCCATCGGCGGAGGACACGCAACTGGGTGTTGCTTCTCCTGCTGCTGCCTCGGGCCCTGATGGTGTTCGCCCGCCATTATTTATTGGGGGTGCGGGTGGGGGCAGCGGCAGCGGCAGTGGTGGTACGCTTGCGGACTAGCCTTATCCTGGGTTCTCGGGACATGGCGGTTTACCTACGGCACATGATGGCAGTTGCAACATGCTGATGATGGCAGTCTTGACTGATGCGAGCGATGACTTCTCGCCTGCGGACACGATGGACATGCATGCAGAGCTCTTGGTGCAGGTCGGCTACGTGGACGAGACCGACTCCTTCGCTGACGTGATGGACTGGCATGCTGAGGTGCTGGCACAGGCTGGTGTCGACTAGACGTAAGAGTGACCTTTCGCTGGAGTGACCTTTGGTGCGGGCACAGACGGGCCCTCATATGGCTGAGAACGGAGCGGTAGCAGGGCCTTGCGCGCCCAGGTTTGGTCTTCCCGCGGCCCCCAAAAAGCCGCGCACCACAGGTCACTTTTAGCCAGGGTCGCTCTTGCGCGTCGCCGATGATCACGGAGCTGGTGGTGCTGCTACCCCGACTGGGGTTCAGGAGGTCCGCGTGCACATTGATGCCGTCAGCGCGGCGTCCGAGAATTCCGACGGCTTTGACGGCGGCGCCGTCGCCGGCCGTGTCGATGCGGGCATAGGTTTCGCTATCGTCTGATGCCTCGGGGGGCAGGCCGCCTGCGGGCATCAGCGTGGCGGGAGCAGGGGACTTCTCAGTGGTGTGGGCTCCTACTCCTCCTCCCTATTTCTTCCCCCTTCTGCTTCTGTTCCCTCCTGCTCCTCTTCCTCCCTTCGTCCCCTCGCCCTCATCCTTGCTTCCTCCGTCTTCTCCTGCTACTTCCTCGTCGTCTACCTCCTTCCTCTTCTCTTCGAGGATCTGTGGTCGTGTGTCGAGGATCGAGGTGTCTGTCCGGTGTTCGTTCGGCTTCTGGAGGCGACGCGAGGCCTCTGGGGGCCTCTGGGGACCTCAAGGAACCCCTCTGGGTGAGCGAGCCAGGCAATGTTTGTCTACTGCGCGGCGGACATTCGCGCGGGAGTTGCCCGCTTAAGATCGCGCCTGCCGCATGCGCGCCCTCGCCTCGTGTGCCGCGTTGGCGGCTTGTCCTCGTGCGCAGGATCCCGCCATAGTCGCCGCCCAAGTGTCCCAAGGATCACTCGTGTGGTAAGGCCTTACGGCCAGTTCCGCCGACGCTGAACAAGATAGGAGCAACAACACAAGAGGCGGGAGGGGGGGGGGGGACGGGAGACGACGAATACGTCTACGAGGAGGACGGGGAGGGGTTGGAGGAAATGGCATAATTCGAAAGAAGGAGCAGAATACGAGAGCCCAAGGGGACTTCTTGTTCTCCGACGGCCCCGAGGCCCAGTGGAATCCTCGGGAGCCCTGCGAAGCTTGAGATCGACGGAGTGGGTGAGCCGAGTTTCCTACCGGCGCGATCTCCTGTCGTGTGTACCTGCAGTGGCGCCGATTCCTACCGCCAGATCATCTCCGAGAGGGGGTCTGTGAGAACATGCTGCCCAGGGCAGGGGTGGATAGGTGGGAGAGTGGAGCATGCCGCCCGCCCCCCGCCGTCCCAGGCAACGTGAACCTTGCATTCTCCGTTGAAAGGGATGCTGGGCCTGCACACAAAAATGCAATAGGCGCCCCCCCGCCGTACCTGTCGAAATCAATGCAGCGTGATCGCGGGGGGCCCGCGCGCGACCCAGATTCAGCCGCGAAGTGCAGTTTGAATTTGATGTTGCAGGGGATGGTTCGGGGGTGGTGGCATTGCACACAACAGGCAATCTTCCCCCCCCCCTCCCTCCCTCCTTCCTGCCGCCCCTGCCACACGCCAGCGCGACATGGTTGCGGGGCGCCCGCGCACGATCCAGATCAGGGTTTTTTTTGGGCAAGGGATGGCGGGGGAGGGCGGAATGGACGCGGGTTTCTCGCCGGGCGGGTGGGGGGAGGGAGGGGGCGTATATCAATGTAGGGCAGTTCTCAAGCTCCCCCCCACGCAGGGCGGCCGTCTCGCTCCCGCCCACCCGCCCTCCCGCCGCAGAGGCAGCACTCGAGCCTCGGCGTTGGCAGGGGCCGCCCTCGACCATCAGCGGGCGCCGACGCAGACGCCAGCCAGGTGCGCGACGCCCGCGAGGTGCTCCGCGCGTGCCAGGGCGGGCCATGCTTGTCCTTGTCAGAAACCATGCAACGTGATCGCTTGGTGCCCGCGAGTGATTCCGATTTGTCCGCAGCAAGCGGTGTGTATTGCTTGTTTTTGCAAGGATGATGGGGGGGGTGTCATGTTTCTGGGGTCGCCCCCGGTCAGGTGGGGAGGGGATGTACATTAAGAAGGAACAGTGATAGACTCTTCTCCGAAGGACAGGAAAGAGGTTGGAAGAGGAAACGCTCCAAACCACCTGCGTCCTGAAGGACTAGTCGGATTTACTCCGAGGTTCCTTGGCCAGAGACGCCCCCGCTATCAGAAACGGTGCCCTCGCTCCAGACTTCCTCGCAATTCGTTCGTGTTGGCGAATGCCCAAGTACGACGACAACGGCTGCCGCCCGATATACCCCTTCAGTTTACTCCCACGAGCCGGTGACAGATGCGCCTCTGGCGCTCTCGCTTGAGACGTCCTCGCAATTTAATCAAGTTGGTTGAGGCCCAGCTGCGACGACAACGGCTCCTGCTCAACAGTTCCTCCCAATTCACTCCGAGATGCCCTGGCCAGAGAGGCCCCCAAGCGTAGGAAAAACTCTCTCGCCCGAGACTTCCTGGCAATTCGTTCATTCTGGTGGAGGCTCAACTGGGACGACAACGGCTCCGTCTCGATACTTCCTTGCAATTTTCTCGCGTGCGCCCTGACCATATGCATTCTCACACGCAGGAGCGGCACTCTCGCTCGAGACTTCCTCGGCATTCAGTCAAGTTCGTAAAAGCCCAGCTACGACGACACTGGCTCCCAAGTTAACTCTGAGATGCCTTTGAGACCCCAGAACTCAAGAACGGCGCGCTCTCCCGAGACTTCTGCGCAAGTCGCTCAAGCTGATGAGTTGCCCGCTGGCATGGTAGCTCGCATGAAGGCCATGGCGGCGCGCTGAGATATCAGAGTGCGGGTGAGAAAATCAATTCTGTAGTCGATCCCTTTACTCGAGGGCTGATGACTAGGGGGGGTGGATCTCATGGCGGGGGCCATGATGTCTCACCAGAATTCATGGCGCCTCTTCTTGTTTCGATGCGTCCCCGGCCCCCCCCCCCTCCTGGGCCGCGCACATGTCGCTGGCTATGATTTGCACCTCCCCCTCTTGGACGCCCCCCTCTTGTCCGCCCCCGACCAGCGGCCCTGTCCGCGCCCTTCCAGGAGGCCTGCCGCAGGATCTTGACTGCGCCCGCTCGTGGGTGCTTCGGCGGCGAAACATCCGAACCCCACCCTCGCCGATCGACGATTCGGGCAACTCGATGGGCGGCGGGGGTAGGGTCCAGAGTTCCTCTAGCACGTGGCGAGCTCCGAACCCTGCCCCCGCCTGCCATCGATGCAGGAGAATCGATGGCTGGTTGGGGTGGGGCTCGGATGTCGCCACCTGGTGCTGGGCGCTAGCCCCAACAGAGCCAGTCGATCTCCACCATGTTTCGGGACGTCGGGGTCGGCGTTGGGGGAAGCGCGTGCCGAATGTGGCCAGATTCGGGGCCTCAGAGCCGAACACAGCAGGCGTCGTCGCAGATCCGCTCCCTGCGCGCGGGCCTGCGCGGGGTTGTGCGTGCGAGGCTTGCCTGGCGTGCGAGCAAGACTTGGCCACAGATCGGGATTTCCAGGGTGCCCCCGGATTTCCAGGGAGGCCTCCACGGTGAAGTCGGGCGTCTCCCTCTACAGGAGGAATATTCAAACATAGTAAAAAACGCTGGGGGCGATGTTTGAGCATTTTCTGATTATTTTTAAACAGTACTCGTGAAGATCTTCCGAATTTTCGCACAACATCCGCCTGTAGGGGGACCTG
>CAUYUJ010018111.1:55000-62722 GCA_963575745.1 Prorocentrum cordatum | reverse complement strand
CGGGACGAGGCGTGAGGACGGGAGGAGGAGGAGGATGGGAGGAGGATGGGGAGACGGATGATGAGGGTGAGGAGGAGGAGGCGGAGAAGGAGGAGGAGGAGGCGGAGAAGGAGGAGGTGTATGATGATGATGATGATGATGATGAGGAGGAGGAGGAGGAGGAGGAGGAGAGGGAGGATGAGGAGGAGGAAGAGAAGGATGAGGAGAAGGAGGAAGTGGCGGAGGGTGAGGATGAGGAGGAGGAAGAGGATGCGGAATAATATTAGTACTAGCACTAGTGCGAAGAAGGCGACGAAGACGACGAAGCATACGACGACTAAGAATCAGAAGGCGAATATTTTTGATACTATCCTGAAGAGCTATACTACCAATCGTACTAATATTCACATTACTCAGACGAACAGTATTCATAGTACTACTACCACTAACATTCATAGTAACAACTATAGCAATAGCACTGGTACTACTACTATTAGTAACACGAATCTTAGTACCACTAGTAGTGATCATCAATTTCATAACACTCCTAGTGCAAATGACCGTACTTTTAGTTACTTATAGGAATTCGGATCACAATACTAGTAGTACAACTACTGTTAATACTGAGGGTAAGAACAATACGACGACGCAGACCACTAAGACCAATGATACGGGGAGGAGAAGGAGGAGGACGGGGAGAAGGATGAGGAGGAGGTTGAGGAGGAGGAGTCGGACTCGGAGTCGGAGTTGTCGTCGTCGGGGAAGAGGGAGGAAGTGGAGGAGGAGGGGGGGGGAGGAGGAGGAGGAGGAGGAGGAGGAGGAGGAGGAGGAGGAGGGGCAGGAGGAGGGGGCAGGCGGAGGAGGCGGAGTAGGAGTAAGAGGAGGAGGACAATGAGGAGGAGGAGGAGGAGGGAATAAGAGTAGGAGGAGTTGGAGTTGGATGAGGAGGAGGAGAGGAGGAGGCGGAGGAGGAGGAGGAGGACGAGGAAAATGATGATGTGATTGATGATGATGATGATGATGCTGATGATGATGATGATGATGATGATGATGCTGATGATGATGATTGATGATGAGGAGGAGGAGGAGGAGGAGGAGGAGGAGGAGGAGGAGAAGGTGGAGCAGGAGGAGAAGGAGGAGGGGGAGGAGGAGGAGGAGGAGGAGGAGGAGGAGGAGGAGGAGAAAGAGAACGAGGAGGAGGAGGAGGAAGATGAGCAGGGGGAGGAGGAAGATGATGATGATGATGATGATGAGGAGGAGGAGGAGGAGGAGAAAGAGGAGGAGACGACTACCAATTAATCAGACGAGATATGCAAATCATGCTATTATTATTCTTATTAGTGGTAATACTAAGAAGACGTAAATGAAGCATACGTCTACTAATGCCACTAATAATACGACGATTCCGAAGCATAATAATACTACTATTACTACTAATCATGCTAAGACTGATTATACGACTGCCACAAACTGATACTGTTAAGACGAATATCAAACATACGAACATTTATACTACTAGTACGAACGTTCATAGAATCACAATCCTAAGAACAGTCGTAATACTCAATGCTATCTTTTTTATTGTTATTATGGTTGTTGTTATTATTGTTATCAATGTTGTTATTATACTTATCATACAACGGCACATAATATTGTCAGTCACAGGAACATGCAAATATTTCTATGAAGAAGAGGTGTGGGAGAAGGAAGATGATGAGGAGGAGGAGGGTGAGAAGGAGGAGGAGCCCGAGGCTCGGGAGGAGGACGCACGGCTGGCGCGCTTTCCCCACGCACAGGCAGCTCATCCACTGCGCGCTGCTGTACGTGCCAGCCTGGACTCCCGCGGCGCCGCCATGCACGCGGGGGGTGACTGGAGGAAAGGAATGGTAGAGTTCGGCTACACGTTGTAAGGTTGACCCTTGGCTGGCGTGACCTTTGGAGCGCCCACTGGGCCCCGCCGCCCGGGTGTGCCCCCCCCCCCCCCCACACACACACACCACGCCCCCTACCCTTCACTTCCCTTCGTGCTGCCTGGAAGCCGCGCCGCCCACCAAATGTCACTCTTGCGTAGGGTCACCCTTGCGTGCAGCCGGAGGACCAACCAGTCAAAGGTCTGCCAGAATATTTGGCTTCTGCGTTGTAATGTGTATATGCTCCGCGCGCGCGTGGCGGCCCCTGGGTGTGCCTGGAGCAGCAATACCCTGGCAAGGTCCTGACAAGGCCCCAGCAAGGTCCTGGCAAGGTCCGCCACGGAATGCCAAAACTCCCGGGTGATCCCTAAGAGCACCTCACCAACGCCCCAATAAGCTCGGATGAGAGCCCGAGAAGGTCCGAGACGGCTTGAGAGCGCCCCAAGACACCCAGGATAGCCTTGACGACCCCAGTGGCCTCCAAACCGCCTCCAGAGGGCCCCCAGAGGACCCCCAAAAAAGCCCCGGGAGGCAAACATAGTTGATGTCGCTCTTGGTCCGTCTGGGGGGCCTCTTGGGGCACTCTTTGCCCGTCTTGCGGCCTACTGGGGCTCCAGGACCCCCCGGGGGATGGTTTTCTGACCAGGACGCACCCCGCGGCCCCCCCCCTCAACACCCCCCCTGGGACCTCGCCCCCCTTGCGGGGAAGTGATCAAAGGGCAGGGGTTTCCCGTCGACTCAACTACGACGTTGCTCAATCTCGCTTTGGCTGGCCCGCTTGAGGAGGAGGGAGAAGGGGGGAGCGGCGACGGCGGCGGCGGCGGCGGCGACGACGACGACGACGACGACGAGTCCAATGAAACAGCGCCTCGCACACGCCGACAGCCTTTCTCTGTCACGATCTGCAGGGCCTTTCTGTGCTAGGGTGTGCTGCGCTATGTGGTGCGTATGCCATGCTGCGCTCTGCTTTGCCACGCGATGCGATGCTATGCAGTGCTGCGATATGCCGTGCTATGCTTTGCCATGCTATGACGCAGCGCCCTGCTGCTTCTCCTGCTCATCGTCATCCTCCTGGTCTTCGTTCTCGTCGTCGTCCTCGTCGTCCTCCTCCTCGTCGGCGTCGTCGTCGTCGTCGTTTTCGTCGTCGTCGTCATCGTGCCGTCGTCGTTGTTCTCGTTGTTCTCGTCGTCGTCGTCTTCGTCGTCGTCGTCGTCTGCGTCGTTCTTGTCGTCGTCGTGCCGTCGTCGTTGTTCTCTTCGTCGTTGTCGTCGTCGTCGTCGTCGTCGTCGATTCGTCGTCATCCTCCTCCGCCTCCTTCTCTTCCTCTTTCTCCTCGTCCGCGTCCCTGTCCTCGTGCTCATCCTCGTTGTTGTCCCCTCTCCTGCTTCTCCCCGCCTGCTCCTCCGGGAGCCACCGCCGCACCCTCGGCTGGAGCCAGAGCGCGCAACAACGGTGACGGTCTGGGTCTCCTCCTCCGCGAATGGAGGCGTTCCGATGTTCCCCGCTCGAGGAGGAGAATGGTCATGAGTCGGATCTGGGCTTCAATGTGTTGTGGGAGATTTCGGGGCGTCGCGTACGTTGTCGGAAGGTATTAGACGTTCTCAGGAGGAGTTTCGGACATTTGCAGACGTGTTCAGATGTTTTCGGAGGCTTCCATGTCAGGAGGAGCAGTAGGACAAGGATTACCGATGCTCTGCAACAGCGAGATCCTACCTCTCCTGCCGTTTGGACCTTCCTCGCCCAGGCCCTTGCCCAGGGGTGAGCGGGGGATATGGAGTACCAGTCCTGCCATCTTGCAACCCTCCCGGAGATGATTAGCATCACCCTAAATGCAGCCCTGATCACACCCTTGCACAGAGTAAGCCAAAATCGACCCGAGTTGGATGCGAAAGGGTAACACAGGAGCAGGAGGAAGAGCAGGAAGTCGCGTAAGGATGGTGTTCGCGGCCTACTACACGGCCGAGGACGACGACGGGTTCCTTTTGGTGGCGCTGTTGATCATCTGGACCGCGTCCCCATGATCCTTCTGCTCCTCGTCCCCGTCGCCGTCGCCGTCGCCGTCGTCGTCGTCGTCGTCGTCGTCGTCGTCGTCGTCGTCGTCGTCTTCCTCCTCCTTCCCTCCCTTTCTCCTCGAAGAAACTTCCAGACCCCCCTCCAGAAACCTCCGATAATCTCTGAACGCCTCCGAACACCACACTCCTCGCCGCCGTTGTTGCCCTCCTCGATGTCCTCGGCATCCTCGATTTTTCCTCCTCCTCCTCCTTGTCCTGCTCCACGTCGTAGTCGTCGTCCTTCCTCCTTCCCCCTCGCTCTCTTTGGCGTCCGCCGCCTTTCTGCTCGTTATCTGCTCCCCATTCTCGCCCTTGTCGTCGTCCTTGTCGTCGCCCTCGTTGTCGTCGTCGTTCGTACCTCAGTTCCCACATCTTCGTCCTCTTCGGCCTTGCACTTCTCGCACTCCACGTCCTCCTCAACCTTGTCCCACTCGCCCCTCTCGTCCTCCTTGACCTCGTCGCACTCCGCGTCCTCCTCAACCTAGTCCCACTCGCCCTTCTCGTCCTCCTTGACCTTGTCGTCGTCGTCGTCGTCTTCCTCCTCCTCCTCCTCCTCCTCTCATCCTCCTCCTCTATTTCCTCTTGCTCCAAACACTGTCAGAGAACGTCTCCCAAACTTGCCAACACCTTTGACGTCTGGGGGGAGCTTTCCGAGGCCTCCGCCTCCGCCTCCGCCTGCCACTCTCCACAGCTCGCGATCGTGGCCGTGGCCGCTGTGCGCCGCCGTCGCCGACGTCGCTGTCCGTCCCTCCGCATCGACCATCGGACATCTCCTGGGACGCGTCCTGACCCAGATTTCGCAGTCGGCCCAACCGTGGGGAACGAGGTTTTTGACACGCAAAACGTCGTCGTCGCTGTCATCGTCGTCGCCGCCGTCGCCTCCGCCGCCGTCGCCGCCACCGCCGGCGTCGCCGTCGCCACCGCCGTCGTTGTCGTCTTGCTCTTCCTCCTTATCCTCCTCCTCATCCTCCTCCTCCTCCGCTTGCTCGTTGTAGTCATTGTGGGCCTCCCTGTCTTCGTCCCCCTCCTCCTCCTACCTCCTCCTCCTAGCTTCCTCCTCCTCCTCCTCCTCCTCCTCCTCCTCCTCCTCCCTGCCCTCCACCCTGAAGCGCGCGCTGGCGGATTTGTGGGACTGCCGCCCTCCGCTGCCGCCTGTGCCCCTTCTGGGTGGCCTGCAGACTCACGCCTCGGCATCGCTCGGACGTTTCTGCCTCGGCGAGGCCAGCGCCAGAACACCGGGACCCTCTGGGAGCATCTCGGATCACCCAGCGGAAGAGCACAGACACAGGACGCACGAAAGCCGAGACGTGCGGGGGGGAACCGACGTCCGAGCGATGGCAAGATACGGCCTGCCCACGCCTGCCGCGCTTCGACAGGCGCTGCAGTCTTGCGCCTCCTCCTCGCCCTTCTCCTGCTCCCGCCCGTCGCTGCTGCGCCTGCCCTGCTCCTTGCGCTGAGGCCCGGCCACGTCCCGGGGTCCCCCCGGCTGCCCGAGGAGGCGCGATTCCCTGCAGGTCCCTGCTCCTCTTCGCCCTCCTCGCCCTCCTCCTCGCCCTCCTCCTGCGTCTCCTCCTCCTCCTCCTCCTCCTCCTCCTCCGCCTCCTCCTCCTCCGCCTCCTCCCGCTCCCTCCCTCCCTCCCTACCTCCCCAGCTCCTGGTTCCATTTCGGACCACCTGGGGGCCTCTGGGCCTCGTGTGAGTGGTGCTCGGGCGCCCGTGGGGGCCCTCCTTGGAAAGCCTGGGGGCACCTTCGGCTGCGCCCCACGGGCCTCGCGCGCAGGCGAGAGCCGTGCGCAGCGCGACGGAGCCAGAGAGCTAAGAGGACGCGTCCAGCGAGATCCCCGTCTTGAGACGGGGCCGCCCTCAGTCCGTGCAGCTGCCGCATTTTTCCCAACCATCCTGTGGTGTTGGGCCCTCGTTTTGAAGAGACGTTGCCCCGCGTTCCTCCTCCTTCCTCCTCCTCCCCTTCCTCCCCCCTCCTCCCCCTCCCACACCCATTCTGGCACACCCCTCACACGTTTCGTGGCCCCATAGGGAGCTCCACCGAAGGCCCCAGTGGCTGCGCCCGCATGCGGTTCCACCCCCCATTCTGGCACACCCCTCACACGTTTCGTGGCCCCATAGGGAGCTCCACGAAGGCCCCAGTGGCTGCGCCCGCATGCGGTTCCACCCCCCATTCTGGCACACCCCTCACACGTTTCGTGGCCCCATAGGGAGCTCCACCGAAGGCCCCAGTGGCTGCGCCCGCATGCGGTTCCACCCCCCATTCTGGCACACCCCTCACACGTTTCGTGGTTCCATAGGGAGCTCCACCGAAGGCCCCAGTGGCTGCGCCCGCACGCGGTTCCACCCCCCATTCCGGCACACCCCTCACACGTTTCGTGGCCCCATAGGGAGCTCCACCGAAGGCCCCAGTGGCTGCGCCCGCATGCGGTTCCACCCCCCATACTGGCACACCCCTCACACGTTTCGTGGACCCATAGGGAGCTCCACCGAAGGCCCCAGTGGCTGCGCCCGCATGCGGTTCCACCCCCCATCCTGGCATACCCCTCACACGTTTCGTGGCCCCATAGGGAGCTCCACCGAAGGCCCCAGTGGCTGCGCCCGCATGCGGTTCCACCCCCCATTCTGGCACACCCCTCACACGATTCGTGGCCCCATAGGGAGCTCCACCGAAGGCCCCAGTGGCTGCGCCCGCATGCGGTTCAACCCCCCATTCTGGCACACCCCTCACACGTTTCGTGGCCCCATAGGGAGCTCCACCGAAGGCCCCAATGGCTGCGCCCGCATGCGGTTCCAACCCCCATTCTGGCACACCCCTCACACGTTTCGTGGCCCCATAGGGAGCTCCACCGAACGCTCCAGTGGCTGCGCTCGCATGCGGTTCCACCCCCCATTTCGGCACACCCCTCACACGCTTCGTGGGTGGCTCCATGGGGAGCTCCACCGAACGCCCCAGTGGCTGCGCTCGCATGTGGTTCCCCCCCTCATTTCGGCACACCCCTCACACGGTTCGTGGCCCCATATGGAGCTCCACCGAAGGCCCCAGTGGCTGCGCTCGCATGCTGTTCCACCCCTTTTTTCGGCACGCCCTTCACACGTCTCGTGGCCCCATAGGGAGCTCCACCGAACGCCGCAATGGCTGCGCTCGCATGCGGTTCCACCCCCCATTTCGGCACACCCCTCACACGTTTCGTGGCTCCATAGGGAGCTCCACCGAAGGCCCCAGTGGCTGCGCTGGCATGCGGTTCCACACCCCATTCTGGCACACCCCTCGCACGTTTCGTGGCCCCATAGGGGGCTCCACCAAAGGTCCCAGTGGCACTGCCCGCTTGCGTCCGCCACCACCCAGCACAGCCCTTGTTCCCTGCGCTTCACCCACCCAGAACAGCGCTTCGTAGCCCTATAGGGAGCTCCACCAAAGGTCCCAGCGGCACCGCCCGCATGCGTCCGCCACCACCCTGCGCAGCCCTTGCTCCCTGCCTGCGTTTCACCCACCCAGTACAGCGTTTCGTGGCCCCATAGGGAGCTCCACCGAAGGTCCCAGTGGCACCGCTCGCATGCGTCCGCCACCACGCAGCACAGCCCTTGCTGACCGCGTCTCACCCACCCAGTACAGCGTTTCGTGGCCCCATAGGGAGCTCCACCGAAGGTCCCAGTGGCACCGCCCGCATGCGTCCGCCACCACCCAGCACAATTGCGGCATTCACAACTGCATATGGTTGGGTCCTTCGCCAGGCTATTTTTTTTATGTTTCGGGCCCGCCCGCCCGCCGGGTTCCA
>CAUYUJ010018111.1:32500-52500 GCA_963575745.1 Prorocentrum cordatum | reverse complement strand
CGCTGTTTGTTCCGACGCGCGGCCTTCCGTCTTGGGGATGGCGCCGCGGCCACCAGGGCAAACACCGACTCGGGCGCAGGGCTTGCCGTGGGTTTGCTGTGGGTTTGCTGTGGAGTCGGTGTCGTCCACTCGGGCGCGTCGAGAACAAAGGGGCGGCGACCTGCAGCATTTTCTTATCTTGAGCCCCTGGCTTTCAGAGGCCCCCTCATGCCCTGCAGTAGGCATTTTGGATCAGGGTGGCGCTTACCGCGCCCAGGGCCCAGCAATTTGGCAAAGCGACCTGACTGCTGCTCTCCAGTCGTTCTGGAGTGACCCGAACCCAGACCCCCGACGTCGGGATTTTCACTCCCAGAGGTCTCGACCCCTTCCCCGGGACAGCTTTTTCATCCTGGGTCGTTTTTTGACGCTCCCGGGGCCCGGTGGGGGCCCCTGGAGGCTGAAATCGAGAAAAACTTCCCGTTGTGTTTTTTTCACAGCGCGAAGGGGTCTGGGAATCCGGAGGGAAGACATCTCCTCTGATCTCGTTTGATATTCTCTCAGATGCTCTGCGTGCTTGGGCTCTGTCTGGGCCTCCTGGATGGGGTCGGAGTAGCTGGGGTCGAGGGATCGCGCCGCATCGCGGATGCATCGACGATGCGGCTCGATGTGGAGCCCGTGTTTCCCCACACCGATGTCGCCCGTGCAATGCCGACGCCGCCGATACGTCGCCGATCCGATGCTATCCTCCGACCCCATCTACTCGGACCCGTTATAGGATTAGAAAGTCCAGGATTCATGAGGGGCTGGTTTCCTTTCACAACAGCCGAAACTATCCCGAAACCATCCCGAAACCCTCCGAAAATCCTCTGGGAAGGGTCCTGGGAAGGGCTCGGAGGGTTTCGGGAGGGCTTTGGAAGGGTTCTCCTCTTCTTGCGAGGAAGCCAGTTCCTAGCGACCTCCAGGCTCTTTAAACCTAGGAGGCCTTATACTCTTTCTCTTGGAACGTCTTGTGTGCCTTAGGCCTTCGGCGAGGGGGCAAGAGGAGGAGGAGGAGGAGGAGGAGGAGGAGGAGGAGGAGGAGGAGGACTAGTGAAACCCAAGAGTCATTAACGAGGTTGGAATACGCCCTCCCTTCAAGCTCCCTCGAGGCCCCTACAACGGTTCAATTCTACTGAGCGAATTGCATCGTTGGAAGACAACCGCTTGAAGAGTTTGAAGCATGCCAAAACATTGTTCTCGGGGTTCCACCGCCACGGATCAACCTGATTGTTTCGTCTTGACGGTTTTAATCGTGCCAGAACGCCAATCCTGGGACTTAAACCCGCGAGTCAACGTAACTGTTACACCCTCATAATCTTGAATCCTTCCCTGAACATTTTCTTGATACGCCGATCATTGGATTCCGTGAAACTCTTACACATTTAAAGACAAATTTGCGCGGCACTCAGGCGAGAGCCACATTTTGAAAAGGAACCGCTTTCAATCCGTGAAACTCCTGCAGATTGTGTAAACGAATGTGCGCAGCGCTAAGGCGAGAGCCACATTTTGAAAGGGAACCGCCCTCGATCCGTTAAACTCTTGCACTTTTTCAAAACGAAAGTGCGCGGCGCTAAGGCGGGAGCCACATTTTGAAAGGGAACCGCCCTCAATCCGTGAAGCTCTTGCAAAAACATTTAAAACGAGTGTGCGCGGCGTGAAGGCGAGAGCCACATAGTTCCAGGGTCATAAATGGTGAGAAACTCTCAGGCGAAACGCCCAGACCGCCGTAAGAACTGGCCTCGAGGTTCGACAGGGAGGAGTTATTTATAAGGAAATGGAGGAGGAGGAGGGGGAGGAGGAGGAGGAGGAGGAGGAGGAGGAGGAGGAGGAGGAGGAAGGGGCAGGAGGAGGGGGCACGAGGAGGAGGAGAAGGAGGAGGAGGAGGAGGAGAAGGAGGAGGAGGAGGAAGACAAGGAGGAGGAGGAGCAGGAGGTGGATGAGGAAGAGTTGGAGGAGGAGGAGAAGGAGGAGGAGGAGGAGGAGGAGAAGGAGGAGGAGGCCTCATACGCTTTCTCTTGGAAAGTCTTGTGTGCTGGGGGACCTCCCCGCGGCCTCCGGCCTTCGGCGAGGGGGCTCGCTCGCCCCAGACCTGCGCCTCCTCATGGCCTGGCTCCGGCGGCGCCCGCGGGGCGCACGGGCCGCCGGGGAGCCGGGAGCTCCCCCGCGAGGACAGGGGCCTCCCCCAACCCCCTCGCGTGGCGCAAAAGTCACGACGGGAGGTTTCTCGCTATTTTTGGCCTCCGGGGGCCCTCGCTGGGCCCCGGGAGCGTCAGAGAACGACCCAGGATGGAAAAGCGGTCCCGGGGGAGGGGTCGAGACCTTTGGGGGTCGACGCTGTGAAGAAATCGCGACGTCGGGGGTCTGGGTCCATCTCCCTCTTCCCACTCCTCCCTCCTCCCTCCTCTGCTCCGCTGTGCCGCGAGAGGGAAGCTCCCCCTCCCTCTCCCGTGGCCGTTTGGGCCGCAGGGGGCCGTCGTACAGCGCCCCTGCCCCCCCCCCCCCCCCCCACACCTCCTCCTTTCCTCCTACTCCTCCTTCTCCTCCTCCTCCTCCTCCTCCTCCTTCTCCTCCTCCTCCTCCTTCTCCTCCTCCTCCTCCTCCTCCTCCTCCTCCTCCTCCTCCTCCTCCCCCTCCTCCTCCTCCCCCTCCTCCTTCTCCTCCTCGGTGGCCCGCCGGCTCTCTCGGTCTTGTGGCGGCGGTGCGGGTGTCTTTTTGCACTGCCCGCTGATGTGTGAGCCGTGGGAGGCTGGTCGATAGCCTCGTTGCTTGCCGGGGAAAAGAAGTCCCTCAATCTTCCCGCTCCCCCAGGAGGTCGCCGGCTCTCTCGGTTTTGTGGCGGCGGTGCGGGTGTGTTTTCGCACTACCCGCTGATGTGTGAGCCGTGGGAGGCTGGTCGATAGCCTCTTTGCTTGCCGGGGCAAAGAAGTCTCATGGCGCCAACATCGCAGAGTGGATTTCGTTCGTCCTGGATAATTTCGTTCCGGATTTCGAAGCGAATTTCGTGCAGATGTTATTTGGCCATGAATGAAAACTAACAAACAGCATCCACGTGAAATGCACATCGTTTTTCGCTCGCCGATTCGTTTTTTTGTTGCGTCGACAGGAATCCACGCACAAGCCGCTGCAGCACGTCTGCAAGGTCGGTGCAGTGACTGATGTGTGAGACGTGGGAGGCTTGTCGATACGGGTGGGGCGTTGCTTAAGGAATGCGCCCAGGAGGCTGCAGACCCTGGAGGATTCCTTGTCTGATGAGGGCGGTGGTGATGTCCATGGCCGATCCACTATTGGGTTTCCACAGGCTTCCAGACCCTGGATTCCTTATCCAAGGGTTCCTTGTCCAATACCCCCACCGTAGCGCCAGCGCCAGCGCAGCCGACGGCGTCCTCATCCTGCCGCCAGTCGAGGCGCTGGCCGCAGCCTACGGCTTCGCCTCGGCGGCGGAGGCGCGGGCCCGTGGGGCAGCGGCGCGCAGGTCGAGGGCTGCCGCGGCGGCTGCCATGCGTGCCCAGCGTAGAATTGCACGAATTTGCTACCACGGGCTTTGCACCCGAAGAGAGAGAATGCCTCCACCGTAGCCTCGTTGCTTGCTGGGGAAGAGAAGTCCCTCAATCTTCCCCCTCTCCCGGGAGGGCGCACGGGCTTCGTGCCGGCCGCGCGGGGCAGGTGCTATCATGTTCGGGGCTGCCGGCCCGCGGCTTCCCTTTTTGGGCGGGTCCTCCTCTTGTGTTGGGCAAGCTTAGGCGTCTCGGCTGGAGTGTTCGCAGAAGGGCGCCGTCCTCCTACTTCTCCTCCTCCTCCTCCTCCTCCTCCTCCTGCTCCTCTCCCCTCCTCCCCCTCCTCCCCCTCCTCCTCCTGCTCCTGCTCCTGCTCCTCTCCCCTCCTTGCCCGCCGTCCTTCCCTTCAGCCTCCTTCGCCGCGAAGAAACGGAATCCTCAGGCAAGGGGGTCCTGAGGTTTTGTCGCTGTTCTCGGCCTCCCAGGGCCCCCTCTCTCGGCCTCATGACCGTCGGAGAACGATCCAGGGAGAAGAGCTGCTGCTCGGAAAAGCCCCAGGTTCCAGGACCCGTTTCCCTTATGACCCATTTTTTTCATGCTCCCTTCCCCCAGTCTTCCCGGGCAAACCGCGTTGCCCACCCAATCTCTCGCTGGTCCCACACGTTCCGGTGCGACGTGTTTACTCCACTGCGCATTCGTGAACGCGCGCGCGCGTGTCTGTTGATAGTTTTAGTCTTCAATCGACTACACGTAAGAGTGATCCTTCGCCTGAGTGATTTCTGATGCGGGCCCACTGGTGCCACACGATCGCTGAGTGCGATGCGGTAGCAGCGGCCTGCGCGCTCTGGTTTGACCCCCTCGCGCCTCCCTGAAGCCGCACACCAAAGGTCACCGTTGCCTGGGGTCACTCTTGCAGTGGAGACCCATGCCAAGAAGCGCCCTGCTTGCCTCCAGGTTGCCCTTGGGCTTCGATGCTTCTGCTCTGGAGAGCGCGACGTTCCCACACCAACGATCCAGGGACGTCCCGGTGTCTCGCGGTTGGGTTTCTCGTGGAAGGTTTATTGTGGACTGGCCTCCACTGTGTGCAGCCTTACGTCGGGCGTGTCCCTCTACAGAAGGAATATTCAAAAGTTGAAAAATAGTCTTGGGACGATTGTTAGAGTTTTGTGTGTGTGTGTGTGTGGCACTTTTTGTCAATTTGAACTTTTTCGCCCGAAATCCGCCTGTAGGGGGACATTTCCGACCTAAGTGCAGCCGATTCAGGACCCTATTCGTCGCCAAGTTTGTCTACTTCACGCTGAGGGCTGCCCAGATGCTGCTCGCGGCGAGCAGGGCGCCCTCCTCGCCTCGACGACGCACGGCTCTTGCTGCACGCTGCCGCTGCCCGAGCGAGGGTCGGACTTCACGTTTTTGTGAGTCTTATTGGCTCGCCTTTGGGCCCCTCGCCTCCTCCTCCTCCTCCTCCTTCTCCTCCTCCTTCTCCTTCTCCCCCTCCTCCTCCTCCTCCTCCTCCTCCTCCTCCTCCTCCTCCTCCTCCTCCTCCTCCTCCTCGTCCTCCTCCTCGTCGTCCTCCTCCTCCTCTGGAGGCCTCCGGGCATGGACGACGGGCGCTTTTGGAGACTCGCACGGACAGCTCCTGGAGACAGTTCCGGCTGGTCCCAACAGGCCCCAATGTACCTTTCCCTCCCTCTGGCTCCTGTCGTCGTCGGTCGTCTTTTGCTCCGTCCCTCCCCGTTTTGTGGCCTGGCTGTGTCACCCAGCGCACTCGGAACCGTCCTCCCTGACACTTCCTGGCCCTGGCTGGACAATCAATCATAAGGGTTGCTTTCGGGAGTATTGGTGAATCCCCAGTTTTTTTGTTTTTTGCTTTTTGTTTGTTTGCTTCTCCTTGTTACGATGCGATAGTACTGCTCGTCTGTGCTTGGCCGCCGTTTTTGACCGCGGATGTCGCACCCCGGTGTTCTGATGAGCGTACTCTGGAGGCTGCACTATGTAGTGCCACGCTTAAGTTGCAGGTCTCCAGATTTCTCCTTGTTGTCGCTTCGTATCTTGTCTCACCTCGTTCGGCGTCCTACGCCTACCCGTGAGGGACAACTGTGCGAGCGCTGCCAGCGAAGCCCGGTAGGTGTACGCACGCGCAGGTAATTACGTCCGTTGCCCTGGCTTCCCTCCTTCTTTCGCTCTCTCTCTCTCTCTCTCTCTCTCTCTATATATCTCTCTTCTCTCGGCGGCGAGCCCAGGGGGGAAGTGAAAAGGAGCAGGCCTTCTCAGAAGGCTCGGAAGTTCCCCGGTCTTCTGAGAAGTTTTCTAAGCCTCCCCCGAATCCCCCCGAAGACGCAGAAAACCTCTCAGAAGGCCTGCGCGCTTCTGAGAAGTCCCGCCGCCTTCTGAGAGGGCCTACTCCTTCTCAATTCCCCTCCTCGCTCGCCGCCGATTCTCGTCTGTGCTTCTTCATTCCCACCCCTGACTTGGTTCGGTTCTAGATTTGAACAGAGCGCTCTGCTTGCACGAACCTTCCTCCCGCCTCCCTCCTGCTGCCTCTACTCATCCTCCGGCCCCGTCCTGCCTCCTCCTCCCCTCCTCCTCCTCCTCCTCCTCCTCCTCCTCCTCCTCCTCCTCCTCCTCCTCCTCCTCCTCCTCCTCCTCCTCCTCCTCCTCCCCCTCCTTCTCCTCTTCCTCCTCCTCGCGGCTCCCTGGGGGGCTGCGAACTGCGCAACTGTTACGTACCACTTTCGTGGGCCCTAGGGAGGTCAGCGAAGTGTGTCGTGGGGGCCGCGAGCTGCGCAACTGTCGTCAATATTTTTTTCATGGGCTCCTGGGTGGTCCAGCGGAGTGGATTGCCAATCAGACCTCGCCCAGACCTCGCGGCTCCCTGTGGGGCTGCGGACTGCTCATCTGTCGCTATTTTCGTGGGCTCCTGGGAGGTCCAGCAGAGCAGGGTGTCACGCATATCCCTGCGAGACCTCGCGGCTCCCCAGGGGGCTGCGCACTGAGCAACTGTCGCTAATTTGTATGGGCTCCTGGGTGGTCCAGCGGCGTGGGGTGTCACGGAGACCTCGACCAGATCTCGCGGCTCCCTGGGGGGCTGCGAGCTGCGCATCTGTCGTCAATATTGTTGTGGGCTCCTGGGTGGTCCAGCTGTGGGTAGTCACGCATTCTTCGCCGAAACCTCGCGGCTCCCTGTGGGGCTGCGAATTGCGCAAGGGTTGCCACTTTTGTGGGTTCCTGGGAGGTCCAGCGGAGTTGGGTGTCACGCAGACCTCGCCGAGACCTCGCGGCTCCCTGCGGGACTGCGAACTGCGCATCTGTCGTCAGTTTTTATGGGCTCCTGGGAGGTCCAGCGGAGTGGGGTGTCAAGCAGATCTCTGCGAGACCTCGCGGCTCCGTGGGGGGCCGCGAACTGAGCATCTGTCGCCGCTCCTGTGGTGTCCGGAGGTCCTGCGGAGTGGGTAGTCACGCAGATCCGTGCGAGACCTCGCGGCTCCCCGTGGGGGTGCTGCGAACTACGCAAACTACGCAACTGTTGCCACCTTCGTGGCCTCCTGGGAGGTCAAGCGGAGTGGGGTGTCACGCGCATCTTGGAGAGACCTCGCGGCTCCCTGGGGGGGGGGGGGCTGTCATTTGACGCGCTGTTGCATCACACAGCGTAGAGTGGAGCGCCACATGGCGGGTGGCGCTGTCCTTGGCGGCCGATTTCGCCCCCCCCCCCACACACACACACCACACCCCGCCTCTTCAGCTGCCCGCCGCCCGTTGCAGCAGAAGCAGTACGGATGAACCAGTCAGATGCAGCGCATGGCGCTGCTACTCTCGTCCGTATTTATCCCCCTTCCTTTTCCATCCTCCTCGTCCTCCTTTTTCCTCCTCCTCCTCATCCACCTCTGTCCCCTCTTCTATGCTGCTTGTCGTGCTTGTCGTCGCCGTCCCTTTGCGATCTGAGTTGCGCAGGTGTGCAACGCGCGTGGCCCGACGTTGTTTGGCGACGCATTCCAGAGAGCTGCATATCTCGCAATGAGCTCTTTTGTAAGGAACGCTCATGTGATTAGTCGCCTCGCATGACAAGGGGTTGTGTACGTCTCGGGTAGTTTATGTTTACCAGCTGGTTTGCACGTGACCCCAATGAGTTCGATGATGTAATGTGTAGGTCGAGTTATAAAGCAGGCCACGGATTATTGCACGAGCTTACCTACTGCAGGTCGGCTGGTGTGTGTTCCTGGTTCGCCTGGCGACCTCCTGATTCGCACAGTGGTTCATGCCGAGCCGTGTGGAGATATGTGGTCCCGCTTTCCTCAACACCCAGCGTCGCCTCTTGCGGCGCCACCCAGGGTGCTCCAGGCCCTGAATTTGGGTGTTGATACCGCCTGGTATCACCGAGGGAGTCTGTTTACGGCGGCGGCTACCTCTGGGAACTGTTAGCGCCCAGGCCTAAGTTTCGCCAAGGGGATGGGTCGCTTCTTCGTCTCCTGCAACGCGGTATCTGCTGGTGGCCAGATGCGCCCTCTGAAGTAGACGAGCTAGCCTAGCGACTGGGGGTTTGGGGGAGCTTGGAGAGGATACGGGGGGTGACAGGGGAGTGTGGTAAAGGGAGAGAAGGAGAGGGAGCCGAGGCGGAGAGGGAAGCGGGTAGGTATACTGGGAGTGCGGGATAAAGGGATGTGGGAGGGTGGAGGTTTCCCCCCTCCCCCCCCCGACATCCAGCGTCGTGAACAAAATCACGTCTGGAGCTCTCGACCTCATCCTGAAACGTGCTTTTTCGAGCCGGATTGATCCGTGAGGGTCTTTCCCGTCCGAATTGGGGCAAGCCCATCTGTCTGCTTCGCATATCCTGCCAGCCCAGATTGTACAATGCTTGCCATTTGACAGTGTGCTCGTGGGCATTGGGAAGTTGTAGGGTGGTGGCAGTTTCCCGAAGCTGTGGTGAGAAGCAGCCGCTATGTACACAGTGGAACACTGAATGCAACACGTTCCCACCCACGTTTCGCCATCAAAACCCGAACAGACATGTTTCAAAACCTATTCGTGGGCTGTCGGAGTTTCTTGGCGACTACTGCAGGTCCCTTGTAGGCGTCAGGGGGGTTCCTGGGGGGCTCTGAGGGGTGGGTCGCTCTTGGGCCTTCTTAGCTTTCTTGGAGCCCTCTCGAGACCCTCTTCAGCCGTCTAGGGGACCTCTCCTGGCTCTCTTGGGGCCTCTCAGGAGCTTCTTGGCGCGTCTTAGAGGACTTTTGGGGTCTTCGACCATTCTGGGCCACCTTGGAGTCGTGATGGGGCCTCTTTGAGCTATCTTGGGGTCATGGAACTGCCTCCCAGTGGCCTCCACTGTCGGGATGCTCTTGGCTTGGGAAGTCGTAGGGCCCTCTCAGGGGCTATCTTGGGGCCCTACTGGGACCACCACGCGGGCCGAAAGGCCCCGAGGAGCGCGGAGGCGGGAACAAACGCCACACTCGTACGGTCATGTGACTGTGTGCACGATCCTGGCGGTCCTCTGGGACTGTGGGCTGACTCTGGGGGCTATCGGGGAACCTCCCAGGTGGCCCCTTGGGGCCTCCCCAGGGCCGGCTGAAGGTTCCTTTGGGGGCTGTCCTGGACCATCTTGGACCACCCTGAATCCCTGCGGCCACCTTCTACCTACGTCCCAGTGTCAGGAGGGAAACAAAACACACACACGGACACAATGAAGCGTCGATCCCCCAGCAAATATGGGAAACTATGGGGAGGTGGGGGCGAAGACAGAATCCCAGAAGGTGCGGGGGGAACTGTGGGGAATCTGGCTCTTTGTGTCTATTGGAGAGGCCTGACGGCTGGTGCCGCCGACCCTGATCGAAAGGGCTAGGAGTGGGGGGAGGAAGCGGAGGAGGAGGAGGAGGAGGAGGAGGAGGAGGAGGAGCAGGAGGAGAAGGAGGAGGAGCAGGAGGAGGAGGAGGAGGAGGAGAAGGAGGAGGAGGAGGAGGAGGAGGAGGAGGAGGAGGTGGTTCTCTGTGTCTTATTTCTACTCGTGTGTCCCGGTTCCCCCTCGCAGTGGTCTTTGCGGCTCTGCCGCTCTTGCTCTCGGGCCCCCCGTGGGGCTGTCCTGCAGCCCTCATTGGGAGGTCCGGGGGTGCTCTTGGACTCCTCCTCCTCCTCGTCCCTCCTCTTCCCCCTCCTCCTCCTCCTCCTCTCCTCCTCCCCCTCGTTTCCTCCCCCTCCTCCCCCTCCTTTCCTCCTCCTCCCGAGTCCCTTGGGCCAGCACAGGGTCCGAGAAAACCATTGGAGCCCGCAAGTAACCACGCCGATTCTGGCCATCATGGGGGACGTCTGGGGATCGTTGGTGGCCATCAGGGGCCTCCCTGGGGCCTCTCAGGGGCCTCTCGGGAGCTTTTTGGGGCCTCTTGAGTGCTCCTTGGAGGCTCTCTTGGACCATCTCGGGCCCCCTCATCTTCGCCTCGGGGCCTCCTGGCGATCCTGGGGCCTCCTTGGGGCCTGCCTCCCACTGACCCCTGTTGTTGGGCCGCTCTTGGGCCCCCTGGGGGCTTTCTTGGAGCCCTCTTGGGGCTCTCTCGGGAGGGTTCGGGGTCCTCCGAGAGTCGTTTTTTTTGCCCCCTCGGGGCCACATCGGGGCTCGCGGAGTCAATTTTAGCCCGTACTGGTAGGAACAGCAACATCATCGAACAGCACGTCGATGATCCGAGGAGAGGTTCTTCGGCCATCTTGGGCCGTCTGTGCAGTCCATGGGGCTGTCTTGGACCATACTGGGCCATCTTGGGGGTCACCTTGGCACCATCTTGGGGCCATCTTGGGGCCAGCATGGGGCCTGACACGCTCTGACCCGCGATCTCGGGGCGCTTTCGTGGCGCTCTTTGGGCGCTCTTGCGGGGACTTCGTCCCCGTGAAGTCCGCAGACCCCGCAGTACCGCTCTCGCTCGTGTGGGTTAGACTCGCAGCAGCTCTGACACACTACCTGATTGTTCATCCGTGCAAGGGTATACCACGCCGCCGACCCGCTGTGTCGGGGCGATTTTTCATGACGCCTGAACGTGAAGGCCTTTCTGGAACGTGTGAAAACTTCGATTGCCTTGGAACTCGTCCCGAACGACGTGGAAACCGGCCGCAGGTGCTGTCGACCGCCGAGGTGGTGGTGGCGAACAAGATGGACCTGGTGAATATGCTGCGTAGGCCCGCCGGGGCACCCAAGACGCCTCACGTTGTGTGGCACCGCCCAGCCCATTGTCATGGATAGCGCTGCTACTGGGACGATCTTGCTTGTCGGCTCGGATTTCGTTGCTCCAGGCCTCCTAGGGTGGGGTCGGAGCAGATGGGGTCGGAAGATCGCGCCGCATCGCCGATGCATCGGCGATGCTGCTCGATGCGGGGCTCGATTTTTGCCATGTCGACGGCGCCGATGCATTGCCGACATCGCTGATGCGGCGCTATCCTCCGACCCCATCTACTCAGACCACATCTAGGAGGCCTCTAGATTTCGTTACTCCTGGTCTTGAAGGTTTGCAGCGCGAGGCCAACTGGAGAAGCATTTTGGTACTGTAGCGCCGTAGCGTTTCAAGCTTTGCCGCGCTGCGGCGTCCCACGACTCACAGGCAGCAGCGCGAGAGACGAGCTTGCCGAATCACTGTGCTAAGCACCCCGCCAATGCGGATAAGAGTGAGGGGACCAGGAGGAAGAGGATGGGAAGGGGGAAGCGGAGCGGGGAGGGGGAAGCGGAGCTACGACCATGCGTTTCTCCAGGCGGTCCGCCGCCCCAGGGCGCCCATCCAGCGAGCCCTCCCAGCGCGCCCTCTCCCAGTGCGCCCTCCCAGCGTGGCCTCCCTGCTTGCTCTCCCAGCGAGCCCTCCCAGCGCGCCCTCCCAGCGCGCCCTCCCAGCGTGGCCTCCCTGCTTGCTCTCCCAGCGTGCCCTCCCAGCGTGCTCTCCCAGCGTGACCTCCCAGCGTACCCTACCAGCGTGCCCTCCCAGCGTCGCCGTCCCAGCGTCGCCGTCCCAGCGTGCCCTCCCAGCGTGCCCTCCCAGCGTCGCCGTCCCTACTCCTGCCACGCACGCGCGCAGGGATCGTGCAAGACCAGTCGGGCCCCCGCACTCTGATCACTTCAGCGCTGCAGCATTGCCGCGCTGCAGCAGCGCGCAGCGCAGGGCGCTCTGGCAGCAGCACGCTGGAACAATCTAGGCAGCACCGTGACATGATAACGCTGCAGCACTGCAGGCTTGCAGTGCTGTTGCGTTGCAGGGGTGCCCGACTCTCCAGCAGCAGCAGCGCGGTGCACCTGTTGCCGCAGCACTGCGACACCTTGTCGGTGCCTGCACTCGGCGGCACGCGAGGGGGGGAAGTGAGAAGGAGAAGACCTTCTCAGAAGGCGGCGGAGCTCCTCAGAAGTCCTCGCGCCTTCTGGACAATTTTCCCAACCATCCTGTGGTGTTGGGTCCTCGTTTTGAAGAGACAGCGCCCCGCGTTCCTCTCCTCCTCCTCCTCCTACTTCTCCTCCTCCTCCCCCTCCTCCTCCTCTTCCTCCTCCTCTCCCTCCTCCTCCTCCTCCTTCTCCTCCTCTTGCTCCTCCTCCCCCTCCTCCCTCCTCCCTCCTCCCTCCTCCCTCCTCCCTCCTCCCATCCCTGCCTCTTCGGCGCACCCCTCACACGTTTCGTGGCCCTATATGGAGTTCCACCGAAGGCTCCAGTGCCACCGTCCACATGCGTCCGCCACACCCATTGCGGCACACCCCTCACACGTTTCGTGGTCTCATAGGGTGTTCCTTCCACCCAAGACCACAATGCCACCTTCCACAGGCGTCCGCCACACCCATTGCGGCACATGCCTCACACGTCTCGTGGTCCCTTGGGGAGCTCCACCCAAGGCCCCAGTGGCATCGTCCACGTGCGTCCGCCACACACACACATTTCGACACAACCCTCATACGTTTCGTGGCCCCATAGGGAGCTCCACCGAAGGCCCCGGTGCCACCGTCCACGTGCGTCCGCCACACCCATTGGGGTACACCCCTCACACGCTTTGTGGTCCCATAGGGAGCTCCACCCAAGGCGCCAATGTCACCGTCCACATGCGTCGTCGCGCTCATTTCGGCACACCCCTCACACGCTTCGTGGCCCCATAGGGAGTTGCACCCAAGGCCCCCAATGCCACCGCCCACATCTGTCCGCCGCACCCATTTGGGTACACGCCTCACACGTTTCGTGGCCCCATAGGGAGCTGCACCGAAGGCTCCAGTGCCACCGTCCACATGCGTCCGCCACACCCATTGCGGCACACCCCTCACACGTTTCGTGGCCCCACAAGGAGCTCCACCCAAGGCCCCAGTGGCACTGTCCACATGCGTCTGCCACACCGATTTCGACACACCCCTCACACGTTCCATGGCCCCTTGGAGAGCTCCGCCCAAGGCCCCAGTGGCACCGCCCACATGCGTCCGCCACACCCATTGCGGCACATCCCTCACACGTTTCATGGCCCCATACGGAGCTCCACCGATTGCCCCAGTGCTACCGTCCACATGCGTCTGCTTTACCCATTGGGGTACACCCCTCACACGTTTCGTGGCCCCATAGGGAGCTCTGCCGAAAGCACCAATGGCACCGTCCACATGCGTCCGCCACACCGATTGCGGCACACCCCTCACATATTTCTCACATGTTTCGTGGCTCCATAGGGAGCTCCACCCAAGGCCCCAATGCCATCGTCCACATGCTTCCGCCACGCCCATGTGGGCACATCCCTCACACGTTTCGTGGCCCCTTGGGGAGCACCACCCAAGGCCCCAGTGGCACCGCCCACATGCGTCCGCCACACCCATGGCGGCACACCCCTCACACGTTTCGTGGCCCCATAGGGAGTTGCACCCAAGGCCCCCAATGCCACCGTCCACATGCGTCCGCCACACCCATTGCGGCACACCCCTCACACGCTTCGTGGCCCCATGGGGAGCTCCACCGAAGGCCCCAGTTCCACCGTCCACAGCCTCCCGCTGGGAGCCTCCCAGGAGCCGGGATGCGCGGGTCCAGCCTGCTTCCCAGCGGCCAGATCTCCCTCCTCCTCCTCCTCCTCCTCCTCCTCCACCTCCTCCTCCTCCTCCTCCTCCTCCTCCTCCTCCTCCTCCTCCTCCCGAGCATTCCTCTTCTTGGTTGGGGAGGGTGGGGCGCCCCCGAGAGGCACGCATACGCCGCCATAGCCGCCAACTTGACGACTATCCTGCTGTTCATCTCGCGGGTGTCCATGAAACCCATGAGCACCATCGTTGTCGAATTCATCTTGAGATACTTGGAGGGGAAGGGAGTATGCGTCCTTGTTTTTTGGGGTGTGTTCGAGCGGACCCTTGAGGATGTGGGAAGTATCAGGAATGCCCTCGGACGTCTTTCATGGCGGGAGGGTAATCGGAGGATGACGAGGAGAAGGAGAAGAAGGATGCCTGGAGAGCTCCTTCTTCCCCTTTCTTCCCCCTTATTTTCTTCCTCCCTCCTCCTCCTCCTCCTCCTCCTACTATTCGTCCACTCGTCTTCCTCCTCCTCCTCCTCCTCCTCCTGTTTGTCCACTCGTTCTTCTCCTGCTCTTCTCCACCCTCCAACTCTGTTCACCGTCCCCCTTGCCCGCGTCCTCGTCTTCGTGGCCGCCGCCACAGAAAACGAATTCAATGGAAGGAGGAACAGGAGGAGGAGGAGGAGGAGGAGGAGGAGGAGGAGGAGGAGGAGGAGGAGGAGGAGTCTACCCGGCGTCTCTGATGTATAGTGTGTTCGCTCCCTTTTTCCTCCTCCTCCTCCTCCTCCTCCTCCTCCTCTTCCTCCTTTTTCCTCCTCCTCCTCCTTTTTCCTCCTCGTCGTCCTCCTCCTCCTCCACCTGCTGGGCCATTGCATCTGTTCTTCTTCTTCTTCCTCTGGTCTGCGGCCAGCGCAGGGGTGGGGGACAATTCGTTACTTTTCGCGCGCTCCCTCTCTTTGTTTCAGGCCACGGTTCACCTCATGAGTTTGCCTATCGCAGGTCGGCTCGTGGGTGCGCACCCGGCTTGCATGGCGACGCTTTGAATCGCATGGCAGTTGAGGTTGCGCCGTGTGGAGAGTAGTAGTTTGCATAAGAAATTGTGTGCTCGCTCCGATCTTTTTCCTGTCCTTCCCCCTCCTGCTCCGAGTGTGGACCTAAACTGCCGCGTCCTCCATTCATGAGTGAGTGAATGAATGCGTGAGTCAATCGGCGGTGATCCGTGAGAAAGGGTGGGCCTTCTCAGAAGGCTTGGAAGTCCCCCGGCCTTCCGAGAAGCTTCCCGAGCCTTCCCCGAGACGGAACAGGCATTCCGCCAGAGGGCGCGAGGCCTTCTGGGAAGCGCCACGCCGCCTTCTGAGAAGGCCTTCTCCTCATCAGTTCCCCCCCTCGCTCGCCGCCGAAACGAATGCCTGCGTGAACTGCACGGGGCAGCACCGCGGAGCCACCCGTCCGCCAGGCAGCCCGCCAGGCCGACGCGCAGGGGGGGCCGCGGAGGCGCTCACGGGCGGCTCACCACCCCGCGAGGAGCGAGGCGCGCGCACTCGAAGTCGGATGGACGCGGCCGCCCGACGCGGATGAGCTGCGGGGCCTGGCGCAGGACGCGGTGCTCCCCCCCCCAGACCCCCTCGCGTCGTGAAAAAATCACGACGGGAAGTTTTTCGCTATTTTCGGCCTCTGGGGGCCCCTACCGGGCCTCGGGAGCGTCAAAAAACGACTCAGGATGCAAAGCCGGTCATGGGGAAAGGGTCGGGACCTCTGGGGGTCGACGTCATGAAAAATTCATGACGTCGGGGGTCTGGGCCACGAGATCTCAGAGGAGGAAAAGCGTACCCATACTGCTGCCCTTGCCTCGTTTTCGCCTTTTGGGCCCCCCCCTGCGAGGCCCTCGTCTTCCGCGGCTGGATTCGCTCCGAGATTCCAGTCAGAAGGCATTCCGGGGGAGGTCCGTGGAGTAGCGGTGTCGGTACCTCCTGGTTCCCCCATGGCCGCGACGGCCGGCGAGCCTCTTGGCGCCAGACGCGATCGTCCGGACCCGCACCCGGGCGGGGCCGGCGCTGGAGCAGTCTGCGACAGCGCTGACGGGCTGTGGCGAAGCTGGTCGGTTGGTGATGGGCCAAGTTCGGGTTACCTTACCTGCGGAGCTTTGTGCAGCTCGTGGGCATCATGGCAGACAAAGCGCAGGAGCCGTGCTCGAGGGAGGCCGTCCGCACGCTTTCGTTGATGACGAATCGTGCGAGCAGGAGGAGGGGGAGAAGAATGATGAGATGATCCGCGGGAGCACGCCGAGCCAGAGGGATTGCAGGAGGAATAGGGTGACGGTGATGTTGTTGTTGATGATGACGATGACGATGACGATGATGATGCTGCTGATGATGCTGATGATGATGATGTCGTTGTTGTTGTTGTTGTTGTTGTTGTTGTTGTTGTTGTTGTTGTTGTTGTTGTTGTTGTTGTTGTTGTTGTTGTTGAACATTATTAATTCTAAAGAATAATTATTGTTGGGACCCCTGGTGCACGGCCCCCCTGCGCCGCCTAGGCCGCAGCTACATTTTCATCATTTTCGTGAGGAAGCCTCAGGTAATTCGATGTGATCAAGATCCGGTTGTTTTGTTCCCCCCGCTTTCCCTTGCAAAAAACACTATAAAATGACATTTCTTGTTCTAATATAATCAAATTTCAAGAATCCCTTGCAAAAAATAAGGTAAAGTGGACATTCGCGCGCGCAAGACGAAATCCTTCCAAAAGCTTAGTGTTCGGAGCGATTTTAACATAAAAACATCAAAAAACCAATGGTTTTTCAACAAAAAAATGTCAAAATCTCATCCCGCGCGCTCTTGCGGATTCGTAGGAAACCCAACACTTTTTAAACATTTCTGTCAAACGGGCTTTTGCGAGCAACTTTTTCGAACTTCTGCGACAACGGTTGCGCACCTGCCAGGGCCATCATCCCTGTCAAATAATACCATGCGGGACACATTCGTTTTTTCTTCGCGCGCGCACGCCGAAATCTCCAAAAACCATTGGGCTTCTTAAGAATTTTAGCACCGCGCATCATAAAATCACACGAATCGCACCGTAGGTCCTCGAAAAACACCTGCACGACTTTTCAAAATTTCTACCCGCGCGCGCTGTCCGAATCCTAAAAAAAACCAATGGTTTTCCAACATTTATGTTACATGAGCTCGCGCGAGCTACTTTCGCACGCTCTTGCAACGGGGTTCGCGCGCCTGCCAGGGGCCACAATCCCTTGCGGTTGCGCCATAGGTTGCGCCCTCGGATGTTCTGTGGAAGGCTTAACAACTTCTGTGGGTTAACAAGGCTTAAGAACTTCTGTGGGTGTACGAACGTAGGCTTAACAACTTCTGTGGGTGTGTACTCCACGCCAGTGTAGTAGCCACGGTCGTCCGCAGGCCACGAAGTGAAGTGTCCGAACGTCATAGGGCGGGAAGCTGGGTGTGGGTGGTGGCGAAGAGTCGTGTGGATATTTGGTAGAGCTTGCACTGCCCCCCCACAAAGTGGGGGTATTGGCTGGCGTCGCATGAGAACCCTGGCACTGGTGAGAACACTGAGCGTTCGGGTAAAGTGATTGTTGTTGTTGTTGTTGTTGTTCCCCACATTCTAAGTGGGGTTCTGATTTTCTCTCCACCCGCGTCACACCCGCGTTCACCTCACCTCCTCCTTCTCGCTCGTACACACACACCACACCACACCACACCACATCGCACCACACCACACCACGCCACACCACACCACACACCACCACACCACACCACACCACACCACACCACACCACACCACACCACACCACACCACACCACACCACACCACACCACACCATACCACACCACACCACACCACAGCACACCACACAACACCACACCACACCATCCGTCACATCACATCACATCAGGAGACACACGCACATCACATCACACCACACCACACCACACCACATCACCGCGGTCTCTATCCGCCCAAGGGTCGCAGGGCGTGGCAGGCGTGGCACTTGCTCGACACCATAGGGGGTGTGCAGGGAGTGGTCCCTCACCGCGGTCTCTGTCCGCCCCAGGGTCGCAGGGCGTGGCAGGCGTGGCACTTTCTCGACACCATAGGGGGTGCGCAGGGGGTGGTCTCTCACCGCGGCCGCTATCCGTGCCGGTCGTCCAGGGCACAGCAGGCATGGCATATTCTCGACACCATAGGGGGTGCGCAGGGGGTGGTCTCTCACCGCGGCCGCTATCCGTGCCGGTCGTCCAGGGCACAGCAGGCATGGCATATTCTCGACACCATAGGGGGTGCGCAGGGGGTGGTCTTTCACCGCGGCCGCTATCCGTGCCGGTCGTCCAGGGCACAGCAGGCATGGCATATTCTCGACACCAGAGGGGGTGCGCAGGGGGTGGTCTCTCACCGCGGCCGCTATCCGTGCCGGTCGTCCAGGGCACAGCAGGCATGGCATATTCTCGACACCATAGGGGGTGCGCAGGGGGTGGTCTCTCACCGCGGCCGCTATCCGTGCCGGTCGTCCAGGGCACAGCAGCATGGCATATTCTCCGAGCAGGCCATATAGGGGGTGCGCAGGGGGTGGTCTCTCACCGCGGCCGCTATCCGTGACGTCGTCATGGCATATTCTCGACACCATAGGGGGTGCGCGGCATATCCGTGCCGGTCGTCCAGGGCACAGCAGGCATGGCATATTCTCGACACCAGAGGGGGTGCGCAGGGGGTGGTCTCTCACCGCGGCCGCTATCCGTGCCGGTCGTCCAGGGCACAGCAGGCATGGCATATTCTCGACACCATAGGGGGTGCGCAGGGGGTGGTCTCTCACCGCGGCCGCTATCCGTGACGGTCGTCCAGGGCACAGCAGGCATGGCATATTCTCGACACCATAGGGGGTGCGCAGGGGGTGGTCTCTCACCGCGGCCGCTATCCGTGACGGTCGTCCAGGGCACAGCAGGCATGGCATATTCTCGACACCATAGGGGGTGCGCAGGGGGTGGTCTCTCACCGCGGCCGCTATCCGTGACGGTCGTCCAGGGCACAGCAGGCATGGCATATTCTCGACACCAGAGGGGTGCGCAGGGGGTGGTCTTTCATCCGCGCACAGCAGGCGCATATTCTCGACCAGAGGGGTGCCCGGGGGTGGTCACCGCGGCCGCTATCCGTGCCGGTCCAGGGCACAGCAGGCATGGGCATAGCGCGGGCGCACTATCCGTGACGGTCGTCCAGGGCACAGCAGGCATGGCAGATTCTCGACACCACAGGGGGTGCGCAGGGGGTGGTCTCTCACCGCGGCCGCTATCCGTGACGGTCGTCCAGGGCACAGCAGGCATGGCATATTCTCGACACCATAGGGGGTGCGCAGGGGGTGGTCTCTCACCGCGGCCGCTATCCGTGCCGGTCGTCCAGGGCACAGCAGGCATGGCATATTCTCGACACCATAAGGGGGTGCGCAGGGGGTGGTCTCCCACCGCGGCCGCTATCCGTGCCGGTCGTCCAGGGCACAGCAGGCATGGCATTTTCTCGCACCAGGGGGGTGCGCAGGGGGGTGGTCTCTCACGCGGCCGCTATCCGTGCCGGTCGTCCAGGGCACAGCAGGCATGGCATATTCTCGACACCAGAGGGGGTGCGCAGGGGGTGGTCTCTCACCGCGGCCGCTATGCGTGACGGTCGTCCAGGGCACAGCAGGCATGGCATTTTCTCGACGCCATAGGGGGTGCGCAGGGGGTGGTCTCTCACCGCGGCCGCTATCCGTGACGGTCGTCCAGGGCACAGCAGGCATGGCATATTCTCGACACCAGAGGGGGTGCGCAGGGGGTGGTCTCTCACCGCGGCCGCTATCCGTGACGGTCGTCCAGGGCACAGCAGGCACGGCATATTCTCGACACCAGAGGGGGTGCGCAGGGGGTGGTCCCCCATCAGTTTCGGGCTCGCAAAGTGTGGCAGGCGCTGCATTTTCTCGACACCAAAAGGGGTGCGCAGGGGGTGGTGCCCTTATGCGGCGCGGGCTCGCAAAGTGTGGCGGGCGTTGCACCTTCTCGACACCACAAGGGGGTGCGCAGGGGGTGGTCCCCCATATCCGCTTCGGGCTCGCAAATTGTGGCAGGCGTTGCACGTTCTCGACACCACAGGGGGTGCGCTGGGGCTGGTCCCCCCTATCCGTTGCGGGCTCGCAAAGTGTGGCAGGCGTTGCAGATCCCCGACGCCACAGAGGCGAACGACAATGCCAGGAGGCTGTGCTTGGTGCAACATGATATGACCACGCAGGATCTGAAATAAGTATGTGGGGTTCCTCGGTAGCATAATTGACTGTGCTGCTACTGCTGCTGCTGCTGCTGCTGCTGCTGCTGCTGATGATGATGATGATGATGATGATGATGATGATGATGATGATGATGATAATGACGACGACGGTGCTGGTAGTGGTGACGGTGATAATGGTGGTGATGATGAGGACGATCGTTCTGGGGAGAGTGAGCATGATGAGGATGAGGAGGACGAAAGGTGGGTAAGCAGGATTATGAT
>CAUYUJ010018111.1:0-30000 GCA_963575745.1 Prorocentrum cordatum | reverse complement strand
TCGTTGTCGTAGTCGTGGTGGTAGTAGTAGAAGTAGAAGTATATGTATAAGTAGTAGTAGTAGTAGTAGTAGTAGTAGTAGTAGTAGTTGCAGTAGTAGTAGTAGTAGTAGTAGTAGTAGTAGTAGTAGTAGTAGTGGTTGTAGTAGTAATCTTAGTAGCAGTAATAGTAGTAGTAGTAGTAGTAGTAGTAGTAGTCGTCGTAGACGTACTCGTAGTAGTAGCGTTGCTTTCTCCGAGTAGTTGTAGTAGTAGTTGTAGTAGTCGTAGTCGTCGTCGTAGTAGCTGTAGTCGTAGTAGCAGTCGTCGTAGTCGTAGTAGTACTAGTCGACGTCGGCGACGACGAGTCGTCGACGTCGTTGTAGTAGTTGTCGTCGTCGTAGTAGTAGTCGTCTATCGTTCTTCAACACGTTCAGCTTCTCTGGGTGCTTCTAGGCGGGCGCGAGCTGCGGGCGCACTCGGGCCGTGCATATTATTACGACAATTCCTTTGGGCATTTCGAGGGCTTCGATGGTCTTATGCCGCCGAGCGTTCTGGCTGCCGCGAGCGATGCCATGCTGACCCTGGCAGGCTTGTTTAGGTCCTTCAAAGCGCCGGTAGCGCGGAAGGACGTGGACATCCTGAACGCACTCGACTCGTCCATCAAGGAGGCCTTGCTGGAGAACAACGACGACATGCTCCTTGCTATGATGTCTTATCACGACAACTGCATGCTTAACAAAGGCAGCGCCGTATTGAAAGCAGGGGGCGCCGCGCCCGGCAGGCAGAGCGGGATCTACGGCGAAGGCGAAAGAGCGGAGGGCGCCCCGCCTCCTGATACGAGCAATTCGAGTGACAACTGGCTTGTGCGAGCGGCTCAAACCATTTCAAAAGTCTCGAATATGCTTCAATTCGAGTTGTTGGGAAACAAACTGGTTCCTTATTTCATCGAGTGGTGTTCAACTGAATCTCCGCGGACTCCAGGAACCGCTTATGCCGACTGCTGCGTGTTGTGCGATGCCAGTCCGTCCGATCACGTGACGCTGTTGTCGTCCCGCTCGCCTGTTCATAACATTTATCTTGGCATTCCGTGCGCTTTGCTGGGCCCAGTGCTCGGCGCTGCCGTGGAGCGTGTTCAGCGCGTGTATGAGCAGACGTTTTGGTCTATCCCAGAGTCATTCGTCTTCGGCCAAGCGGCGCAGGCATTGGCCAAGCGCGGTCAAAACATTGACTAAATCATTGTGTATTGGGGCCCAGGTGGTGTCGGCCTATCCTTTTTCACTTCGCATCTTCACGCGATGTATGGCGATAAGAACCACAGGTTCTTCGATCCTCATATATATATACACCTATATATATGTATATATATGTATATTCCAGGATAAAGAAATGCGGAGGGTGGTGGGGCTCTTGGTCGGCGGCTGCATCTTCGCAGGGCAGGGTCGGCCCCGGGGGCAGAGGGGCGGCATGCGGCGGGACCTGCTCAAGAAGTTCGCCACGGCCAACGCCATCGCAGGCAGACTTCCGTACTCTATCCCCACGAAGATGTACCGGATCAATGGATGGAAGAGGATGGAGGTCAACCAGTTCTTTACTTTCGATCACGTGAACGGGCACAACTTGGAGTCCATTGTGCGCAAAGTGGCCATTGTTAAGATGCAGGCACGTTTCTTCGAAAAGCTCTATGTCGATAAGAACTTCGACAACCCAGGCCAGCGCGGCATCTTCGAGCGCGACCTCGACGCCGAGGATTTCATGATTAGCGGGCCAGCAGTTGCGGCCGGTCGCAAGATCCAGTATGCAGTCGAGGTGGATGACGGGCCCGAGTCGCGCAGAGACATCTAGGTGAACTACGCCAAGTGCGGCGGTGACCATGGAATAACCGAGAAATGCGTGAGGATCGCCTCTAAGATCAAGGCGACCCACGAGACGCAAACAGCGGCGAGCGTTGTCGCCGAGGTCCCGACCGATCCGCCATCCCAGGTTGACGACTCGAGTTCGCTGATCGTCCTTGTGAGCAACCATTTGGTGAAGGAGATGCAGCGGAAAGGCCGTGGCTACTTGGCCCCCACCACGTTCCGAGAGTATTCGTGTCCTCCTGGCGCGACGTTGAAGGGCAACAAAGTAGAGCAGTGGCAGTCCTTGAAAAGCGGCGACTTGTGGATCGACCTCGGTTCCAAGGGCAGGGCTGATGATCGCTTGATTCCGTTCATCAAAACTCGGAAAGACGCTGCTGCTGTTTGTCCACAAAGACTGCTCCGCCGCGATGTAGTCTATCCAGAGCGTTGCGACACGTCTGCGCTGGTTTCGGCGCGGTGCGCATCCAGGTTGGCCAGCGAGAGGGCTCTCGCAGACGCGCTCAGCGCGCTTGCAACGGCGATTGCCCCTAAGAGGGGGCGGCCATCGCGGGGCGTCCTAGAGAGGATCTAGAGCTTGGATTGGAGAGCGCATAAGATTATGTCAATGCTTGAGACATCGCGGCGGTTGCTGGAGCGCGCCAGGATGTCGTCCGAAATCGCAGCCGAAAGAAGGAAGCTTGGTACGAAGCAGCCACGCGCCGAGAAGTCTCCAACTCACGTTGTCCGGAGGAGTGACGCAGACGTGCTTGGCAGCGGCAGGAGCTACAGGTGTACCGTGGATTGGCCGTCGCGGCAGTGCGTTAATGAGCATCTTTTGTCTATTGTCGCAGATCGTGGACAAGTTCGAGATTTTGAGCGCTGCGTTGTTCGCAGGCGAGATCGCTGCGCTACAGCGCGGTCGCGCAGATCGAGATGGCGCGTGCAGGTTGCTGTGTGGAAGCCGCCTGGATTGTTCGCGCTTCTCCCGAGGCACCTCCCCTGGCCTGGCGTGATCGGGGCGGGTCTGTTAGGGGGTGCGAGGGCCGCGGGGGCAGGGGGGTGAAGAGGGTTCGTGGAGCGGGCTTCCTTGCGAATGATCGTAGCTTGGGCGAGCTTTCTTCTGGCCCCTTACAGGGGCGCGCTCAGAATGCAGCCGGTGAAGGGGAAGAAGGTTTTAATCGAGCTGATCCGCGGCGGCAATTTGCCGAAGAGCCTTGCGGAGAACGAGTTTGCGAAGACGTTGGCGAGAGCTGCGCGTTTCTTACGGTGGCTGGCGGTGGGGCAATGCCCGGAGCAGTTCAAGGCCTTGGAGTCCGCGCGCGACAAGTGGGCAGAGGCATCAGTAGCCAGCTACATGTGGCAAGGCGTTGAGGATTACTGTCTAGGGAAGTGGGTCGATCTTGTCGTGGAGGGGGACGTCAAGCACATTTCTTTGCATTTTGAAGGCCTGCGCATCGACAAAGAGCGCGTCTTCTCGTGCCAAGTGGGCGGAGATGCGCAGGCGGCGTCAATTCCCGACGCAGAGAAACTCGGTTTGTTCCGCAGGATGTCCGAGGGGCGGATTTGAGCAGTCACGGGGTATTCCGTTGGCATCAGGAGCAAGGTGCGCCATTATTTTATTAACAGTATCCGCGCCAGCGCAGTTGATGTTCAGACAGCAAGTGCGCCAGCTGGCGTTGATATTCTGTTCTCTGCTGGCAGCGGCATCTTCTGCGCAATGGCTGCGCTCGCGGGCAAGTGGTCGGAGATATCGAATAAGGTGGCTGCCGCCGTAACGCAGTCCAGAGCAGCGGCGAGCGCCTCGCAGATCAGCGCGGCGTCGCTCCGCACATATCGGGCATGCTCGGGCGCGGCCAGCGTGGAGCTGTTGCCCGTGGAAGTGCTTCAGGAGAGCTGTTCTGGATTATTCCGAGTGCACAGTGAGCCGCATGCAGCGCCCCTCTGCGTCGGCCTGGAGATAAAGGAGGTTGGTCCGCACATGTGCTATGTAGGCAATGAGCGCTGGAGTTTGCCAGTCGGGGCGTCAGACGAGGCCTCCCTGGCGGCTCTCGATCGACGCGTGATGACAGCATTTCAGATAGGGCCCGTTCAGCGAGACGGCGAGGACAAGCCAGACCATTTCCTGGAAGGCGCCCTAGATTTATTAGCAGGCGCCGGCGTCGACGACGTTGTCTCGAGCATCGGCCGCGCGCGCGGGCGCCGCTCGCTCGCTGCGCGAGCCGCCGCAGGTAGCCCGAGCTCTGACCGCTCCCCGTCGCCGCCCTCGCCGGCTAGCCGCGCGACGCAGCGGGCGGCAGCAGCTCTCCGCAAGCAGGGTTGTTCAGTCGCTGGTGTCATTTCTCATCGCTACCGCCGTCTGGCGCAGAGTGGCATTTGCATGCCGCTCGCCAGTGCGACGCTCAGTGGCGACTGGGACGGCGTCGTCGCAGCAGCGACAATGGATGCGGACGAGAACGTGGTTGCCATGACGAGCGGTCTTCGTCGATGCAGCGACTGCGCAAGTCTACTTGGCGTTGCATTGCGGCCGGTCCCGATGCGGGCGATGGAGCATTCTGGTCAATTTCTGGTGCATGGGAAAGTTGCGGGCAGAGAGCATTGCGCAGCGGTCGAGGTTTTCAGGCACGGCGGCGGCGTGGTGCATTCAGAGGGATTATCTTGGCACGTGCCTCTAGGTGGTCTCGACGATTGCTTGCGCGTTCTGCTTGACTTCGGCGCCGAGGCGGCGTTTGCTCTCAGCGGCGGACATTCATCAATCCCGATCGGGGACATCGCTGCATGCGACGTCATGAATATGGCAGCCGGGGCCGGCATCGGGGAGGAGGCCATTGACATTGCGAGCGCCGACGAGGAGTTCAACGAGGACTTGGATGACGATTCATGCGTGCGCATCCATGCGAATCTCTTGCAGTTGCTATGTGATGAGGTTACGGAGTTCGAGAACACCGTGAAATCGCTTTATCGCACTGGCGCCGCGAAGGAAGGCAATGGGAGCATTGCTAGATGTTTGCTTTGCCCATTCAAAGAATATGCTGCTTCGTCTGTGAATGTTAAGAGAGATCTCCTTGCGCACATCGCGAATCACCACGGCTTGCACAGGAAACCTGAGAATGGTCGATCGGAAAATGGGATGCGGGAGATACGTTGCTTCTGGCACTAAGCAGTGGAAAATCACTCAGGCGCTGTTTGACGACGATATGTTATCCAAGCACCAGCCGACGAATCTGTTGCAGCGCAGCGCCGCTCTTATGCGGCGGACGGTGGGCCCGCCGCTGCGGTGTCTTGGCGTTGACAAGCACATCCGGCTCCTTCTGGATAACGACGGCCCCCGGTTCGCGAACTATCAAGTTCTCGCCAAAGACGGCGCGCTTCAAGCCAGGCGCGTCGGAAACGCGTACTATACGAAGGAGTTCGCCGAGCTCGTGCTCCGCGAATCTATCCTGCACGAGGGTCGCGCTCGCCCGATGAGAGCGAGGATCTTGACGCGCTTCAGTGAAGCCGGCTGTTGTATCACTCACCTTCTACCCGGCGATGTCGTTGCATGGTTGCCCCTGATGGAAGATCTTTTCTCGTCTCCGTTCGTGGGTGAGTTGCGAGCGTCTCTCATTAGCGAGTTGATGGATAACACTGAGTTCGAGCATATATCGGTGGATGCGACCTTGCGCGCTGCCATGCGCGTGAAAGGCCAGGCGAACTACAGAGAGCTGGCTGAGATTTGGGCGGCTGCGCCGTTTCCAGACGGCGCTGCAAAGAGACGCACTCTGACAGTGAAGGGTCGCACTTTAGCCGCCATCGGCATGTGGCCCGTGGCCAGTGAGGCAGCGTCCGTCGTGAAGGCTGCTCTCCAAGATCGCCTGCCCGCGCGAGCTCTCCAGCAGCGCGCGTCAGTTGCAGCGGGCGACCCGTCGGCGCAAGTATTTTCTGAGATGAAGCAAATTATGCCTCAGCTCAAATTTTTGTGCCGAGGCCCTGTTCATCTCGCAATCATTTTTAGAAGCCAGGCGCGCTGGCGGAAACATTCTCCCGGCCAATCCGCATTGCGAGTCATTTTGAACATTCAGCAAGGTGAACGCAGGTTCGTGCGGCGACGCGCGGGGCGCGCCCTGCACAGGCCACGAAGCGAAATCGCTGTCTGCTGCGGAGAGCAGCGCGCAGTCACTGATGGCCTCTGGTCCAATGCAGAGGCGCCGAGCCCAGAGGATTCTTGCAGGTCTTGACGCCAGTCAGCCGTTCGTGAGAATAGTTGATTTCATTGAGGCGTTGGCTGCGTTGACGTGTGTTTTCTGGGGGGAAGTGGGCGGGCGCGCTCCCGCGGCGCCAGGCAAGAAGCTGGCCGATGTGATAGCGAATGCTACGCAGTGCAGTCGGTGTCAATATATGTTCAAGAACCCGCGCATGCGGCATTCATTGCCGCGCCGCGCGCTGACGTTGCTCGGTTCGGGCACGAGCCCGAACGAAGCGCTGCGCAGCGAAATTAATCGGTGGTTTAGAAACCAGCCTAAGTTGTATGCGCAGGCTCTAGAGCTTCAGCTCAGCGTCGATGTCATCGGCAAGCAAATGACGCATAATTCTGCGATGTGTGCTCCGACTCTGCGCCAGCTATCTTCGCAGACGGATGCGGCTAGCGTGGTTGGCTCTTTTGCAATATCTGCCGATGCGTGGGCAAATCGTTGCTCTTCTCAGGCGCAGGTGCAGGGCGCGCCGAAAAAGGCAGAGCTCCCAATGGCGCTGCAGCGCAAAGCCGCGCAGCCCCCGGCGAGCAAATGGGCGGCGGGCCACAGGCGCGTGGTTGTCGCGAGGAAGCCAGCCGGAAAGAGGCCGCCAAATCACGTGATAAAGCGGCCTGGCGCAGCGAAGCAGGGCGATGAGATCCGCCCGCCCCTGCGTGCAGGCGTTGCTTGGCGCCTTATAATCCTGGGCTTGGTGGCTGCAATTGCTTTGCGTTGATTTTCCGCGCGCGTTGCCTGCTGCGGGCCATTTTCGTTTTGGAAGTGCGTCTGTAGCTGCAATTTAATGACGCATTTGCGTTGCAATGTGAACAGGAAAACTTGCCATCGCACTGAAAATATTTGCTGCAATCATCATGTGAACTACAGAAATATATCGATGATCAATGCGTTAACCAACGGCTAGGATCCAGTACGTGATCAAGCAGTACGCAGTTTGTTTATGTTAATACGTATTGCACATATGTCCACAATGCAAGTAACTATAACAGTTTGAGCAACATGTTTAAACAATCATGTGTTTATATCATTGCTGGTATGAAGATAGGCGATATATATATGTATTCAATCCTTGCAGCGTTTTTTTTTGTTGTAAAAAATCTAAATATTCGCCGCAAGAGATTATTCCACCACTTTGAAAAAATGATCATCTGAAGAAAGGCGGCGCCCAGTGTTTAATTATTTCCATTATTTAAGTTCCTCAAGCTTTCACCATTATCTGGTTATGTAATAGTTCAAATAATTTAGATATGGTGTACATGTTTTATTAATGCTCTTTAATTTTTGTTTCGATTGAAATGCATTGAATGGTTCGAAAGCTTAAAATAAATAAGTCAACGGATTTCGCTTTCATCCCCAATGCGCGTATTTAAATAATTTATATATATATATATTCAAATCATTTCTGACATTTTTTATATAAAATAATCGATGATCATCTGGGTGATCTCGGTGCCTAGTATTTAATTATTTCATGTATTGAAATTTATTAAAGTATGCAGATTGTTTAATGATCCTGTAGTTGTAATATTTCGAATATTTCGCAAAGTTACATATATATACATAAAAATTAAATGATTGTAATAATTTTAAAACTTTAAATAATTAAATCAACGGAATTCACTATCATCCCCAGGGTGCTTATTCAAATACTTTATAGAGGTTATACTCATATGGTGATAAGTCATTTCGATAATTTAAGTGTTAGAACATTTTTAGTAGTTGAAGTGAGTTCAAAACTTTGAATACTTGAATCAACGGGTTTCGCTTCCATTTCCAGGGCGCGTATTGAAATTGTTTAAATAATGTAATGAATTCATGCAGCACATAATTCAAATTCTCAAAATATTTACATACTTTGAATACACCAAATCGCTTTCACATTAAAGTTACAAAAGTATAGCTCATATGTGACCTGATTTCCTTTCCAATCGTCTATGTGTATATATATATACTAGAACCATCGCGCGCGCTTCGCGCGCGCTCAAGTTCGAGCTAGGCTTCATACACTTCAACCGGCGGCCCCCGGCAATGTTCGCATCCGATTCACCCGAGTCGGCACACCCCTGACACGGGTCTTGGCCCACAAGAAGATCCACCTACGGCCCCAGAGAGAAGGTTCGCATGGCATCTTGGATGCCTCTCTCGCCAGCGCATTAAAGCCAAGTTATGGGCCTCTTGGGGGCCTCTTGGAGGCCTCCTGGGTTCGTCTTGGGGTACTTTGGGGGGCCTCTTGGGGCCTCTGGGGGGCCTATCGGCGCCTCCTGGGGGCTCTTGGGACCGAAAGCTCGGAAATCGAGAATGGCTGTCCTCTTCTGGGACCCCTCTCGGGCGCTTCTTGGGCTTTTCTTGGGCCGTCTTGGGGGCCGATTGGGCCGTCCTGCGTTCCTCGTAGGCCGTCTTGGAGATTTCTTGGGGGCCTCCTGGGCCGTTTTTGGGGGCCTCTTGAACAAAAATACGTTTCCCCATAGGAATGGAAGGATTTTAGTTTCTTGGGGCTCTCTTGGGGTGCCTGTTGGAGCATATTGGGGTGCTTTTTGGGGCCTGCTTGGGGCCTCTTGGGGGCGTATCGGCGCCTCCTGGGATCTCTTGGGGCCGAAAGCTCGGAATTCGAGAGTGGCTTTCTTTCTCTGGGACTCCTCTCGGGCGCGTCTTGGGGCTCTCTTGGGCCGTCTTGGAGGCCCATTGGGCCGTCCTGGGCTTCTCGTGGCCCATCTTGGAGCTCTTTTGGGGGCCTCCTAGGCCGTCTTGGGAACCATTTGGGCCGTCTTGGACGCGATGACAGCCCAACAGGCGAACATACGAAAAATATACGTTTTCCAACAGGAATGGGACGACTTGTGCTTCTTGGAGCTCTCTTGGGGTGCCTCTTGGAGCGTCTTGGGGTGCTTTTGGGAGCCTTCCGGGCGCTTCTTGGGGGCTTCTCGGCGCCTCCTGGAGCCACTTGGGGTCGAAAACTTGGAATTCGATGGTGGCTTTCTTCCTCTGGGGCCCTCTCGGGCCCGTCTTGGGGACTCTCTTGGGCCGTCTTGGGCCCTTCGTGGGCCGCCCTGGAGCTTTCTGGGGCTGTATTGGGCTCCTCTGGGGCGCGTCCTGGGCCGTATTGGGGCGGTCTTGGGAGCTTCTGAGGTCGTCAAGCACGGACCGACAGCGAAAACAAGCAATATGTTAAGATATACGTTTTACAGAGGGAATGGGGCTATTTTGGCTCCTTGGAGCTCTCTTTGGGGCCCTATTGGGGGTCGCTTGGGGTGTCTTGGGGGCTTCTGAAGCCGCCTTGGAGGCCATGTTGGGCGTCTGGGAGCGACCTTCGGGCGTCCCAGGTCTGTTCTGGAGCCTCTTGGGGTCTCCTTGGCGCCTTCTGGCGGTCTTCTGTGAGGCCCGGGGGCTCCCCGAGGGCCCCGGGGCTCGCATTTGCAGCCGTCTTGGGCCCTTCGTGGACCGTCCTGGAGCTCTCTGGGGCTGTATTTGGGCCCTCTGGGGCGCGTCCTCGGCCGGACCGACAGCGAAAACAAGCAATATGTTAAGATATACGTTTTACGAAGGGAATGGAGCTATTTTGGCCCCTTGGGGCTCTCTTTGGGGCCCTATTGGGGGTCGTTTGGGGTGTCTTGGGGGCTTCTGAATCCGCCTTGGAGGCCATGTTGGGCGTCTGGGAGCGACCTTCGGGCGTCCCTGTTCTGTTCTGGAGCCTATTGGGGCCTCCTTGGCGCCTATATATATACACATATAACGGCCCAAAGCATCCAAATATCAATTTAAGGGTTGAAATATCAATATCCAAAAATATCATTCCCGATATTAGAATTTCGCGCGATGCTGCGATAATATCAATTTCCATGCGCGATATCAAAATATCAGAATACGTCCCGCGCGTTTTTTGAGATCTCAAAATATCAGTTTCCAACGCGCGGATTGATATTGATAACATCAGTGATATCAGCCATTATGATATCAATGATGTTATCAATATTAGTCCCAATATCAATATCAATATTGGTACCAATATCAATATCAATATTTTCTGATATTTTGATATCGCGCATGGAAATTGATATTTCGCTGCATCGCTCGATATTGGATTATCGGAAATCGGGAGTGGGATTTCGGGTATTGATATTTCAAGCCTTCAATTGATATTTGGAGAAGATGCAACTTGAGCGGATGCGGGGATTTCGTGGAGCTGGCGCGCTAGTCGTCTTGAGAGCCTCCTCCTCTTCTCCTTCTCATCCCTCTTCTCCTCTTAGTCTTCCCTTCTCTTTCTCATCCCCCTTTTCATGCTCGATTCCTTTTTTCTTCTCCCCCTTCTCTTCTCTCCCTCGTCCTCTTCCTTCGCCCCCCCCATCCCGTCGTCGTCGTCGTCGCGTCGTCGTCGCGTCGTCGCCCCCCCGTGCCCGCCGAGACGCGTTGTGGTTCGTGCTGACTAGCCCCGAAGCTTGAAAGTTCCAGCCCCAGGAAAGAAAGATGACGAGGAGGAAGGAGGATGATGTTAAGAGATGGAGGGGGAGGGGGGGCGGAAGAGGAGGAGGAGGAGGAAGAGGATGGGGAGGAGGGAGGGGCATGGCAGGCTCGTAAAACTAGGCAGCGGAGGAGGTCGGAAGGGATTGGGCAGTGGGGTAGATGGAGGGGTCGCGGTATTGTCCATCCCGCCCGTTTCCCTCCAAACCCACCCTGCATTCTTGTCCATCCCGCCTTTCTCAGCCTATCCCCCTTTGACGTCCCCTGCATTCGCAGCCAGCCCATGACGACGACGATAACGATTATGATGATGGCTATGGTGGTGATGATGATGGTGGAGGTGATGGTAATGGTGAGGATGATGATGGCAGTGGTAGCGATGATGTTGGCGACGAGGATGATGATGATAATGATGAGGATGGTGATGGTGACTGCAACGTCGACGACGACGATGACGGTGATAATACGGAGGATACTGAATCATATGTTGATGATGATGAGGATTAATAGTTATGACAGTGCGGTGGTGATGGCGACGATGATGGTGATGACGATGACGATGCTGACGACGACGACGATGCCGTAGCGGTTCAAGGATGGTGAACGGGCACCCTGGCCCGAAGCCCGCGTGGTGGCTGGCTGGCGCGGGGGCCAAGCCACTGCCCAGGTGGGCGCCACGGGCTTGGCGGATGCCCAGCGAGGCACTCTGGCAAGCCCCAGCGGAGTGGGATATCCCCTCCGTTGGGAGCCCGTGGGGCCAGCGATGGTGGCGCGGCGTGTGCGCGCCAGGTGGCCATGCTATGTGGCTCCGCATGGAGCGGGGCGACAACGGTCAGCTGGCGAACTTGTACATGGTGTGGGGCGGCCCGCAGCGCGGGCCTCTTCGGAACCCAAACAATGTTTGTTTCTGTTCGGTTAGCGTGGGTGGGGGTGCAGGGCGTTGAGGATGCACACCTCCCCCATTACCGCGCTTCTCCCCGCAGGCAGGTGGCGTATTGCCTCAAGCGGGAGCTCACCGCGGCCAAGGAGGGCTCCACGTGGTTCGTGGCCCCGTAGGGGTGGTCAGATAGAAAACAAAAACGGCGACGGTGATGATGAAGATGGTGATGGTGACAATGACGATGATAACGATGATGATGATGATGATGGTGGTGATGGTGGTGATGGTGGTGATGATGGCGGTGTTGATGATGGCGGTGGTGACGATGATGGCGGCGATGACGATACCGACGATGATGACGATGCGGTCCTCCCCGTGGCCGCATTCCCACGCTCCCGACATCCTCTCGCCACCCGCCCCCCCCGTTCGATCGCCCACTCCCCGCATAATCAGCGTCCATGTCGCATTTCTCCCCTCCTCATCGCCTTCCTCACAGGGAGGGGGGATCTCGCCAGGGCGGGTGCCCTAACATTTGACCTAACGTTAATGCACGTGTTAGGTCATGTTCCTCCCAGAGACGGTGGATCTCGCCAGGGCGGGTGCCCTAACAGTTGCCTTAACGTGCTCGTGTTAGGTCATGTTTGTAGGGGGCCCAGCAGTTGCCCCTACGCCGCGGCAGCCCGCGACGCCACCGCTTCCCCCTCAGCCATTTTAGGCTAGAACCAGTTTCGCCAGGCCGCGAGAGTCGGTGGCAGACCGCCCCCCCCCCCACCTCCGAGTTCACCCCGCCGCCGCGCCTGGTGCGACGGGAAACGGCGCGGAATTTGCGTGGGAAATTGATGATGGCGAGGTGGGCGGGCGGGGGGTCGAATGGTTTCCCCGCATCGCATTCCGCGTTGTCTCAAGTCGCCCAGCTGCCCCCCCCCCCCCCGCGCGACGATGTCTCTGTGCGCCAGTCTTGACGAGCTGTGCCAGGAGGAGCGTGGGCCTGCGCCTGCCACAATGGCCCCTTTTGTCCGACCAGGGGGGCTGGGCTCCCTCTCGGGCCTCTTCTCCGCTTCCCCTCTCCTCTAAACATCCACATAACTTCATTGTTACTCCCCCACGTTCTGGCTCGCTATCATCATAGTTCTTTCGTGCCCAGGCTGGCTTCGACATGGGCGACTGCGACGGCAGGGCGCCAGGGGGGCGCCGCAACGCGAGCATGGCAGCGTCGGGGGAGTCGCTGCTGGCCGCGGAGGGCGTCATCAGGGCGGTCGCCCCGTGGTCGCCCGATTGCAGGCCGCGCAAGCCCGATCTCAAGGTCGCGTTGGTGCGCGTGGCCAAGGAGCACAACCTCTTCGGCGCTGATGGCGTCGATAAGTGGGCCGACAAAAAGGTGACTGAGCTCATCGCCATATTCCACCATATCAGACGCCTCAGGGACTCTAAGCGGCGGGACCAGTGCGCTGGTGTTCTTTCGGCCAAGCAGATCGCCAGGTTGAGCAAGCTCAAGGACTTCGCCCTCGGCCAGCCGTCGGAAGCCCTGACTGCGACCTCCGTGGCGAGCACCGCGCCCGCGGCGACGCCCATGAAGCCCTCGAAGAAGACGAGCCCGACGTCTGGCGAGAAGGGCCCAGCGCCCGTCGACGTTGACGACGACGGCAACGACTTCGACGATTGGATGTGGAGCGCCGTCTGGAGCCACAGCTATCAGAGTCTCTTCCAAGACGCATTGTCGGAGCTTGACGGCTCGGAGATCACGGGCGGCGTGCGTGCCCTCGCCAAAGGCAGCGGCCTGGTCGGCAGGCGTCAGAAGGACAAGGGCAAGGGCAAGGGCAGCCCGGACGTCAAGCCCGACCCAGGCTTGCTCAAGCGCAAGTCCCTGGCGAAGATGTCCCTGGAGCAGCTGCGCGACCTTCCCAGGGCGGCAGGGGTATTGTTTGGGCACATACACCTTACACCAACACCTTCATGCATGTCCTCCATCGTCGCCCTCCCTCCCGTCCGCACCCCTGCCCGACGCCCGCCCCCAGGACGTGGCCGTCGCCGCTGGGGGGCGCCTACAAGGTTGTGTTCGCCAAGGACTGCTCTTACTTCGTGCGCCACGACCCGTCCAAGGGAAAGCCGACGCTCGTCGTGCAGGCGCGGCGGATGCTTCGGCATGTTATGTGCAAATCGATTTAGTAATCGTGGTAGTTTCTGTACTTGTAGTAGTAGTAGTAGTTGTAGTAGTAGTGGGGTTAAGGCAGTAGTTACCGTAGCGGGGGCCAAGGTGGTCATTGAGGCATGGCGAGCGAATCAATCGCTGCACGCGCACTCCCACCCGCGCCCCCACAACATAAGCAACAGTGCTGGCACATCGGGGGACCGAGATCACATCGGCAAGTTGGTTGTGGACAGGAGTAATACTAGCATTGGTAGTATCAGTCCTAGTCGTAGTAGTGGTAGTGGGTGGTAGCCGTGGTGGTAGTGGAAGCAGTGCCAGTAGTAGTAGTCGTTCTAATGGATTCCCCAGTGGCGCCCCAGTGGGCTGCGGGCCGCTCGCCCCCCCCCCCCCCAGATGCATAGAATCGACGTGTGGTGCGGGCCCCCCGCCCTCCCCCCTGCAGATCTCGAACGCCATGGCCCCGAAGCTGAAGCACCGCCGCGTGATGCTGGAGCTCCTCGGCATGGCGGTGCAGAAGAAAATGAGCAAGAGCGCGGTGGTGGCCGCGAGGGGCGAGCTCATCCATTGAGCGAGGGCATCGGAGCGAGGAGAGGAGGGGTGGGGGGGCAGGGGGGGAGGGACGGGGTGAGGTAGGGAGTGAGGGAGGGGAGAGGAGGGCGAGGACAACGCCGATATCCGAACCGGCCACGATTCACGTCGGGCGCGGCTGTTTTGCGCGGGGCGCAAACCAGCGTGGGTGCAGCCCCTCGGCAGGGAAAGGTTGGCTCGCCGCCGAGTAGGATTGGGGTGGAGTGGTACCTGGCGGGGGTAGTCCAGTGACGCGCGTGCGCGTGTGTATACACGTGCGCGAACACACACGTACACATGCATAGCAGTACAGCAATGCAAACATAGACTACGGTCGGCTTCGCCGAATTTTTTGGCTTCGGGTAGTGGTATGTGAACTTTCTTACATAATATTGAAGGGGCTGAGCTTGTGTGGAGTGCAATTCCGCTTGGAAAGTTGGGCACTTTATATACAGTGTGACGCGTGTGCGCGGGTGCATGCACGTGCGCGCACGCGCATATATAGATACACACGCAAATCAGCAACACAGTACAACAAAACTACTACAGTTGGCTTCTCCGAGTCCATTGTCTTCGTGTAGTGGCATGCGGTCATTCTTATAGTTTAGCGAGGGGCATCTAGTTGATCCACACTACACATGTACATGATATCAGTTCCAAACGTGAGATTGTGTCTGCATACGGCTTACCGTGGGGCTAGGCAGGGTCGTCCCAGGCAGCGGCGGGACGGGGGCGGCACGCGGTCCTGCCGATCCTCTTGCTAGTCGGCGGCATCCAAGCACATCTCATGGATGACCTGCTCGGCGGCCCGCCCTTCTCCTTTCTTTCGGCCACGAGGCGCAGGCGCCCGCCCCTCCCCATTCGCGCCGCCGACGGATCGGCGACAGCCTGCCCATGGCGATATCCCTCAAGGACGCGTTGCGTTATTCCCCATCCCCCCCTCTCCCGCCTCCTTCCGTTCCGTCCACTTTCCTCGCATGATTTCCTCGTCCTCCTCTCCCCCTCTCATCCCATACCTCGCAACCTCGCCCCTGCTGTCCGCGCATCGTGGAGTCGCGTGACCCCGACTGGGTCGCATGGGGCCACAAGGGGGGCTCGATGGGGGAGCGTTAGCCACCGCCAAAGGTCAGTAATTGTCCCGCCACCTCGCCTCTGTCCACCGCCTCCTCTCCATCCTCCAGACCTCTCCCGTGTGAGTTAGAACGTTCGCTCCGAGGCTTACCCCTGCGGGGGCTGCTTCGACGGCGACGCATGCCGCAAGGCGGCAATTCGCGAGATGGGCGGCAGACTGCCTGTTCCAGATGCGGTCTGTGACTTGATCGATGACCTCTTCGACGACCATTCCGTCAGTCGCAAGCGCGACCTGGTGTGCGTCGAAGGGTTCGGTGGGGTCGCCTCCGTCAAGCGCGGCTTCGCGGCGCTCGGCATGCCAAGCGCATGTTGGGACGCGGGGTACGGATCCCATCAGGACATCTGCACGGAAGACGGCTTCGAGCACGCGTGTGCGGAGACCCTGAGGATCGTGCCTGGCGGCCTCCTGTGGCTCGGCCCCGACCCCGCCACGTTCTGGCGCAAAGGCAACACGGGCAGGACGCCGCTGGGCTCGTCGGATGGGCCCATTATGACGTTGACGACGATGACGACGACGGGGGAGGGCGAAGGGACCATGATGAGGATGAGGACGACGACGCCGACTCTTGCGAACGGGCCACGCCCAGCCAGAGGACCGACGAGAACCCCGAGGGAGATCAGACGATTCAGAGCGTCTACAATGCCAACTGTCGCTTGGCGAGGTGCGCCCAGCTCGCGGCTCTCGCCGTGTTCCACGGCGTGTTCGTGGCCATTCAGTTGCCGTCCGCGTCGTTTGCTCCGAAGTACAAGCCCGTCCTGGATTTCCTGAAATGGTCTGGCGCCGTGAAGATTCGCACGTACTTGGGGGCGTTCGGAGGCCCCGCTACGAAGCCGATCGACCTCTACACCACGTGCGTGCAGCTCGCGTGCATTGCGAGGACGGCCGCATCATCCTCAGTCCTGCCCATCCTCATCATCATCACCACCGTCATCATATAACGCATCATTATGACAATGATCGTCATCGCCATCGGCACCATTAAAGCATCACCATGGCCCTCGTAGGCCGCTCCCGAAGTCCGATGACGAGCTCATGACCGCCGCGGGCATCCATGAGTTCCCCGACCTGGCCAGCCTTGCCGACGCCAGCGCGTGCCCAGACGCGTTCGGGCTCGCCGTGGGACAGGTGAAGTCGCACTGGAAGACCAAGGCCGCCCTCGCGACCCTCGCCGCGCAGGCCGCAGTGAACCGCAGCGGGCAGTGCCACCTCCCCTGGAACAAGATCTCAGCGTGCCGCCCGTTGATCAGCACCGCCTGGGAGTGCAAGTCCGCAGTAGACACCGCCGTGAAGCACATCGTCGGCAAGATGCGCACGGCGTCGGTTGCCCGCGGCCACGACGAGCCGACGCCTGACCACGCCAAGTTCGCCAAGCTCGACAAATGGTTGCGCAGGGTCCCGTGCTCGACCGTCGCCCATGCGCCCTGGGGGGCAATGTTGTCACCGCCATCATCATCAGCATCATCATTATCATCGTCGTCGTCGTCCCCCCACCCGTCATCATCACCATCGTCGTCTCCCCCCATGCTCCGTCCAGCCCCCCGCGCCCCGCGCCTCAGTCGCCCAGCTCCGACCGCGTCGGCGACAGCTCCGCGGCGTCGGCGGTTGACCTCGCGGGCGCCAGTTCGGATGATTTTTTTTTCAAGGGGGCAGGCGCGGCGGGGGTGAGATGGAGAGGAGAAGGGGCGGGGGATACGTGCGTGGGAACTAAGGAGAGCGATAGAGAGAAAGGAGGAAGGATATGGGTTGTCAGCAATGAATCCCCCTCGGCCCCCCTGTAATCTATAATGAGAGACCCCGCCCATTGCTCTGGCACAGTGTCCACTCGGACTCTGACCAATCGGGGCCACCTCCAGCTAGCTGGCGTAGTGTCAGGGGAATGGGATGGGGAGGGGAGGGGCGGCGCGGTCCATTCTTGGAGGTCGCCTCCTCCTCCTCCTCCCCCTCTTCCTCATCTTCCTCCTCTTCCTTCCTCCTCCTCGCCAACTTCCCGATCGCCTGCCTCCCCCCCATCAGTCCGCCGTCTCTTTTCTGCCACCGTCATTCCTGAAACACTACCTCTCAGGGTCCGACGTCTCCAGCGCCGCCCTCGGATGCAGCGGGCCTCGGGGAGCCCTCGACGGGGGCGGCGTCAGTTTCGCCGACGACCGAGGCTTCGAAGGCCCGCGAGTGGGGTCATCGTGCATATACATCCTCCACAAGAAGGCCCTCATGGGCCTTCCTGGGCCTTGCTTTTTGGGGGGCCCTCCTGGGACTTGTTTTTTTTTGTTGGGCCATCCTGGGCCTTGCCACCAAGTATTGTTGAGATGTTGGGGGCCTCCGTTGCTCGGAGACCATCGGCGCCCCTCTGGCTCTCTTCAAGTCCCACCCTCTCCCAGATTCGCTCTCTCCCAATCTCGTCCTCCCAATCTCGCCTTCCCAGCCCCGCCCTCACCTTTTCTTGCCCTCTCCCAATCTCGCCCTCCCACGCCCCCCCCCCCCATCCCCGCGCCCCGCGAGGCCACGCCCGCGTCGGGCAAGCGCCGCTGCAGGGCCAAGGGCCCGCCCGTGCTCGCGGGCGAGAAGGCTCCTGCGGCCCCCGCTGCCGCGTCCGCGGCCGAGCTCCCCGCGGGCGAGGTCGAGCCCCCCGCGGCCGCGGCTGGGGCGGCCTCTCCAGAGCGCAAGGTGCGCCCGAAGAGTGCCAGGGCTGAGCCGTGTGGCCCGACCCCGTTCGGCGCCGCATGGTTTTGGGAGTTCTGAGTGGTCGGTCTACATGGGGGTTCAGAATATATGTGCCGCTGCCGCGCCCAATCCTCATATCCCTCCAGCGCCAATGAGAGCGGAGGGGAACGTGGGTGAGGTATGGGGAGGCGGTATCGGCGCAAATATTCTGGACCCCCATAGAGCCCTCTAGCCTGGGCGCGCACGGAGGAGGAAGGGAGGAGAAAGGGAGGAGGAAGGGAGGAGGAAGGGAGGGAGGATTAAGGGAGGAGGACGGGAGGAGGAAGGGAGGAGGAATACGGATGAGGAAGGAGTAGGATAGGATAGGACAGGACCGACCGCGAAGCGAATGACAGAACCAAACCACTACCGAAGCCGTCTGCTAGGGTTGCATTAGGCTACCTGAACGCACAAACTGTACTTTTTTTAGAATCCAGGTTTTACGGAACATCTGTGGGTCTGAAAAATACAACATATATCATGACACACCACAGAAATACATAATAGAAATAATATAAATAATAGACATTGACACTGTAATAACGACCAAACCCACATCGTGGTTGGTCGATATTTTTGTGTGTTTGTCCACACCGAATGGCCCCCCCAGGGGGTCCACAGGCCGCCCCTGGGGATATCCGCCGAGAAGGGAGGAGGAAGGGACGAGGAAGGGAGGAGGAAGGGAGGAGGAAGGGGAAGGACGGGAGGTGGAAGGAAGGAGGACTGGAGGAGGAATGAAGGGGGAGGGATCTGGTGCGCAACTTCTTCTGTCTGGGTGTTGCTCGGATAGTCGCAGCAACCTGGGACCGTCACGCGCGGGGTGAGCGGCGGCGGAGCAACGACGATGAGCAGTTCAGTCAGGTGGCAATTTGTGCGCTGAGAATGCACGGGCTGGACCGACGCTTGATGCGTGACGTGTGCATGCCAGCGTGATCTGATGTGATTATATGCGCGGTGTTTGGGGGTCCGCGCTGACGCGCATGGGTTAGCATGAATGTTCTCCAGACAGTGCTTGCACGCGTGGATCCTTGTTTACGAGTACACGTCTACTAAGCCACCCATGCCTGTTACACTAACGTTAGGTCACGTGCGACGCCATGTGCCATGACACTTGCGGTCACGTTAGGCCATGTGTGTAAACAATTCGCCCTAACACAAACATTAACGTTAGACCACGTGTTACGCAATTTGCCCTAACACGTGCATTAACGTTAGGTCACGTGTTAAGCCATTTGCCATAACACTTGCATTAACGTTATGCCACATGTTAAGCCATTTGCCCTAACACTTGCATTAACGTTAGGCCACGTGTTAATGCACCAACCATGCTTGTTAACGCAAACGTGTGATACATTGGTAACATTTGCATTAACACATGCATTAACATATGCATTAACATATGCATTAACATGTGTCCACCACGCCCGTTGTGTTTTTCCCAGCATCGCTCTCCCCTCGCTCGCTGCCGCCGCTGCGTGTGCTCGGGAGCGCCGTGCCTGACCGTCGACGGAGTTGTCGGCGGGAGTCTCCTGCGCGGAGTGGGCGCGTGGATATGGGCTCATATGATAGGACATGGGCACTGACACGATACGAGACTGCTGGTATGAGAGGCATTACAAGGATATAAGGGTGGACGGGGTGAGGGATGGGCCAGGCGCGGGGTGGGGCGATATGATGATGAAAGAGATGATGATGAGAGCTCGGCTACAGCCTCGCAGTAACATGTTTAGCTGTGATAGAGCCTGTACAATCGCCTATCCCACGCATGGGCCAGCTACTGCTGATCACGGGGGGGGGGCGATGGTCGCGCGAAAATAACCGCGCATCACACATTCTGGGGCCCGAAGACTTGAGGTCTAGGCTGCCGCAGTCTGGTTCTCCTCGAGAGGCGCGACGATATGCGCTCTAGGTAGCCCGAGGGGGGGCAAAGATGCGAGAAGCACGCTGCGTCTATTCACTCGGTGATTGTGGTTCCGTCTTTGTCGCATTCTGGCTCAAGACTGCATCGAGCGACCAGCGCGTCAATCCTAGCGGGCGGTGAGCCCGCGCTCCACGACAGCGCGCCTCTTCCCGACACCGACGCGAGCATGCCTCCCAAGGGCAAGCCGAACGGCAAGGCAAAGGCCAAGGCGGCAGGAAAGGTCAAGCAGATGAAGTTCGCCAAGAAAGTCAAAGCCAAGCCTGCCGCTGCTGGCAAAGGCGCCCTCGGGGCGTCGGCGGGTACAGGATTCTTGAACTGGACGTTGGAGAAGGCAAGGGAAGTCTGCAATAAGCACATCAGCCCCCCAACCTTCCACTTGCTGAGCTTGGACGAGAAGATGGAGCTCTACAGGCACAAGCTAATCGGCTACGAGGTCATCACCGATGATCGCAAGCAGATGGTTGCCCTCTGGAACAGGTTCAAGAATGCGAGGCAGCTCCACGCGAAGCCCGAGTTCGGCACGGCGTGGCAGGCGATCGAGAAGCTCCAGGGCAAGAGCAGGGACGATGCCAAGAAGAAGACGCTGTTCTCGTGGGTGCGCAACAAGGGCTTCACCGACGCGGTTCTGAAGGAGACCCGGACGATCTGCCAGGAGGGCACCCTCCGCAAGGGGCAGCTCATGCTGGAGTACGGGGAGCTCTGCCAGCAGCTCGGCCTGAACCCGACCAAGAAGGCTACGCAGATTTTCATTGATAAAGAAGTCGCAAAGGGGAAATACAAAAAAGTTGCCCACCCTCACGTTGCCAACGATCACATGTATATGAAGATGCCGTACAGTCAGATCCAGGACATCAGGAGGAAGCGGGCGTTTGACTTCCAGGACAGCAGAGACGGGACGGCTCTCGACCGCAAGAAGATGCGGTTGGCCACGGCGTTGCCCCTGGACATGCCCGACGACCAGAGGGACCAGGCTTTCGAAAGCTTGATGTCAGCTGCGAAGAAGCCAGCGGCACACAACCCCGACCTGGACCCTCCAGACGACCACTTGCCGGACGACGACGATGAGGATCCCGAGGAGGAGCCGAACGAGGGGGACGGCGAATCGGAGGAGGATGATCCGCAAGAAGATGATGAAGACGACGATGATGATGCCAGATCTGATCCAGAGCCGAAAAAGGACAACCTGAAGAGCATGCAGGGCACCGCCGCGAAGCTCACGGGCAAGGTCTCCCAGGCCATCACGGAGCTCGACAGGTACGTGAAGGGCGGCGAGATCCCCTCGACCAAGCTCGGTCGCACCGTCAAGGACTGCGGTCGAATATTTTTTCTTGAAATGACGGAGTGGTGATGATTGATTATGGTTCTTGAGATGGGGGCGGGGTAATGAGGGAGGATGAGCAAATGATAATGACGATAAGAATGGCGGAGGAAGACTGCGTGACATGCACCCCCTAGACCGTTTCACCCCCAAGATGCTTCCATGATGCCCGCCCTTAACGTTTTGGCTCCCAAGATGTTTTTGCTTCCCCAGGAAGCTCCCAACGAAACCTGGGATTGCTGTTGGTCCCCAAGAGGCCCCAAAGAAACCGAGGATCGCATCCGCTCTTCGTACCCTTCGGCGGGCCCCCTCTTACTCTTACCATGACGCGGGGTCTTACTCTGGATCATAGCTTGCCCCCCTCGGCTGGCCCGTGCAAACTTTTCTGGGGTGAGGTGATGATGTCGGCATGGTGCCCCCCGATGCCTCGCCCGCAGGACCAGGCGACTGGCAAGCGCGCCGACCTGAACAAGACCCTCAAGGCCCTCCAGAAGGCAGCCGTGGGGGAGGACCGCAAAGAGCTCTCAAAATCGACCGCGGCCGCCGAGAGCCAGCTGAAGGACACCCCGAAGTTGCTCGGCGTCTGCAAGTCTGCCGCGGCCAAGTAGGCTTCGGCTGAGCGCGCTTGCCATCGCTCCCTGCTCTGTGCCCTCTCTCTTCCACTCGTCTCAGCTGCCAATGCCCTTCTGCCTAACCCCATCCCTGCCGTGCGAGCGCATGCTGATCTGAGGCCCTTGGGGCACTGGAATGAGGGCGGTCGTTCTCGCTCCACTCCACGTCGATGGCTCTGGGCATTGTTGTATTTTCCGTTCGGCCTGTTGATGTGGCTGACTCGTTGCCAATGCCAGATCCACATCGGAAATCCTGGTCAGGGCGCGCTCCGCGCCAAGGCGCAACCTTTCGGGGTGGGAGTAAGCGACGCGGGGAGAGAGTCGGGGGGCAACTATGGTACATCGTCGAAATGCGTCCTCCGCAACCCGGTGTGCATACTAAACATATCATGGCGCCGACAGATATGGCATGACGACAATGATGATACCGACGTCGCGCCCCATCGTTTCTGAGCGTAGGCATTTAATCGTCTCAGGCCTTCAACCAAGGCTGTTGCGACAAGGCGGCAGCGCTAGTACCGCCGACGGGGGGCACACACATCATGCCAGTCATGGTGCGCACATCGAAACAATGCAGCTGTACACATGACAACTATCATTATCCCTGGTGGCTACATTCGGCAGACGTCGAGACGGTGGCCGACATAGTGCATCCTGACAGTGATGATAACGACGACGATTGGAACGACGGGTCCTCGAACGTAGCGGTGGAGATGATGACTGACGACGGTTACGACGACGAAGAATACGACGGGTACTGCAACGTGGGCGATGATGACGACAAGAATCGCTGGTCGTACACCATCCATGAGACTATTCTCATGAAGTCTCGCAGCGACGATGTGTGATGCCTTCTAGATCGCCAGCGCGTCGACTAGAATGTGTGCGTGTGCTTCGATTCTCGTCACGGGCCCCCTTCGCCAGTCTCTCGCTTCCAGTGGCGCGCCGTCGCCCCGCCAATGCAACCGTGCATGCGTCCAGGGTATATCTCCCTTCCCTCGTCTCCATCCGCTGCCTCCCCTCTTGCTTCATCTCCTCAGACCTCCTCTTGCCCTCTCCATCTTTGCTCGTCACTCTGGCCTCCTCCACTCCTGCCTCCTCCACTCTTGACTCCTCCGCTCCACTCCAGCACAGGCCTCCTCTTTCCTCTTCAACCCTTGCCTCCTCCTGTTGTCTTCCAGTCACTTGTCGCAGGGGCCCTTGCAGCCTCTCGGGTCAGGCCCGTTCTTGAATGAGATTGAGGCTTGCCATCCACATATGACCCGTCGGGACGGCCGTTCTCGCTCTCCAAGGCGTCGCCGCCGCGTAGGGATCCATGAGAGAGTCGCGAGCCCCGAGCGCGATCGCCCGTCCAAGCTCATGGACGTGCTGCTAGAGGAGCTGGGCTTAGGTTTCATGAGTTCCCCCGCCGTCGTGCGAATCGCGAAGGCCGCTGTCGCGGACGGCTTGGATCTGAAAGAGGTGATAACAGCATCTCGCTGCGGCAACGACGGCCTCTACCCTGGCAGTTGCTGGAGAGACCTCACGCGTGGCATCAAGAGCATTCTCGGTGACGCCGTGCCGTCGCCACACTATGTCAAGGCTCCAGGCTTTCCCCCTGCATGTGTATAAATACTCACGCCCTCGCGTACGTGTGCTGTATATATATATATATATGTATTGATGAAACAAGCACATTCCTAGATGGCCGAAGCGCCCCAGCCATGCCCGTGCGAATCATGGACGTGCGATTGTACGCATGGGTTGCCGAGTGAGCAATCCCGAGACGAGCGCTCGTGGCGGTGGCTCTGAACCGTAGCTCGGAGACGCTCGGAGTGGCAGTAGTGGGGGAGAGGGGTGCAGAACACGTGCGGCCAGCCAGGTTCACGTCATGAAGGATGATATTATCACGCAGGTGATGCACCCCGTCGTGTATCCGCACCAGATGTTGTCCGCGCTGAGCCAGCATTGCCCCGACATCTACGAGAGCGTGGTTGGTTATGATAGAATTGAGGAGTTTTGGTGGATTCAAGCTTAATGTAGTTATGCCAACTGCGACGTCCCCTTGCCCAACGTTAGGCAGGTTTTTGGGGCGCGATGACCTGGCGCGCGACCTGGCGTTAGTCCAAGTGTTAGGGCAGCGTGGCCTAACACTTGACCTAACGTTAGTCCAGATATTAGGGCATGTTGGCATAACAGTTGACCTAACGTTAGGCCAACTGTTAGGGCATTTTGGCTTAACAGTTGACCTAACGTTAGGCCACCTGTTAGGGAATTTTGGCTTAACAGTTGACCTAGCGTTAGGCCAACTGTTAGGGTGCACTGGCCTAACATTTGACCTAACGTTAGGCCAAATATTAGGGCACGCTGGGCACGCTGGCCTAACGCATGGATTAACGCCAGGCCGTGTGTTAGGCCACCGTGCCCCAACGCGAAACCTAATATGTGTGGCAACCTCTCCAGGAGTTCTGGAGCGTGCAGCGGATGGACAACCCGAAGTTCGTCGGCCACCCGATGCTCGACATCAACGATTACATAAGGCATAGCTGACGCTTCCCTCCGCCCGAACCCAAGATGGCCCGCTCCTCGGCCGCGGCTTGGTCCTCTCGTTGTTCCGGACGCCCGCGCCTGGCGCGCGGGCGAAGGGACGAGCGGGAGGAGGGGTGGGGGAGAGAACGGGAGAGAATAACAATGGCGTGGGTGATAATAATCGGTAAGAGGGGAAGACAAAGGGAATAAGGATGAGGAGGAGGAGCACGAGGAGAAGGATGATGAGGATCATGAGGAGGAGGAGGAGGAGGAGGAGACAGCAGAACGATGAAGGTAAGAAGGATAATCAACTGGGATGGTTGGGCGGGGGCGCCTCGGCCTCTGTTGACTGAGAGGGATCGTGATCCTCCAACTTGTCGGCGGGGGTGGCCCGCTCGCGGAAATCTAGGGCAATCCCGCTCATGATGTGGGGCGATGCCGCTGCCGAGCACACCAAGATGTCTAGCATATACGTGATCTGTTGGGGCCACAAGATAGGCATTGCGTGGGAGCGGGCGCGGCAGTGCCATGGTAGGGGATGGGGCAGGAGGATAGGTTTCCTGATGGGGTTGGGTAATGATAATGACTCAGGGATATATGTTGTTGATAATAACAATGATGATCACGATGACAATGGCGATGCCCAGGCAGCAAGACGCCGTCAAGATTTTTGCAGACGCCAGTGTTCACGGTGATCCCTAAGTCAGCCTGTGTCAAGACTGCAGATTGTGACACGATCGGCGAATTGTGGCACCACTTCGCCTCGGCCATGAACGCACTATTCTATAATATCCACCCCGTGCTCGACACTGCCCTCCGTCCGTGGCCCAAGGGTTCGTTCGGCGACAAATTAAAAGGAGCACCCGTGTTGCCTCATGACTCGTTCGGGGTTGTTTGGGACATTCTTGGCGATTTAGACCATCGCGCAAACGTCCTCGGGCTCCCGCGCTGGAAGAACCCCCCAGCCGTGTTGGCTCTGCCACGGGACCCAGGCGCAGTGCATGGACTTTCGCCCGCATGCAGCCTGGAAGAGCACCCTCGTCTCCCCAGAGGAAGCGTTCGCGCTGGATCGCTCCCGTCCAGTTTTCAAGGTGCTTCGCGAGCAAGGCGTGTCTGACAAGGACCGTTTTTTTTTTTTTTTTTTTTTTTTTTTTTTTTTTTTTTTTTTTTTTTTTTTTTTTTTTTTTTTTTTTTTTTTTTTTGTGTGTGTGTGTGTGTGTGTGTGTGCGTGCGTGTTTGCGCGTGTCATCAGCACATGAACGCACGGGATATGATAATTCATATGACAGAGGGCGGCGACTAAGAAGATGAGGATTGAGGGTTGTATATTTGTGTTATAGATCTTGATGTGGTGTGGATCTGGGGAGGTGCCTCCTAAACGAGCGCAATCTCCCAGATGGTCGATGTAGGATTCATGCACACGATCGACCTCGGCGTGTTGTTGTACCTGCACGACGGAGCCATGTGGCTGATGTGCAGGAACAACGAATATATCAATCAACGCACTCAGGAATTGCGTTGCAAGACGCTGTGGCGCATGATTCAGAAAGAGTACAAGGACCGTTTGCACCCCCGAACCCGAGCACACGCAATACATGGTGAATATTCATGATAGCTGCATTACCTTGCAATGCACATCGCATCACAGCGCAGTAGCACACTATATAATATAACTGGTCAAGCTGTGTTCGCCGTGTCCCCAGGACCAACAGATCGACCGTAAGCTGCCCCAGCTCAAGCTGTCTATGTTTAAGCCGCCATCGACTGTAGACTACCCTTGCCTCAAGGCGAAGGCAGCAGCATCGCGCGCCCTCGTTGGGCCGATGACGGCTGTGTGTGAGAAGGTGCTCGCGGTAGGTTCGCGCGTCACGAATGCTTACGGGCTCATGCGGGATTTTTTAAGCCTTTGCCAGAAATCTGATCTGGTCCCCACTCAGAAGAGGGCCGACCTCCTCCAGAAAACGATGGAGCAATTTCTGGCTTCGTACACGTGCGCCGCCCAGAGGCAGGCCAAGAGCAGTCTAGCTGGCTTCAATCTAACGATGAAGTTTCATTTCTCGTCCCACATTGGCGACAATGCCAAGGGGGGGGGTTCCAACGTTTAGCACTGAGTACGAATTCGAGGACATGGCAGGCAAAGTTGCGCGCACCTCCAGCACGTGCACAGTGTCGCTCCCTCCAGATAGGGTTGCCCAAAAAGTGATGGCAAAGCTGTTGCTCGTCGCGCGCTTGTCTGTGACCAGGGCTTCCAGGCGTGCTTAGGGGCTCGCCATAGATCTGCGGTGACGGCATACTGGTATAATGATATAGTGATATAGCAGCTTAGCATTAGGGAGGGGGCGAGGATGGATCTATGGAGTCGGCATGGCGACAAGAAGGCTGGCCGTCGGCGCGGGCAGGGCGGCGGCCTGCGCAGATATCTCGTCGCCGAGCTCGGTGTCCAAGTCCAACGCGGGCGGCGGGGGACGGGCCCGCGCCATGCGTGTCGGAATGCCATTCGGATTCCCGAAATGGCCGCCGCCGCCGCCGTCGTCGTCGTCGTCGCCGCCGCCGTCGTCGTCGTCGACGTCGTCGCCGCCGTCGTCGTCGCCGTCGTCGTCGTCGTCGTCGTCGTCGTCGTCGTCGTCGTCGTCGACCCTCTCCGTCGGCAGCCCCCTCGTCGCCACGTCTGGGCGCAGCTCGAATAACTGCGCCTCCCCCTGGGCCCATCTCACTGCCGCCCGACTTGCATGCCAGTGAAATTTTACGAGGTTCGCCTGCCCTCGAGCTGGTAACTTGTTTTCAGTGCGATCTTGCTGGGCCAGTTTTTTCGCTTGCTCTCTAGCTGGACCACTGCTCGCTGCTCTCCAGCTCGACTGGGGATCGGTAACTCGGTCCGCTGCGCCCTCGTCCTGAAAGAGCGGTTACTCGTACTCTGCGTCATCGTCCTCATAGTTTTTTATTTCGAAGACAAGGGTTGCATCCTCGTCGCCGCGGCTGAACGGGCCTCGGAATACTCTGGCACTTGGGCCCCGCGAGGGGCCACGGACGCCCGAATTGGCTGCCGCCGTGGTCGTCGGCGTCGTCCGTCGTCGTCGACCCCCCCGTCTGCGGTTCCGACTGCTCTGGGAACGGGGCGGGGATCCATGGGGGGGGATGGGATGGGGCTCGAGCGGGAGGAGGGGGCGGACTGGGGAGAGGACGGAGGAGGACGATGAAGAGAAAGTCAAGGGGGAAGAGGGGGCGGCAGAGGGGAAGAAAAACGAGGAGGAGGACGCCGATATTCCTAACGCTTCGCGTAACCCCATCAGCCAATCCAGAAACGATTGCGACGATAGCTACGTGGGCAGGCAAGGAGAGAGACACATTCGTAGTTAAACACCGCGGTGATTAAATTATGGATGTCGTAATCACTGCGGGTCCTCATCCCCCATTTCGCTCCGCCTCCTCCTCCTCCTCCTCCTCCTCCTCCTCCTCCCCCTCCCCCTATCCTACCCCCCCCCCTCCCGATTCCCTCCCCTCATCATCATCTCCCCCCCCATCATCGCTCCTCCCGCCCCCTTCCCCAACCCCGCCTTTCGCGCTCCTCCCGCCCGAGCCCCCGCCGACCTCTCCCCCTCCCCCGAGCGCGGCGCGCATTTTCCGAGGCTGACGCCGTTCCGCCGACCCTTTAGATTTAGGGGATTGTTGTAGATGCTTTTTTTTTTTCGCGGCCGCGCGCGCGCGCGGCCCGCCGCTGTCACGCGCTGCGGTGGAGGCGCCTCGGGGTGGTTTATGCCAGAGAGACAATGCCGATCGAGGGGGAGGGCGCTTTGCCCTCCCCCATCACCCTCCCTCTCGCCGCCACTAGGGCGGCTCCATGCTGGCGAGCATATACGCGTACACGAACCCGCGCGTCATCTCCTTCCCGCTCCACGCGCACGAGCGCGCGCGCGCGCCCCTTTTCCACCCCCCCCGCCCTCCCCCATCCTTTCCCCCCTATCCCTTCCCTCCCTTCACTCCCTCACTCCCTTCACTCCCTCCCTCCCTCCCTCCTTCCCTCCCCTTCTCCCTTCCCTCCCTACCGCCTCTCCCCCCGCCCTCCGCCCATCCGCCGCCTTCTCCATTGATATTGGTATTGATATTGATATCGATACCGATATTGATATTGGTATTGATATTGATACTGATATGGATATTGGTATTGATATGTTGTTGCTGATGTTGATATTGTTATTGGTGTTGATATCAACAATGATATTGATATTACATACCTCTGGGTATTGATACCCGTGCTGATATCCTCAAGAGGCCCCAGGAGACCCCAGAACGTCCAAGAACGCCCCACGACGCTTCGCAACACCAATTTCTTCTCACAGCGATTCCTGGGTCTGTGACTCGACAGAACCTAAGCGCGCGCGCGAAGCCGCGCGCGTGGTTCTAGTATATATATATATATACACGTATATATGTGTATATATATATGTATAATATAATATAAGATATGAGAGAGAGAGAGAAGAGAAGAAGCAGAGAGAGAGAGAGAGAAGAGAGAGGAGAGAGAAGAGAGAGAGAGAGAGAGAGAGAGAGAGAGAGAACAGAGAGAGAGAGAGAGAGAGAGAGAAGAGAGAGAGAGAAAGAAGAGAAAGAGACAGAGAGAGAGAGAGAGAGAGAGAGAGAGAGAGAGAGAGAGAGGCCAACGCGTTCCTGCGTGGAACCGCCGCCACCCCCGCACCAGGGTCCTTCAGGAAGCTAGATTGGACATCAGGACACATGACCCCGGCACCAGCCGATCTATCTTCGTCGATTGGGCGGTGACCTGCGTACACTACACCTATAGCCCACGCAGGCACGCCCGAGCCAGACGAGGTGGGCTCGCAGCAGCCCAGATGGCCGACGACAAACGCGACCGGTGCCCCCTCGGGAGGAACTAAACCTCGTCCCGATGGTCTGTGAGACTAGGGGGCGGCCATCCGAAGATGCAGTGGGTCGTTCGGAGCTGCGGCGCCTCCCCTGAAGATGCCGACCAGTCCGAACTCCTGAGCTGGCTCTGGCGGGACATCTCACGCACCCTGCAACAAGGGAGCGCGAAGATAGTCCTGAGTGCCCTGGGAAGGTAAGCGCTGACCGCCCCCACGCCGCAACTGCCCATCAGCACGACCACCGCCGGCACGACCACCACGGCCACCAGCAAGCCGACCACCAGCACGACCACCGCCAGCGCGGCCACCTCGACCACCAGCACCCCGGCACGACCACCACGACCACCGCCAGCACGCCCGACGACCAGCGCGGCCACCGCCAGTCCGACCACCGCTACGGCCACGTGCTCCGATCACTACCCCCCGCACCACGATCGGCCGCCCGACCCCTGCGACCACCACCGCCCCAACTCTCGCTTCCCTCGCCCCCCCTGCGGCGCGTCCCCTGCCCTCCCCCTCCTCCTCCTCCTCCTCCTCCTCCTCCTCCTCCTCCTCCTCCTCCTCCTCGCCCCCGCCGTGGCGCTGGTCTCGCGACCGCCCCTGCTCCCTGCATCGCTTTTATGCACACTTCGGGCCTGCACTCCGCGGCGGAGCGCCGCGGGGCCGGTGTCCGCAGGAGTCTGCGCCCGGCAGGTGGCGCTCCCTCGTGGCCGGCAGAGACCCGGAAACCAGCGCCAAAGCGCCTGGAGGCCCCCTTTGGTGAGAAGGGGTGGGGGCCCACTCGGGTGCCCCCGGGCCTTTTTTGGAGGAGGGAGCGAGAGAGAGAGAGAGAGAGAGAGAG
>CAUYUJ010018110.1:207964-214253 GCA_963575745.1 Prorocentrum cordatum | reverse complement strand
CTACTACCACTACCACTACCAACACCACTACCACTGGTACTACTACTCCTGCCTCTTGGGGCCTCCTGGGCCCCCTTGGGGTGTCCTGTCAGACCGTCGGGCTTCCTCCGGCCACCTCTGGCTTCCTGCGGTGTACCGGGCCATTCTCGACTCGTCTGCAATGCGTGCGCGGCATTCAACACGCGCTCGCCAGTTCCCGTCGGCAACCGCCATCGCGGCCGCATCAGCTGTACCAAACCGGCTGGCCGGTGTGACTTCGGTCCCCAGTTGTGCCAGCTTTGCGTCTTATGTTGTGGGAGGGCGGGTGGGACTGGGCATGCCATGCTTGACTCGCTCGAGCTGGCTAGCTTGACTCCTACTCCTACTCCTACTCCTACTCCTTCTCGTCCTCCCACTCCTCGCATCGCCGAGGCATCGCCGATGCATCCTCGATGGGGCTCGACGTGGGGCCCGATGTTTCCCACGCCGACGGCGCCGGTGCATCGCCGTCGTCGCCGCTGCATCGCCGATGCGGCGCGATGCTCCGACCCCATCTGCTCGGACTCCATCCAGGAGACTTCCACTGCAAGAGACGAGGTGCGATGTGGCGCCGCCCGCCCGCTGATTGATGCGCTGTCCCCCGCCCTGGGGACAGCGCGCGCCGATCACCACCCACCCAGACACCCCAACCCAAACCCGAAGGCCCCAAGGTGCCATCCACTCCCAGTGGTGGGGGGGGGGGGGCGTCGCGGGACGTTGAGACACTCCTGTGGAACACCCGTGCCCCACCCCCGCCCTCCCGAGGTTTGGGTCGTCGGGCTACGGTGCCGTTTTTAATACATGCTCCGCGTGCGGATCATGTATTAAACATGCAGGGATCTAGTATTAAAAGCAGCGACGAATTCATGCGTGGATTCATTCATGAATGAATCATTTATTCAAACATCCTATTTCAACAAAATTATCCTGGCGAAGGACCCAACCATATGCAATTGTGAGTACCGCAGTTGTGAATATCTTCTTCGGTGGAATCCCCTACGGGGCCACGAAACGTACGAGGGGTGTGCCAAAATGGGTGTGCGGGACGCATGCGGGCACATCCACTGGGGCCTTCGGTGGAGTTCCCTATGGGCATGCGGGCACACCCACTGGGCCACGAAACGTGTGAAGGGTATGCCGAAATGGGTGTGCGGGACGCATTCCCTATGGGGCCACGAAACGCGTGAGGGGTGTGCCGAGTTGGGTGTGCGGGACGCATGCGGGCGGCAGCACTCTGGGGCCTTCGGTGGAGCTCCCTATGGGGCCACGAAGCGTGTGAGGGGTGTGCCGAAATGAATGTGCGGGACGCATGCGGGCGGCAGCACTGGGGCCTTCGGCGGAGCTCCCTTTGGGGCCACGAAGCGTGTGAGGGTGTGCCGAACTGGGTGTGCGTGACGCATGCGGGCGGCAGTACTGAGGCCTTTGGCGGAGCTCCCTATGGGGCCACGAAGCGTGTGAGGGGTGTGCCCAATTGGGTGTGGGTGACGCATGCGGGCGGCAGCGCTGGGGCCTTCGGCGGAGCTCCTATGGGGCCACGAAGCGTGTAAGGGGTGTACCGAAATGGGTGTGCGGGACGCATGCGGGCGGCAGCACTGGGGCCTTCGGTGGAGCTCCTATGGGGCCACGAAACGTGTGAGGGGTGTGCCGAATTTAGTCTGCGTGACACATGCGGGCGGCAGCACTGGGGCCTTCGGCGGAGCTCCCTATGGGGCCACGAAACGTGTGAGGGGTGTATCGAATTGGGTGTGCGTGACGCATGCGGGCGGCAGCACTGGGGCCTTCGGCGGAGCTCCCTATGGGGCCCCACGAAACGTGTGAGGGGTTGCCGAATTGGGGGTGAGGACGCATGCGGGCGGCAGCACTGGGGCCTTCGGCGGAGCTCATATGGGGCCACGAAAACGTGTGAGGGGTGGCCGAATTGGGTTCGTGCGTTGACGCATGCGGGCGGCAGCACTGGTCTTAGTGGCTTCGGCGAGCTTCCCTATGGGGCGCGAAACGCGTGAGGGGTGTATCGAAATTGGGTGTGCGTGAACGCATGCGGGCGCGGGCACTGGGGCCTTCGGTGGAGCTCCCTATGGAGCCACGAAGCGTGTGTGGGGTGTGCCGAATTGGGTGTGGCTGACGCATGCGGGCGCGGGCACTGGGGCCTTCGGTGGAGCTCCCTATGGAGCCACGAAACGTGTGAGGGGTGTGCCGAAATGTGTGTGGGTGACGCATGCGGGCGCGGGCACTGGGGCCTTCGGTGGAGCTCCCTATGGAGCCACGAAGCGTGTGAGGGGTGTGCCGAAATGGGGGTGGGTGACGCATGCGGGCGCGGGCACTGGGGCCTTCGGTGGAGCTACTAGGGGGCCACGAACGTGTAGGGTGTGTCGCGTTGGGGTGGGTGTACGATGCGGGCCCCAACACTGGGGCCTTCGGCGGAGCTCCAATGAGGCCACGAACGAGTGTAAGGGGTGTGCCGAATTGGGTGTGGGTGACGCATGCGGGCGGCAGCACTGAGGCCTTCGGCGGAGCTCCTATGGGGCCACGAAACGTGTGAGGAGTGTGCCGAATTGGGTGTGGGTGACGCATGCGGGCGGCAACACTGGGGCCTTCGGCGGAGCCCCCTATGGGGCACGAAGCGTGTGAGGGGTGTGCCGAAATCGGTGATGGAACGATGGATGATGGTGGGAGGAGGAGGAGGAGGAGGAGGAGGAGGAGGAGGAGGAGGAGGAGGAGGAGGAGGAGGAGGAGGAGGAGGAGGAGGAGGAGGGGAGGAGGAGGAGAGGAGGAGGAGGAGGAGGAGGAGGAGGGGGGAGGAGGGGGAGGAGGAGGAGGAGAGGAGACGCGGGCCACCGTCTCTTCAAAACGAGGACCCAACACCACAGGATGGTTGGGAACAAAACTCCTATGTATGAAAAACTGCCCTGTGGTCGGGCGAAGAGACGCCCTGGCAGGAGGACCGCGCGCGCCGCGCGGGGCACTTCGCGGGGGGCTCGCCGCGCGGGGGCGTGCTGCTGTTGTCGGAGGTCGGTGCCGCGGCGCTGGCCGCACGGGTTCTTGACGGCCTCGGGCCGCTTTTTTGCCCCGAGGTCGGCCCCTGCGGGGGGGCCCGGCTCCGCGGGCCCCCCTTGACGGCCCTCGGGGGCGGAGTGGGGACGGCAGGCCACCTCCGGGGGGAGCGTCGGGGGCCTCTCTGGGGCCGCGGCTGGAGACGAAGCAGCAGGTCGGCGGATGCGCTTGGACGGAGATGTGGACCCAGAGCCCCCGCGAGCCAAGCACGGCGGGAGGTTTTTCTCTGAATTTGCGGCTGCTGGGGGCCCTCAGCGGGCTTCGGGACCGTCAGGAAGCGGCTCGGGGTGGGAAAGCTACCAACGATCTCCCTGGGAACGGGCCGAGACCTTCGGGGGCCGCTGCTATCAGCGGATCATGACGTCAGGGATCTGGGCAGGCCCCGCCTCGTGCGCCGGGTGGGGCCGGCGAGGTTTCGCCGCACGCGCCGCCCGCTGCCGCCTCGTGAGCTGAGGCGCCGAGCCTTATGACCAGTTTGAAACATATCCCTGTCCCTATGTTTGGCATCACCTCACCTCGATGCCGATCTTGAGGATTCCCCTAGTTTTGGAGGGCCCATCCCTAAGACTGTCCTCGCTTTTTTGCTCGCCCATCCTAGGGATAGGGACACGTCTGAGGCTGGTTAAAGGCCTTACACCCCCAGGCCCCTTCCCATAAGGACCAGACTCTCCTCCCAGACTCAGGCAAGAACAGGAGGAGGAAGAGGAGGAGAAGGAGGAGGAGGAGGAGGAGAAGGAGAAGGAGAAGGAGAAGGAGAAGGAAGAAGAGGAGGAGGAGGAGCAGGAGGAGGAGGAGGAAGAGGAGGAGCAGGAGGAGGAGGAGGAGGAGGAGGAGGAGGAGACCAGATGGCTTCGAGTCCTTCCGTGCTCTTCTCGGATGGCCCTTGGGCCCGGCTCGTGCGGGACCCTGGGAGGCCGGGGGTGGCCCCAGGGCCTCTCGTGTCCCGGCCTCCGGACGGCGCAGGGCAGGGGTCGGGGGCGGCCAGGAGGGGGGTGATGACTAGGGGGGGGGAGAGGAGGATAGAGGAGGAGGAGGAGGAGGAGGAGGAGGAGGAGGAGGAGGAGGAGGAGGAGGAGGAGGAGGAGGAGGAGGAGGAGGAGGAGGGGGTAGATCTCATGGCGTGGGCCGTGATATCTCCCCAGATCTCATGGCGCCTCTTCTTATTTCATGACGTCCCTGGCCCCCCCCCCTGGGCCGTGCACATGCCGCCGGCCATGATTTGCACCCCCCCTCTTGGACGCCCCCCTCTTTGCCGCTCCCGAAGGGGGGCCTGTGACCGCCCTCCCTCGGGCGTTGTGGTGTGCCAGCCGGCTGTAGCTTTGACCACCAGAGAGAATCTCGAGCGCCAGGAACATGCCGACACTGGAGGGCTTCCACGTTGTCGGGCCCTGGGAGGCGACACTCGTTCGACACCGGTTCGATAACTACTTTTCTGGGTGTTCGAAGTCATTTCTGGGATGTGGTCCTTCAGTACGATGGGAGCAAGAGAACCCTTCGGATGAAACTCCTGGGAGGTAAAATTCCGCTTTGGCCCTCGTAGATCCGTTGTCGACCACCGGTCTATGTAATCTAGAATGATCCGGCTCGATTCCACCTCATCTCGGCTTAATCCTGGGCTGAACCTGGGCCGTTCCGGCGGAATGGCTACTTCTGAGACGTTCTTACGAAGACCCTGACATCGGACGCTTCCAATCCGCGGCACCAGAGTCAAGGGAGGACAAATACACCGGGACCCAACAGCTGACGTTTACTACACGGCCCTGGGCGTTTGCGAAACAGCCCCGCCCTGCTCGATTCCTTCCTTGGGTGCGTTTACGAAACGTCTTCGGTTGTCGGGGTGATTCTTGGGGGGGGGGATTGTTGCTCCGGGACCACGTGGAGTGGTCTGGGGACCTGGCACCGGCCCCCGTTGTCCGAAATTCGAAGAAGGAACATCCCATACCCATCGGTCGTTGAAAGTAGGTAGCTTCGGATTCCCCGATGATAATATACTTGAAGCGCCTTCGTACCTCAATGATCGAGTGGCTTCACCTTTTCCGCTCTCCTTAGGGGGCGGGCGGAAACACAATCTATTCTCAACGCCTTCCTACTTCATGCTTCTACCTAACTCTTCCGACCGATGGGTAGACGTAAACTTTTGGCGGTCCGCGCGGATCTCTTGGCTCCGCGCTGGCCCCCCCAGCGGCGCCCCTGGCGCCGCCCGAGGCGCGCTCCGCGCGCCAGGGAGGGGGCTCAAGCGCGGATCCAAGACATCCGTGCGGAGCGCCAGAAGTTTATGTGTATGGCGATTTGTTTCAGGAGGGAAAAAAACACACAGACACAATGAATCGTCGATTCCCCAGGAAACTATGGGGAAATATGGGAAGTGGGGGGGAAGACAAAAACCCTGAAAATGTGGGAAGATATGGGGAATCCTTTTGTTTGTGTGTATTTATCTGTGTGTCTCAGGGCCCCTTCATTGTTCCAGAATCCGAGGAGCCAGCGCCGGAACAAAAAAGAGAGTAGCGCCGGAGATCTGGGCCATTGAGCCCTCGGCCGATCTCGCGGAGGCCTCCCCAGGAGCTGACCCTCCCGAGGCGCCTCCCCGCCCCCCCCGTTGCTCGACGGCGGGCCGGGGGGGGGCAGGTCTGTCAGGAGGGGAAACACACAAAGACACAATTAGTCGTCGACTAGAAGGATAATTGGGGAAAATATGGGAAGTGGGGGGAGAAGACAAAAACCCGGCACATCTTGGAGAATATGGGGCATCGTTTTACTTGTGTGCATTGATTTGTGTGTCCTGGGGCCCCTTCAGTCTGGAGGCGCGGGCGCTCGCCACCTCCCAGGGGTTGGGGAGTCCCTCCGGGTGCCTGCCACTTCCCCCTGTCGGTGCTTGCCGACGCCCCTCGGGTGCTTGCCAGCTCCCCCCCTGGCGATCGCGCTCGATGGTGTCCGGGGGGATGGGGTCGGGGGAGCGCGCCGCATCGCCGACGTCTCGCCGGCGCGGGTCGATGTGGAGTCCGAGTTTCTCCACGCCGACGGCGGCGACGCATCGCCGACGTCGCCGATGCATCGGTGAGGCATTGGCGATACAGCTGGGATGCGGCGCGATCATCCGACCCCATCCGCTCGGACCTCATTTGGGAGGCCTCTGTCGTGGAAGGACAAATTATATAAGCATCCCAGACATCCGCACGGGCCGCCGAAAGCTTCTTTTTGTGCAGTTCGCTCTTCTTTCATT
>CAUYUJ010018110.1:105464-202964 GCA_963575745.1 Prorocentrum cordatum | reverse complement strand
ATAATAATAAGAAGAATAAGAAGAAGAATAATAATAAGAAGAAGAAGAATAAGAAGAAGAAGAAGAAGAAGAAGAGGAGGAGGAGGAGGAGGTGGAGGAGGAGGAGGAGGAGGAGGAGGAGAACGAGGAGGAGGAGGAGGAGGAGACGAAGTTTCGTGTCCTTTTGGCAATTTTGCTACGAGAGGACCTGCCCGACCGAACCCTAGACTCGTCCCCGCCGGGCCACGGCATCTCTGCCCCACCGGCACCCTCCCCCCCAGGCGGGATGGGTCCCCTATAGGTGCTCGTTTGGGGGGCCTCCCTGGGGTCCACCTACTTCAGGAGGGGAAAAAACACACAGACAATTAATCGTCCACTCCCAGGAAAATATAGGAAAATATGGGAAGTGGGGGGGAAGACAGAAACCCAGAAAATATAGGAAAATATGGGGAATCTTTTTATTAGTGTGTATTTATTTGTGTGTCCTTGGCCCCCTTGATAGATGCTCGTTTGGGGGACCTCCCTGCTGGGGCCCACCTACTGGCTCTGTTCGGCTTCACTTCGACGCCAGTTCGACCCTCAAGGTCAGCTCAGGTTCGACTCGGGTCCGACTCGGGTCCGACTCGGGTTCGACTCGGGCTCGGCTCAAGCTCGACTCGAGCCGACGGACGTTCGACGCAGCTTCGACGCACCAGTGGAGCGAGCGGCTCCAGAAAGGGCTCCCAGAGCGAGCACCGAAGGTCCCGCGAGGCCCGACGGGGAAAGGGCGCCTCCCCACCCCAGGGGGGTGGGGGGGGGGGTCGGCCAGCGGGGCCCAGGCTTACATCGGGCCTGTCCCTCTACAGGGGGGGATATTCGAACATAGTCAAAAAATAGTCTGGGGACTATGTTTGGACGTTTTTTTGGGCGTCTTGGGAATATTTGTCGTGTATTTTTAAGCTTTCGCCCAGAACTTGGGGATATTTGTTGTGTATATGTAAGTTTTCGCCCAGGATCCGCCTGTAGGGGGGGCAGGCCCGACCTGACCCCAGGGGCGGGGGCGTCGGCCAGCGGGGCCCAGGCCCTGCCGGTGGGCGACTGGGGTCGGTGCTGCGATGGTCAGGGGCGGGCCGTGCTCCGCTGACTTGGCATCGCTCGGGCATGTGCTTTTGTTCTCGGCTTCGGATGTTCCAACCTACTTCCCAGACCCCCTCGAGCAATGAAAAAATCATGACGGAAGGTTTTCCTCCATTTTCGGCCTCCGGGGGCCCTCACCGGGCCGCCGGAGCGTCAAAAAACGACTCAGGATGCAAAGCCGGTCATGGGGAAAGGGTCGGGACCTTTGGGGGTCGACGTAATGAAAAAATCATTACGTCGGGGGTCTGGGTTTAGTCTTGGTCACCAGAGAGAACTTCGAGCACCACGAAAACACCGAAACCAGCGGGCTTTCGCGTGTCGGGCCCTGGGAGGCGGTACTCGTTCGGCAGTGTTTCGTACTTTTCGGGGTGCTCGGAGTTGTTTCTGGGATGTGGTCTTTAATTACGATGGGAACAACCTCATTCTCGGCAAGGACCTAGGCCTCCTAGATGGGGTCGGAGTAGATGGGGTCGGAGGATCGCGCCGCATCGCCGATGCATCGGCTATGGGGCTCGATGCGGAGCCCGATTTGCTTCCCGGCGACGTCGCCGATGCATCGGCCACGTCGCCAGTGCATCGCGGGTGCATCGCAGATGCATCGCCGATGCATCGCCGATGTATCGGCGATGCGGCGCGATCTTCCGACCCCATCTACTCCGACCCCAGCTGGGAGGCCTCTAGATGGTCAGCGGCGGCCAGTGTTCCGTTGACTCGGCATCGCTCGAGCGTTTTTTTTTTTCTTTTTCTTTTTTTTCTCGGCGCGGACCATCGAGGAGCACTTTGAGACATCCTGCGAAGAGAATGCGCGCACGATGCCGAGTCCGACCTGCTGTAGTCTTGATCACCAGCACGAATGTCGAGCACCCAGCAAAAATATCGAAGCTCGAGGGTTTTCACGCGTCGGGCCCCGAGGGGCACTCGCCCGACGCTGTTTTGACACTCTTTCGACGCTGTTTCGACGCTCTTTCGACACCGTTTCCAGGTGCTCGACATTATTTCTGGGATGTGGTCCTTGAGTACGATGGGAGCAACATAAGCCTCGGGGACCGTCTCGACACTCCGCTGGGGGATGGGAGCAGCCCGCCCCCGGGGAAGCGGCCGGGCAGCCCACGTCACGAGAGGCCTTGCGGCGTCGGATCGGCGGCGAGTCTCGGGGGGGGAGTGCGAATCTGGGCCTCCGAGAGGAGGGTTCGGAACAGAGGGCGTCGGAGGATCGCGCCGCGTCGCCGACGCCTCGGCGGTGCGGCTCGATGCGGAGCCCGAGTTTCTCCACGCTGACGCCGACGAAGCATCGCCGCTGCACTGGCGATGCGGCACGATCCTCCGACCCCATCTATTATAGAACCACAGCTTAACCCAAACAAAATTCAAAACAACAAATTGACCCCAAAAACCTTCACACCAAAACTAAAACTGATTTCCGATTTAATCGCTGTCCCTGCTCCTTCTGGGGCCATTCCTACAGACGACCCTGTTCTCTGACCCCCGGACAGACCCAACATCTATAGGAGAAGCCCCGAGATCCTCACGTTGACACTTTTTCACACCGGGCGTTTGCGCTGAATTTTTTTCGGGCCCCGGGACCTTCACAGGTCGAGCTGGCTGGCTCGAGACGTGAGGCAGACAGGATGGGGTCCGGGGCCCCGGTCGTGATTTTTGTTGCGATGCTGCAGCTTTTTGCAGCGTCGGATCTCAGGGAGGGGCGGGCCTTCTCGGACGGCGCGGGAGTCCCCCGGCCTTCTGTGGAGTTGTCGATGCCTCTCCCGAAGGTGCAGAGCGCCTCTCGGCAGGTCCGAGGCCTTCTGAGAGGCCCCGCCGCCTTCTGAGAAGGCCTTCTCCTCTTCGCATCCCCCCCCCGCCCGCCGCTGATCGGAGGAGAGGGAGCGAAGACTGCACGAGCACAGGCTAATTGTCGGAGGTCCGCGAGGACCTCCGGCAGTGGATGCTCTGGTGCAGGCTTCGCTGCTCTGGAGGCTGTCCTGGGAGAAGGTCGCGAACCCAGACGAGGGGCGGCGGGCAGTGGCAGGGGCTGGGGCTTGTGCACTGGCAGCCCTCGCGGAGGTGACAGGTGGCAGCAGGCTGGGTACTCCAGATTTCGTAATAAAAGGGAGGGGGTCTGGACCCTCCAAGACAAGCCATTTCAGACCTCCCCCGTGGGAGAACCCTCCAAAACATCGTCCCCAGACCCCCCAGGCCCTCCAAGATAGCCTGGAAGAGACCCCCCCCCGAAATGAGACCCCCCTCCCTTTATTACGAAATCTGGAGTACACGTGGGGGCCGGCCGAGACAACACCTCGCCGTCGATCTCCACTCGATTCGGGATGCCGTGGCCGGTGTTCTGCGGACGGCACTGTCGGGGGAGGAGGAGGAGGAGCGTACACATGGTTCATTTCGAATTATTCGGAAGGTCTTTGTTTTTTTGGGGGGCGAGGATCCTTTCATTTCTATGTGCTATATCCTGGGCCTCTTCCTGGCCACTAGGGGGCCAGGAATAATTAGAAACGAACACAATTAGAAATGACCACGATTTGACATGAACGAAGTGTAATCAGACAGGCCGGGCAACGGGATAAGACGCTCCAGAGCGTTCTGGAATGCTCTAAGAGCGTCCCGGAACGCTCTGGAACGGCCGCGGTGCCCGATACGTTGTCCAGAACCGCCAGGTCTCAATAGGGGAACGATCAATGACACAGACAAAAGTTCAGACGTCCGCGCGGATTTATCGGATCGTCGCTGGAGCCCTTTGTTTGTTCTCCGATTTCCGATCCGACTTCGTCCCGTTCTTGGTTTCGTCTTGCGCTGAGGTTTGTCCACATTTTCGTCTGTCATCCCTGAGCCCCCTCGAGGGGCACCTGGCGGCACCTGTGCCGGGATTCCTCGCGGGACCACCGGAGCCTCTTCAGTGGGCCTTTGGAGGCTTCTGCTTTGGCAGACAGCTGAAAAACGCGAGCACATGCGTGCGGGTTCTATTTCTGTAGCCGCATGACCTGGATAATCAAGGATTCCCCACCCTCAAGACCTGAGTGTTGATTATCCCCGGCGAAGGCAGTTTTGGTCGGCGGCGGAGAGCGGCTGGGCCGAATTGCATTATCACTGGGGAAACTGCGAATCGTAGATTAGATATGGGAGGTTCTCGTTTGTTGGTGGCATAAAGGATTTGTTGTGGAGCGTCCCCGGGTCGACCAGCCGGTGCCGGGGGGCGTTGGTATGGTAAGAACGAGTGCCGCCCGAGAGGCCCGCGCGTCGAGATATGATCCAAATGCTGAGGTGGTCCAGCCCGTTTCGCATGATAGATCGTCACAAGTTTGCGTTTTGAGGAGACCGGATCTGCGATAGTCCGGCCCGCTCCTCCTGAGACATCCTCGCAATTCTGGGCTCCCAGACGCTACACGAGAGGTGGTCCAGCCCATTTCGCTTGATACGTCGTCGGATCTCTCGGCTCGGAGATGCCGTGACCTGAAGTGGCCGCTGCTTCCGCATGCTTATTTCGGCACACCCCTCAAATGTTTCGCGGGCCCATAGGGAGCTCCGCCGAAAGCCCCAGTGGCAGGGTTCACATAGCACCGCCGCCTAAATTTCGGCACACCCCTGACACGGTTCGTGGCCCCATAGGGACCATAGGGAGCTTCCCCGATGGCCTCGATGGCAGTGTTCGCATGGCACCGCCGCCTCCATTTCGGCACACCGCTCACACGGTTCGTGGCCCCAGAAGGAGCTCCGCCGAAGACCCCAGTGGCAGGGTTCGCATGGCACCGCCGCTTCCATGTCGGCACACCCGTCACACGGTTCGTGGCCCCAGAAGGAGCTCCGCCGATGGCCCCAGTGGCAGGGTTCGCATGGCACCGCCGCCTCCATGTTGGCACACCGCTCACACGGCTCGTGGCCCCATCGGGAGCGCCGCCGAAGGCCCCAGTGGCAGGGTCCGCATGGCACCGCCGCCTCCACCTCGGCACACCCGTCACACGGCTCGTAGCCCCATAGGGAGCTCCGCCGAAGGCCCCAGTGGCAGGGCAGGGTTCGCATGGCACCGCCGCCTCCATGTCGGCACACCCGTCACACGGTTCGTGGCCCCATAGGGAGCTCCGCCGAAGGCCCCAGTGGCAAGGTTCGCATTGCACCGCCGCCTCCATTTCGGCACACCTCACAAATTTCGTGGCCCCGTAGGGAGCTCCGCCGAAGGCCCCAGTGGCAGGGTTCGCAAGGCACCGCCGGTCCCATTTTGGCACACCACTCACACGGTTCGTGACCCCACAGGGCGTTCCGCCGATGGCCCTGGTGGCAGGGTTCGTATGGCACCGCCGCCTCCATGTCGGCACACCGGTCACGCGGTTCGTGGCTCCATAGGGAGCTCCGCCGATGGCCCTGGTGGCAGGGTTCGCATGACACCGCCGCCTCCATCTCGGCACACCGCTCACAGTTCGTGGCCACACAGGGAGCTCCGCCGAAGGCCCCAGTGACCAGGTTCGAATGGCACCGCCGCCTCCATGTCGGCATACTCGTCACACGGTTCGTGGCCCCATAGGGAGCTCCGCCGAAGGCCCCAGTGGCAGGGCAGGGTTCGCATGGCACCGCCGCCTCCATGTCGGCACAGCGCTCGCACTGTTCGTGGCCCCGTAGGGAGCTCCGCCGAAAGCCCCAGTGGCAGGGTCCGCATGGCACCGCCGCCTCCATTACGGCACACCGCTCACACGGCTCGTGGCTCCACAGGGAGCTTACCGAGAGCGATGCTCACAACGACGGCATTCACAATATATCATCTCGCCAGGATATTTTTGCACAATGGGATGGCGGGGGGAGGCGTCAGAGGGAGAGGAGGAAGGGGGAAGTGGAGGAGGGAGGGGCGCAGGAGGAGGAGGAGAAGGAGGAAGGGCACGGGACAGGGAGGAATGGCGAGGGCAGGAGCACTTTGAGAACCAGCGCTCCCAATGGGGAGGGTGCCAGGGGAAACCTGGGTGCCGGGGTCGCCCAGGGGGGCTCCCGGGTGCCGGGGTCGCCCGGGTGCCGGGGTCGCCCGGGGTGCCGTGAGGGGCAACCCTGACGCCGGTGCCGGGGAGGTGCCGGGGAGGGTTTTGGCCCGAAATCGTTCGGTGAACCCCATGGCCCACGGGGGCCTTTCTGGAGGGCCCCTGGTTGCGCCCCCCCGCGACAAGCTTCTTGGTGAGAGTGTCTGGCATGTGCGATTGACATGTGCGGAGGGCGCCTGGCCTCCCCATTGCCCCGCGTCATGGCTCACAGTAGGCGGGCACCGCACTGCGAGGCATGTGCGTCAAGATGCTGAAAGTTTGAGGGGCCCACGAACCTAGTAAGGAGTTCATGTCAAGTAATCTGCTGTCAGACTTCTCTGGTGACGCTTCCATTTGTGAGGAATCCTCACACATGGGCTCTTGTCCGAGACATCCTCACTGAGGATGTCTCGGACGAGAGCCCAGCTCTTGAAGGCGCGTCGAGTTCGGGAGCTTACTGAACATGTTTCTGAGGATGTCCGCAGCGAAACGTCCAGCCACACCGAGTTTGATATCCAATGCCCACGTTCAACATCTCAACTTCCTAAATACATCTTAAGCGAACGGGTAAGTGTTTCTGAGGACCAACGTCGTAACACAACTCCGCCAGCACCCCAATGGTGCGATGGCGTCTCAGGCGAAACACTCCTCCACACCATGTTGGATATCCTTTTCATTTCCTGATGATGTCTAAGGCGAGCGCTTCTTTTTTTTCAGAACAAAGCGTCCTACAACAACTTGTCCAACATCGCCACTTTGTGAGGATGTCTCAGGCGAAACGCCCTCCCACGCTGTGTTGGATGTCGGACGCCCGATCTCCAACATTTTCACGTTTCTGAGGATGTCCAAGGCGAAAGCTTCATTTTGAGAATTCGGGTCGTAAGACAAGTCTTCTAGCAACGCCCGATCTACAACATATCGTTTTCCTGGGGATGTGTCAAGCGAGAGCTTCACTACTAGGTGAACCAATGACGTAAATCAACTCTTCCACCATTCCCATTGTGTGAGGATGTCTCAGGCGAAACGCCCCTCCCCCCCCACACACGCAATGCTGAATATCCGAAGACCGGCCTCCAACCTCTGAGGGTGTATCAGGCGAAAGCTTCAATTTGAGAATTCGGGTCGTAAGACAACTCTTCCAATATCCAGATATTGTGAGGATGTCTCAGGCGAGACGTTCCTCTACGCCATGCTGGATACCCGACGCCCGATCTCCAACATCTCGATTTCCTGAAGATGTCTCTGGCGGTAGCTTCAATTTTGAGAACCAACGCTGTAAAACGACTCCTCCAACATCTTTACTTTGTGAGGATGTGTCAAGCGTAACGCATCCCCACGCCATTCTGGATACCCGACGCCCGATCTCTCAACATCTTCATTGTTCTGCGGATGGCTCAGGCGAGAGCCTCACGTTTGAGAATTCGTGTCGTAAGACCACCTTTCCAACAATGCCTTGTTGCGAGGATTTCTCAAGCGAACCGCTCCTCCACGCCATGTCTGATGTCCGACGCCCGATCTCCAACATCACAATTTTCTGAGGATGTCTCAGGCGAGCGCTTCATGTTTGAAAATTCGCGTCGTAAGACAACTCTTCCAACAACGCCATTTGCGAGGATGTCTCAAGCGGAATGCTCCTCCACACCATGTGTGATATCCGACGCCCGATCTCCAACATCTCATTTTTCTGAGGATGTCGCAGGCGAGAGCCTCAAGTTTGAAAACTCGCTTCGTACGACAATTCTTTCAACAACGGCACTTTGTGAGGATGTCTCAAGCGAAATGCTCCTCCATACCATGTTGGATATCCGACGCCCGATCTCCAACATCTTCATTGTTCTGCGGATGGCTCAGGAGAAAGCCTCATGCTTGAGCATTCGCGTCGTAAGATAATGCTTCCAACAACGCCATTGTGTGAGGATGTCTGCAACGAAACGCTCCTCCACGCCATCTTGAATGTCCGACGCCCGATCTCCAACATGTTCATTTTTCTGAGGATGTCTCAGGCGACAATTTCCTGTTGATGTCATTGTAAGGTCTTTCCGTTTGACAGTGGCAGTGTGGAAGGTGTTGCTGGGGTCGCACCCTGTGATGGGTGAAGCCGGGGACCGAGAGGCTGCTGACAGGACAAACGGGAATCCGCCATATTGGGAGGATGTCTCAGGCGATGCGCTCCTCCACGTCATAATGGATATCCGACGCCCGATCTGCAACATTTCATTTTTGAGGATGTTTCAGGCGAAAGCTTTAATTTGAAGAACCAGCGCCGTAAGACAAATCCCCTAACATCCTCTTTATTGTGAGGATGTCTCAGGCGAAACGCTCCTCCACACCATGATGGATATCCGGCGCCCGATCTCCGACATCTCATTTCTCCGAGGATGTCTCAGGCGAAAGCTTTCGTTCTGAGGATCAACGTCGTAAGCGAGCTCCTACAACATCCCCATTTTGTCAGGATGTTTTAGGCGAAACGCTTGTCCAGACCATGTCGGATAACCGACGCCCAATCTCCAGCATCTCAATTTTCCGATGACTTCTCCGGCGAAAGCTTTCTTTTTGAGGATCGAGGTCGTGCAACAACTCCGCCAACATCCCCATATTGTGAGGATGCCTCAGGCGATGCGCTCCTCCACACCATGGTGGGTATCCGACGCCCAATCTCCAACATCTCATGTTTCTGAGGATGTCGCAGGCGAAAGTTTTCTGTTTGAGAAGCAGCGCCGTAAGACAACTCCTCCAACATCCCCATCTTCTGAGGATGTCTCAGGCGAAACGCTCCTCCACGCCATGTTGGATATCCGACGCCCGATCTCCAACATCTAATCTTTCTGAGGATGTCGCAGGCGAACGCTTCATTCCTGAGCATCAACGTTAGAAGACAACTCTTCCAACAACGCCTTGTTGCGAGGATGTCTCAAGCGAAACGCTCCTCCACGCCATGCCTGATATCCGACGCCCGATCTCCGACATCTCAATTTTCTGAGGATGTCTCAGGCGAACGCTTCATGTTTGAGAATTCGCGTCGTAAGGCAACTCTTCCAACAACGCCTTGTTGCGAGGCTGTCTCAAGCGAAACGCTTCTCCACACCATGTTGGATATCCGACGCCCGATCTGCAACATCTCATTTTTCTGAGGATGTCTCACGCGAAAGCTTGTTTTTTGAGAACCAGCGCCGTAAGCTACATCCTCAGTTTGTGGTCAGGTCAGGATGGCCTTGCTGGGGTCGCCCCCGGTGCCGGGGGGATGTGGGGGTCACGAGGCCGGTAACAGAACAAACGAGAACCCGCCATATTCTTGTCGTGAAACATCATTATATACAGATAACGGGGGACTGGGTCCGGGGGCCGGGGGCCGGGACCCCGACCGCAAATGTGGGGCCCGGCGCGCCGGGAGCCCTGCCGGAGCGCCAGGGGCCGTCCAAGATCGCCCGAAGATGGCTTCGGAACGCTCGAAAACGCGCTCCGATGGCTCTGGATGCCTTTCAAGACGACTCCCATGACGGCCCAAGAGGCACCCAAGACGGTCGAGGATGCCCCCAAGAGGGTTCCAAGACGGCCCACGAGGGGGCCAAGACGGCCCACGAGACGCCTAAACCGCCCAAGAACGCCACCCAGGACCCCAAGAGGCCTTTCCGGGGAGCCTCCCAGGAGCCCCCAGAATGCGAAAGGATGGTCCAAGACGCTCCCAAGCAGCCCAAGTCAGCCTTCCGACGGCTCTCGAGGCTCCCAGGTGGCCTCCAAGAGACCCCAATAGAGGTCCGAGAGGCGTCCCGGGACGGCCCGAAGAGGCCAAAATCGTCGATGTTCATTTGTTTGTTCCATGTTTTTGGCTTCTCGTGTTTTCGAGCTTCCAATGGCCCAAGAGCGCCGAAGAGGCTCCCAAGACCGCCCCAAGACCACTCAAGAGACCCTCAGGACGGCCCCAAGACGAGCCAAGAAGGCTCCAGACTGCCGAACAGGCTCCCAGGACAGCCCCAGACCACCCCAGAACAGGCCCAAAATGAGCCCACGAGCGGGAACAGGAGGCTTCCAGAGACCTCCGAGAGGCCTCCGGGACCCCCCCAGAGGCCCCCAACACACTCCCGATCTTTGAGAGGCCCCAAAATGACCCCGACGAGGCTCCAAGAACAGCCCAAGAGAGCTGCGAGAGCCGTCCCGAGAGAGCCCAAAGAGGGTAAAATCGCTGATTGCTTATGGTTTCTCTATTGTTTTTTGCCTTCTGACGTTTTCCCGCTTCCAACCCTCGCAGATCCAGGATTTTTGGTGGAAAAAAGGTAATTCCCAGAATTCCCTCCTTGGTTTCAAAGTGGGACTCCGACTCGGAGATCCCGCAAATCCCCTGACTTCTGGCCGGTACCGCGCCTCCCGGCTTCCCGGGGGGCCCCAAAACGCCCAAGGACAGCCCAAGACGACCCCAAGGAGCCCCCAGAACGTCAAGAACGGCACAACACGCTCCCGCGCAGCCCGAGACACCCTTCCGACGGCTCTCCAGGCCTCTAGGAGGCCTTCAGAACCCCCAGGGGGTCCAGAAGATCCCACCGCCCTGAGAGGCCCGGCTAACAAAACCCCCGAGGCACAAACAAAAAACAGCGCCGAACAGCGCCGAGTAACTGGAAAACATGGAAATCCCATATTTTCTTTTTGTTTTCAAAGTTTGGCCCCCGGTCTACTCTTGCAGAATATACCACAATTCAGACCCTCTTACCTCATTACCTCCCGCAAAAAAAAACAGGAAGCCTTTGAGGGCCCCAAATCGTTGAATACCTAGAGAAAATTAAATGATTTCTGCGTTTCCGCACTTCCCCTCATATACGATTCCGAGGCTTGCGCGGGGCCTCCAAGGGTGTCCCTGGACGCAAGAAGCGACCAACATGAGATTGCATGAGTTGGACGATCAAGCCTAGCTAGAACTTGAGCGCGCGCGAAGCGCGCGCGATGGTTCTAGTTATCATGGGTGTGTGTGAGAATGTCTCAAGCGAACCACCCCCGAACTTTATCATCCCCACCCTGTGAATCTCAGGGGCACGGGGTTATACACATACGTATATATAGATAGATAGATTTATAGATAGTTAGATGGATAGATAGATAGATAGATAGATAGAAATATAGATATATAGATATGTGTAAGCATCTACGGTTGAGCATCTGATTAAGAAACCTTCTCCCGAAAAGCTGGACCAGCGTCTCTCAACCAACCCACAGGAAGGTTGGTCCGGTTTTTGGAGCTCGTTCACCCCTTCAGCGTCAACCGAGTTTGGTCCACATTTGGTCGCAGAAGCTTCCAGGAAGCTTGCCCAGGTGTTTTGCATATGATGTGGTTCGCCTATTCGGCTGAGTATACGTGAACTTTTTCACATATATATATATGAATACAAATACAAATATATGTAAACGTGTGTGTACGTGTGTCTTTGTTCATTTGTGAATATCTGGCGCGTTCCAGAGATTGCCTCGCCTTCGATGGTGGAAGGAGCTGAAAACTCCTCCTCGGCGGAAGGCGGCGGAAGCAGATCGGGGGCGCTACGCCAGCGCAGGGCTGGTGGAAGCAGGCGGGAGCCAAGGATGCCAGCCCCAAGAGATTGCATTTACAAGCCGCCACGAGTCGTGCTCCTGTTGAGTGAGCGTTTGTTCTGCTGAGTGCGCTTTCGATATGTTTGATCCTGTTGCCAGCCCCGCCTTCTGCTGCTGGCGTTGCATTGTAACTCATATGCCAAGTTCCATGGGGAGCTCTGGAAGGCAACTTCACCTCCTCTTCCTTCTCCTCCTCCTCCTCCTCCTCATCGTGCTTCCTCTCTCCCTCCGCATCTCCAGAGAGTCTTCAGGGCCCGCTATAGAATGTCAAAGTACCTGGGGCCGAATGGTTTTACACCAGTCCTAGGTGCGTGCCTGAAGTGCGCTTCCGCGGTGAGGATCCTCGTTCTCTTTGGATTCTCACTTATAGAGAATAATTTCTGTCGACCCCTTCCTCGTGTGCACCTTGTGCCGTGATGTCCGTTGAAGTGCCCCTCCCAGGGTTCGCCCCCCGTTTTTTCCACCAGGGAACAGATTGCGGCTCAGAGTGGATTGTTTGCCCCTGGTCTGCATACATAACGGCTCGGGCTCCCGCCTTACATTTCTTTACCATGTATTCAGAATCGCGTTTTCGCGAAGGAGGTCCTTGCTAATTATCCAGGAATCGTGCTATCGCGTGAGATGACCTTACAATTTGTTGAGGCGGCGCGCCCTCGATACTCAAGAATCGCGCTCTCACTTTGGACTCCTGCACGATTTACTTGGGATCGCGCTATCGCTCGAGACCTCCTCGCGATTCATTCAGGAGTGACGCTTCAGCGAACCGCGCGCTCGATCCGGCCGTCCTGGTCCGCCCGTCAGGGTTAGCTCGCCCGACAAGCCCGTTTGGTTCTGTCGCTTGTCTTCCTGTTCCTACCCCCTCCTAATCTCTCTCGTGCTCCATTCTTTCTCTTCCTTCTTGTCCCTTTCCCCTTCCTCCCATCCCCTGTTTCAGGGCCCGATCGTAGACGAAGGGGGCATGAATCGAGGGTTTGGGATATACACGTGGATTGTCACGCGAGCAGACATGAGCGAACAGTTTTGAAGTGATCGTTGCTGTTGCGTTTTCATTTCTAGAGAGCAGATGCAGCTCATCCCCACCCTCGGCGCCCACTGTTTTGCAATGTAAGTGCCCCATCCCATAGCTCGCACTTTGTCGCTCACAAGGAAATATGTACTGCGGTTCAGGCTGTGTGGTTGGCCCTGTGGTTTACAACAGCGGCTCTGGTTCTCGCCTGATGGTTACCTACCCATCGGTCGTTGAAAGTAGGTGTTTTTGGATTCCCAGATTCCAATCTACTTTGAGCGCCTTCCTATTGGAGAGGCCTGACGGCCGGTGCCTCCGACCCTGATCGAAAGGGCTAGGAGGGGGAGGAGGAGGAGGAGGAGGAGGAGGAGGACGGAACCCAGTCTTTTTTTCAACGCCTTCCTGCTTCGTGCCTCGACCCGCCTCTTCCGACCGCTGCGCACACCTCCAAATTGGCTCCCGGAAGCGCCGCGCTCTTGCCTGGGAGGTCCTCTGGCAGTTCCCTGCCCAGGAATGTCGCTCTCGCGCAGGAGTTCCCACCGACTTCTTCGGGCGCCGCGCCTTCGGCACCCTCGCGAATCCCGCGCTCGCTCTGGACGTCCTCACGGCAACCGTTCGTGGAGGCATCGGCGCTGTCGCCCGAGACATCCCGGCGATTCCTGCAGGCCTCGGCTGCGCGCGGCCCCCTCCCCCGACCTCGCGCAGATCTCCTGCGGAGGCCACGGCAGACCACGACGAAGCGGCTCGTTCCTTGAGCCGCGCGGCCTCGGAGCGAGACGGGGTCGCCATCGCCGTCGTCGTCGGCGTCGGCATCGGCGTCGGCGTCGGCATCGGCGTCGGCGTCGGCGGCGTCGGAGTCGACGTCGTCGGCGGCGGGGGTCGTCGTCCAGGGTCGCCATCGCAGCGGCGCGAGTGCGCCTGGCCGCCTCTGTGCTGTCGGCAACTGGCACGCCGAAGCTGCTCAGGAGCTTCGCGCGAGGGCTTCGCAGGTCTTCGAGCGAGCCGGGCCGCGGCATCCCGGAGAGGGGGCGATGCCACATGTCTTGGGCTGGGGTGCGCGTTCTTTCGCTGGCCGCTGGCGCTCGGAGGAGGGAAGGTGCCCATACCTCTGCCCTCCGCCCGTCTCCCCCTGTTTGGGCCTCCTGGGAGGCCCCCGTCGCCACCGCTGGATGCGCTTCGATGGCCAGAGCGCACCCCGGGAGGGGTCCGAGGAGTAAGGGTATCGGCACCTTTGGGTTTCCCCAGCCATGGCTGCGCTCCCAAGGCGCTTGTTGGTGCCCGCTCTCTTCTGGGCACTGTTCCATGCTCCCCCCTGGAGGGCGACCTGGGTCCCCTTCCCCCTCTTCGCCCTCCTGCTCCTCAGTCGTTGTCGTTTTTCTTTTCGTCCTCCTTCCTATCCCATTATTTCGACAAGGGCGGAACCGTACGAAACGGTGGCGCAGCCGTAATTGCCCCCTCTTCTTCCTCCTTCTGCTCCTCCTTGCTCTGCTTCTGCTGCTGCTCATGGCCTGGTTCTGCCAGGAGCATTCTGGAACATCCAGCCGCCGGAAGCACAACCGCCGCGGTCCGGTCCATCGCCCTGCCTGAATCAGCGCGGGTCTGAAACGCGCCCTCTTTGTTGGCAATTTTGTTATCACCCTCCTCCTCCCTCCATCCACCTCCTCCTCCCGGCGCGGTGGTTGGCCCCTCACCCTTTCTTAGGTAGGTTGCGCCATCCGTGTGCGATATGGTTGCCTTGTCGCTTCCCTCCTCTTCCCTAGTCCAGGTCTTACACAACTGCGTGGTGCTCACTTAACCTCGTCCTGCTCCACCCTCCACCCTCCGGATTGAGGGCACTTTGGCAGCTCCAGAAGGACCTCTTGGTGGCCTCTTCTCGGGCATCTAGGGGGCCCGCTGGAAGCCTATCAGGTTTCGGAACAGGTTTGGGCACGATGGTTTTTCCCGAGCTCTCTCGAAATGGATCAATGGAATCAGATCGAAGACGTCTGGACTGGTCTCGGGGCCATCTTGGTGACCTCCTCAGCCGCCTGGGAGCCGTCTTTGGATGCCATCTTGGAGCCGTCTGAGACGTTTGGGAAGCTTTGGGAGCTTTTCCCCGATGCGATCTTAGACTCGAAGGCGTCGCAGGCATAGCTTTGAATTGTTATGTTCGCTCCTGAGAGTATCGTTGGAGGCTAGTTATTCGGCCATCTCTTCAGGACATCATGGAGCCTACTGGCGTATGTTGAGGCATTTGGGGGGGGGCGCTGGGTGGGTTTGGGCTGACATTGCAGGCAGATATCAGCTGCCTGGGGGTGGTCGTTAGGTACCTTGGAGCCGTCGAAAGGCCGAACAGACTGCCAGGAAGCGAAACAGGGTGGCAACTTCCAGACGACGCCTGCCCGGAGAGCTTCGATGTTGAAGAACCAAGCATTGCAACATTCCACCACAGTCAACATTGATATGACGAACGAACAACACACACACACCCATACCCATAGGGGGGTCGTTGGGAGGAGGACTGGCTATGGGTATGGGTGCGGGTTGTCTGACCCTGGGGAGCGCCCCCGTTCGAGCGGGGACCCCCCTCCGACAACACGCACCCATAGCCCTTTCCGATCCCCCTATTGGGTATGGGGGTGTGTTGTTGGTTCGTCATGATCGTCAGGAGGATCGACTTTCCAAGGATGCCCTCGCATCCTTCCCCTTCGGCCCATCCTTGGCCACCTGCGCCGGCCGCGCCCCCCTCGAGACGCGTCGACGTGGCCTTCCAGGGCCCTTTGCATCCTTCTCGTGTGTCCATCGTATACGCGTGGACCGTAGCGCGCAGGCGCGGCTGCGGGTAGCAGAGCGGGGGGCCGTATCTCAGGAGGGAAAAAGCACACAGACACAAGTAATCGTCGATTCCCAAGACAATATGGGAAACTACGGGAAGTCGGGGGGAAGACAAAAACCTAGGAAACATTAGAAAATATTGGGAATCTTGTTGTTTGTGTGTATGTATTTGTGTGTCCCAGGGCCCCTTCAGTATCCTCTTCCTTCTTCAGCGAGGTGGTTTGGGCTCGTTCAGCGCGCGGTCACCAGCGAAGCGCACGTGTGCCGCGCACATGGGCTGGTCGAGCCCAGTCAGATGCCCCGAGACGGGCCAGGAGGGTCCCCGTTGCCGAGTTGGCTCGAGCCGGACTAGCGGAAGCGGTCTACGAATCTCAGTTGTTCTTCATGGCACATTCCGATCCGACGCCAGCATTGTTGTACAAGACTCGTCTGTGTAAGCACTACGCGAAGGGATTCTGCAGGCTGGGATTCGATTGCAGCTTTGCGCATGGCGTTGAGGATGCCGTGAAGCGTCCGGACTTCACGCGCACTCGCCCGTGTCAGGATTTCAAGCATGGATTTTGTAGCAAGGGTAATTCTTGCCGATTCGCCCACGCGTCTACTAAGAAGCGACCGTGGCAAAGCAGACCGTGCAATCGTGATGTGCAGTATGAGACCTCACTGCAGCATCAGGCGCACGAGTTGTCCGATGCGCGCTGCGTGTCCAAAAACACGGTTGCAGAGAGCGTCGCGCACGAGGCGCACATGGGGATTGCCGTGGACGAGCTCCATACTGACCAAAGCCATTCGCAATCATTTGCTGCAAGGGAGATGAAAGGGTTGCCTTGGATAGAGAAGAACACGTTCGTCGATCTTCCGTCAGTAGTTGTCGACTGCAGCATCCGCCGTTCGAGATCCCTGCCGCCAAAATATTGGTGATATGCGTTGGTGTTCCTCGGCGAAGGTTACCCAGCCATGCGGAAAAAAAACTCACTGAGGTGACACCATGGTTGCCCAGTGTGCCTGACCTCAAGGAGTTCTGAGGCACGCTAGCTCTTCCTCACCAGTCAGCAGAGTATGCTGTCGCGCGCAACAAGGTGTTGCATGTCTCATGTCCATTGTCGGGCCAGGCAATCCAACGTATGGCAGTGCTGTTCAGGCCTTGAGTTCCCTTGGCGCGCCAGTAAATGCTGTTTTTTTCTGTTTCTGGATGCCGCCTTTTTTTGTGTGTTATGTATTTTTGCGATCGCCAGGTCCACGTCCCGTGCACATGGAAGACATGTGTATAGAGGAGGAGGAGGAGGAGGAGGAGGAGGAGGAGGAGGAGGAGGATGCACGAGCCTCAGGCGGCGCGTGTGACCCGCCGCCCGCGCTCGCCGCGCGCCCCACGCGCGACGGGCTCGCGCTCTCAGCGAGCGCCCGCACGCCACGGCCCCTCGGGCTCGGCGTGCCGCCAGCGCGACGGCCTCACGGGCCACACAGGCCGTCGGCCCGCCGCGCCAGGAGGAGGGGAAGCTGGCCGTCACCCTTCACTCCTGAGCGGGTTGATGGCCACCGCGACCTTGCCCGAGATCGCAGGGGCGAGCCGCCTCTCCAGGCGCGCCACGGCCAGCAGCCCCTTGGCCGACGCGCGGCCGCACGGCGGCGCGAAGCTGGAGGCCCTGGCCGCCCCCAAGGCTCCGCAGGCGGCGCACGCGACCAGCGGCATGTCGCGGCGCAGCTCGACGTCACGCTCGGGCTCGATGCGCACGAGCACGTGCGTGCTGAGCCCCCTGGCGGCCAGCTCGGCGTTGTGCTGGAGCGCCGCTGGCACGATGGTGCCTGGGCACTCGCCTGAGCGCTCCACCCAGCGGCAGCGGCTGCACCACCGCTTGCCAGGCTCCCCGCGCCAGGCACAGGAGAGCCTGGCGGCCGGCTGCGCCAGCAGCGCCTTCGGCGCGGGGCGCTGCGGCTTGGCCACGCGGTGGGTGGTGTCCCTGCCGTCCAGCGCGCCGCCCACCGCCGAGACCCAGAGCGCGACGCCCTCGACCAGCTTGTCGGCCATGACGAGCCTCCTGCGATCCTGCTGGCGGATCCGTCCTGCCGCCGCCGCCGACTTGGCGGCCTTGTCCGCCATGCCGTTGCCCAGCCAGTCGCGGTACGAGATCTTCCCGTGGGCGACCATCTCCCTCTGCGTCTGGTGGGCGGGGACCTTCCTGACCTTCAGCCCGCCGTCGCCCAGGCCGCCGAAGTCCTCCAGCTTGGCCCAGACCTCCCTCCAGAGGTGGGCCCACGCCGCGCCGTGCGCGGTGGTGCGCCTCGGGCCCAGCTCCAGCAGGCCGCGGTGCACGAAGCCGCTGTCCACGACGACGGTGACGGGCGGCACCGCGAACCTGAGGACCATCAGGAGCGCCATGAGCTCACCGCCGTTGATGTCGACGTGGGGCTCGCACAGCATCCCCGACGCCCCGCACAGGAAGGCGTCGGCGTCGGCCTCGAGCGCGATGACGGCCCAGGCGACGCTCGCGTACTGCTCGAAGTCGCCCTCGTACTGCGAGCCGTCCAGGTAGAGCTCGCCAGAGGGGAAGAAGCCGTCGCTCTCGCCCAGCCAGCAGACGTGCGGCGACGGGGCTGGCTTGACGATGCTAGTCGGCGCCGCCCACAGCACGCGCTCCAGCAGGCAGCGCACTTCGGGCAAGTCCGACCTCGCCGCCAGCTCGCGCATCTTGTCGGGCAGCCTCAGCTCTGGCGGCCAACCCGCGCAGCTGCCACAGTGCCTGTGGAGCAGGGTGCCGACCTCGCCGCACAGCAAGCACGAGTCGTCCGAGGCCATGCCCTTCTCGTACTTGCGGCTCTGGCACCACTGGCCGTCGGTGACAACGGATGCTAGATACCCTCGCTCTTTCAGCGTGAGCTTGATGGATGACTGCTTGCCTTCCATGGGATTCGGTCCATGGTTCGTCTGCACTGTTGCTCGTCCATGGCGTGGCGACGCTGGCCGCTGTCCAGCGGGTCCTGACCTTTCGAGCACAGCAGAAACAGGCGACGTAGACCCCTGGCCAGCGGGTCCTGACCTTTCGAGCTCAGCATGTGGCGACGCGACCGCTGGCCAGGGGGTTCTGACGCCGAGCTCGGCAAAGCTTGGCAACGTCGACCGCTGGACAGCGGGTCCTGACGCCAACTCTGGGCAGACCGCCATCGCCAACGGAGGGACTGAGGCAGCGTCGGCGACACCAGCTGAGGCCACCGCGGCGCGCCTGGCAGGCGCCTCGTCGAACTGCTCCTCCGCGCTGATCATGGATTGCGCGTGCCGCGCCGCCTGCACGTCCCACTCGTCAGGGTCCTGCACTGCCAGCCGCATCATGTTGGCGTGGTAGCGGGCACTGATGCGCTTCCTGGCCGACCAAGCCGACTCGCAGAGGTCCTGGGCCATATTCAGCCTGGCCACGCCGAGGTTGTCGATGTCGAGGGAGCGCGCCGTCTCGGTGACTAGCGGCAGCCACGTGCCGTGCGCCAGCAGGTCGGCCACGTAGGAGACGCAGAGCCTTAGCCAGTGGGCCTTGTTACCATCCTCGTCAAGCGTGGCGATGTCCTGGATCCAGAAGGTGGTGTAGGCCCTCAGCCGCTTCTCCAGCACCATGCGCGCGTGCACAGCCGCCCTCCTCACAGGATCTTGATCCTTGGCCTCCATGACAGCCAGCTGCCGACCGAAGACGCCCTTGCGGCTGACGGCACCCGAGGAGGTCATCGTGATCAAGGGCGCGATGACCCCCCCGCTCGCGAGGTGCTCCAGGCCAGGCCCTTTGCTAACCTCACGCCATTGCCATGCTTGAACTGCTCGCAGGAGAATGCGCTTGACCGACCACGGCCCCAGCTCGAAGACGTGAATGTCGTAGCCCTCATGCGTGCGCCACAAAGTAGGGCTCAGCACCTGCCAGCCAACTCTCTCGAGCGTGAGCCTCACCGCGCTGAAGGGGCCCTTGACCTGGCACCAGCTCGCCGCCTGGCAGCAAGTGAGGCCGTAGGCGATGATATGCTGCGGGATCCAGCACTCCCACGCCGCGCGCAGCATCATCAGCACTGGGAGCAGCGTGGCCCTGATCATCGGGTCCAGCATGGGCGTCAGCATAAGCGTCAGCGTGCGCGAGCGACCGTCAACGCTGGGGGCCACTGCCTTGAAGGTCGCCGTGCGCAGCGTGTCCAGCTCCATGGTGGCGCAGCCCGTGACCGCGACGCCGTAGGTCACGCTGGGCTCGATCCCAGCACGGGCCACCTTGCGCACGGCCTTCTTGCGCCCAGCCCCAGTCTTCAGGATGGCCACGCGACGCTGGCGTAGCCCTGCTTGAACCAGCTTCTCCTGCCGCACCTTGCGCACGATGCGCCTGCCGCAGGCGAAGTCGATGCCCAGGTTGCGCTCGCCCTTGACGGAGAGCACGCCGAGGGGACGGCGTAACCGAGCGGCCAGGGCGTGCCGGCCTGCTGGGAGGTTGGAGAGCGCCCTCGACTTCTTGACCGCCACGTTGAGGTCAACGTCCAGCAGCAGCATCTTGAGCTCGAACGCTGCTTCTGCCACCTCCTTAGTCACACGCACGAGCCCGCCAACTCGGTGCAGCATGAGGTCGTCTACGACGACGGCCAGAGAAACTGTCGGGTGATGTAATACCAGGCGATCCAGCGGCCCGATCAGAATAAGCTTCAGCAGCGCCGTCGCAAAGCCATCACCTGGGAGGATCGACTGCCTGGCCTCGATCACGCTCGAGGCCGCGTTGCCCATGCAGAGGACCCGAGGCGCGCAGTAGAGCTCCAGCGTCAGCTTGAGCTGCCAGAGGGGAAACCCCGTGGCGACGGCGGCGTCCAGCAGCCAGTGGTGGCGCACCTGCTCGAACGCCTTGAGCAGGTCGAGCAGCACCGCCACGGCCACCCACGACTCGGCGTCCCCGCAGTCGGCACCGCGCTGCGTGGCCCACTCGCCGATCGCGGCCTGGTGCCACACCGCACGCTCGCAGCTGCGGCCAGCAGCTGCCCACCAGTAGGGGCGGTCGTTGTCCTGCTCCCACTTGCGCGCGACGCCTCGGCGCAGCCGCGCCTGCACCCTCGCCAGCACCATGATGACGGCGATGGGCCTGACGCCGCCGAGCCGCTTCTGGATGAAGCCGATCTTGGTTGTCATGAGCGGCCAGGCTGCTTCGCGCTCGACGGCCAACAGGATGTCGATCAGCACCTCCAGCGCTTCGTCGCACAGCTCGTCTAGCTGCCGCGGCCGAACGGAGCAGAAGGACATGCCCGTGCTGCCCTTGAACGAGCGCAGCACCTTGCGGAGCTCGGGGACCGTGGGCCTGGGCGGCCTCTCGCCGAGGTCGGCTGGCCACTGCAGCCGCACTTGCTCACAGGTGGTCCTCCACCAGCGGCTCCACTCGACCTCCAGCGCCGTGACCTGCTGCCCCAGGTCCATGGGCTCGAACAGCTGCTGGTGGTCGTCGGCGTCCTGGTCGCCCACGGCGTCGCCGTACGGGCTGGAGTCGAACCCGACGGGCAGGCGGGACACCGCATGTAGACCACCTCCACCGCCTTCGGCCTGCTTCTCGACCCAGTGCTGGAACTGGACGGTGCGCTGGGCCATGTCCTTCTCAGCCATGTCGAGCGCCACCGCTTGCGCCCCAGCGTGCAGCTGCAGCAGCTCAGCGGGGGTCAGCGCCGCCAAGCGCAAGTTGCTAAGCAGCGACCACCATGCAACAGCTTGGGGCAACACCTGAGGGCAGGACAGAACCTCGCCAGCATCAGGTGCCGCCTTCACTGTGGCTGGGGCTCTGTCTAGCAGCCTCCGCGCACCTCGAAGAGCGTCGAGACGCGCGTTGGGCTGCTCCACGTCGGCGATGTCCCGCAGCAGGCTGGCAGCACGGTGCATCCATGTCGCCTCAGCCGAGACCCGCGGCCAGCGGGCGCCACTCACGGGCAGCCGCCGAAGCCAACGTGGCTCCACGGGGCGAGCTCGCCCCTTGTGCTTGAAACTGTCCTCCTCGACCTGGTAGATGTCGATCCACTCGTCCTCGGCTGCGTCGAGGAACCTCTGCCATGCGGCGGTGAGGTTACCCTTGACGTCGGTGCTACCCTTGACCTGATCCCGCACACACTCCTCCAAGTGGCACGATCTTCCCTCACTCACGGGCCCCGCAACGGGCGGCGGTGAGGTCCCACGGGAAACGTCCAGGCACTCCGACTCCTGCGCGCCTGCCAGCACGCTCTGCAGCTCGTGACCGATCTCGGCCCAGCGGTCGCCGTGTGCGACGCGAGCACATCCAGCAGGCCGCTGGACAGGGAAGGGCTTGGGCACTGGCACGACCCGAACCCACGGCCGTTGGCGACACGCCTCCAGCTCCAGGATGACTGGCTTGTGCGGGTAGACGGGCGACCCGCTGACCACGCTGATGCTGGTCACCTTGAGCCCACGCGAGACGATGAACATGTCGATCGTCCGCTTCGACTGCGCACAGGTGGGCTCCAGCGTGTCGACGACGACCGCGTCGAAGAGCCGCAGCACGCCTGACTTGGCCAGCTCCTGCTTGGTACAGTTGAAGTCGCCCCCGACCACGTATGGGCGACCGTACTCGCGCAGCCTGCAGGCCAGGTCGCGCAGCATCTGGGCGTTGAACGCGTTGACGCCGACGCCTGACTGCAGGTAGATGTTGGCCATCACAATGCCGCCTCGCAGCAGCCCCGAGTGATGGAGTACTTGCACGCGCCCTTCTTGAAGCACAGAAGGCCGCGACCCCAGCATGGCGGCAAGGCCATGCTCACTGCGCACACAGGTGAGCAGCCCCCCAGTTGCCAGCCCTCCGGCCAGCGATTGCACCGCGGCAGCACCACATGCTCGAAGCCCACGACGGCGAAGCTCTCCTTCAGCGTCCGCCGTGCGCGCCTCTCCCAGCCGCGTCTCTTGGAACAAAATTGCGTCGCAGCTCGTCAGCTCCTCGACCAGGCACTTGTCGATGTTCGAATACGCATTCATATTCAACGTGACGACACGCCAGGGGCTGCTGCGGCTAAAGCTTCCGCCGCTTGGACTCCATCGCGGCGACGTGCTGTTGCTGCAGGTGGGTCTGCAACTCCTCGAGGAACTTCCGCTTCTCCGCGTCCGTGCCGATGAAGTCCTCCGCCGCGGCCTTGAAGGTGTCGCCCGTCGCGAAGGCCAGGGGGTCGCTCTCCAGGTCCATGTCCTCGGACTTGCCCACGGGCTTCTCAGCGGCATCGTCGGCTGCCCCAGCGGCGGCGGCAGCGCGGCCTGCAGGTGCAGCTCCTCCATCGCATCCTCCAGCAGCGACTGGTTCAGGTGGCGCGGCAAGCGCGGACACACCTGCCAGCAGCGCTTGGAGAGGTCCCAGCAAGGACTCTGGAAGTTGGACGCCCTGGCTCTCCGAAGAGGTTCCCACGAGCGTCCTGAGCTTCTCCACGTTGCCGAGGATGCCGCTGAGATCTGCTCCTCCAGCAGCTGGCTTGGGCTCGGCGCCGTTGGCGAGCGCGGCCTTCGCCTTGGAGACGGCCTCGTCCAGCTCGAGCTGCAGCTGCGCGACCTTCTCCTTCTGCTGGAACGCTGCCTGCAGCGCCTCCGTAACCATCTTCTGCTTCTTGTTGTAGTCCGCCTTGGCCTGCTGGAGCCGCTTGCAGGCCTCGTCGGCTGCGACCTGCGCAGACTTGACGGACTTGACATCGGACAGCGCGCCCAGCTGCTGCTGCAGCAAGAAGCGCGACTGTCGCAGGCTGTGCTTGTCGCTGGCGGCCAGCGTGACGGACAGCAGCTCGAAGTCGTCGTCGCTGAGGGCCATGAAGCGGTCGCGGGCCTCGGGCGAGAGCTTGGGCGGCTGCGCCCCAGAGCCCCCGCCACCTCCACGCTTCGGGCTGGCCATCGTATGCCAAGGGCGGGAGTCTGCACCACCGTCCGCCCACGCCCCACGCGCTGGAGGAGGGCCAGAACGAGGAGCAGGTACACGATTGGTCGGCCTGCAGCCCGTGCACCCCGCTTGCCGACACTTCGCGCGCCAGCCCAGGTTCTTGTAGTGGCAGCGGTTGCAACGCCAACTCGTCCCCTGAGCTGCGTCACGCGCTGCACCAGCGCCAGCTCCTGCCATGGCTCTGCAGCTGGATGCGTTCGAGCCGACAGGAACGGGAAAGGCCTCCGTTTACCCACCGACCCGAGCGCGAGGAGGGTGGCCAGGAGACGATGCCAGGCTTCAAGAAGCCTTGCCTGCCGCGGACTAGCGGTATCCGCTTGGTTCCCAGAGGAACCCTGCATCTTGAGCCAAAATGGCTACGGAGGAGGAGGAGGAGGAGGAGAAGGAGGAGGAGGAGGAGGAGGAGTACTTGTGAGATCGTCAGGTCCACGTCCAGTGCTCATTGAAAACATGTGTATCGAGATGGAGGAGGAGGAGGAGGAGGAGGAGGAGGAGGGGAGGAGGAGGAGGAGGAGGGGGAGGAGGAGGAGGAGGGAGGAGGAGGAGGTCTTGTGAGAACGTCAGGTCCACGTCCCGTGCCCATGGAAGACATGCGCATGTCGAACCGGGCACGTCGGAGGCCCCTCCTGCAGGTTCTGTGCCCAGGCCGCGCCTACCGATACCGGTGTGACGTCCAGCCTCCTCCACCTCCTCCTCGATCCTTCCCTCCTCCTCCTCCTCCTCCTCCTCCTCCTTCTCGATCCTTCACCTCCTCCTCAATCCTCCACCTTCTCCTCCTCAACTCCTCCTCCTCCTCCTCCTCCTCCTCCTCCTCCTCCTCCTCCTCCTCCTCCTCCTCCTCCTCCTCCTCCTCCTCCTCCTCCTCCTCCCCCTCCCTCTCTTTCTCCCTCCCTCTCGTCCTCCCTTTGCCTCCTGCGGCGGCTTGAACACTTAATCCGTCCCTTTTGTTCTCCAGGACTTGGGGGGGGAGGCAGGAGGAGACGGAGAGAGGGGAGGCGAGTGCTGGAGGAGGGGGGGACAGAGACGGGGGGCGAGGGGAGGCCGGGTGCCGGAGGAGGCCAGGCAGGAGGAGGGAGAGAAAAAATTGGGGGGGGAGGTGAGAGAGGAGGCCAGGGAGGACGAGGGTGGGAACTGGGAGGGGGGAGGACGAGGAAAAGGGAGAAGAAGTCTCTTGCTCCCCAAGAGGAGCCTATCAGCAGTGCAGTAATGATACGAGGTGGAGCTTCGTTTTTGTTGTTGTGATCTCAGTGCCCTCGTGACGCGCTGTTGCGATGGAGTGCCAAGCGCTGCGGTGATGATCTTCCAGAGTAGAGTGCCGACTGCTCCGCCATCCAGTGCAATTCAGGAACATGCAGTGCGCTCTGCTGTCACTATCTCTCCAAGCAGTGCTCGCACGAAGGGGCTCTCGTTCACTCCGCGAGGCGGCTGTCCTGCACTTCCCGGGTTTCCGCTCGGTGGGCGTGCGTGCCCGCCTTGTGCCTTGCCCCCGTCCGTGCGCTGGCTGGCCTTTCCAGGCTTCCGCTCAGTAGGCGCCCGTGCCCTCCTCGTGGCTGTCCTCCGCCGCCTCCTCCTCCTCCTCCTCCTTCTCCTCGTGACTGTCCTCCTCCGCCGCCTCCTCCTCCTCCTCCTTCTCCTCCTCGTGGCTGTCCTCCTCCGCCGCCGCCGCCTCCTCCTCCTCCTTTCCCGAGTTCTCGCTCCGTGGGCGCCCTTTGCCTGCCTCTCGCTCTCTCCGTGCGCCCCGGGCTGGCACCTCCGAGTGCCTTTGCGCAGTGGGCGCCCGAGCCTGCCTGCAGCGTCCGCTCTATCCCGCCCGCGCCCTGTCTCCCCAATTAGTGCTTCGCGCGCCCCGCCTAGCTCTTAACCGGAAGAGGCCCGCTCCCGACCCGCCGACCAACAAAAGTAGCGTCCGCTCCGTGCGCTGGCTCGTCTTCCCAGATGCACACGTGGTCACCACTTGCGGTGTCTCTTGCGGTCTCGCGGTGTCTCGCGGCGTCCCTTGCGTGCCAACCCTACTGGGGGTAGACTGCACCAGTATTTGGCCCAGTGCTTGAGAAGGAGAGTCCGCTCACTGCTTTCCCCAGCGCAGCGAGGAAGCTAGCACGCAGTCCGTAACATTGGCATCTTGTTTGCCTGGGGGGGGACAAACAAATGACGCACACATGGTCACCACAACGTATATTGCAACTCGCGGACTGCACCGTAGTGTCTGCACCCGGCAGCTTGGATTGCGTGCAACCCTCGACTTGACAGCAGGAAGATCAGCGTTCACCCCTCTGCCAGGGCCGGACATGCCCCCTCCGCGTATTGCGTTGTCAGATTGTTGTGCATTATCGTTCGTTTCGATTTTGCATAGCACACCGCGTGCCTGCGTATCAGCATATCGATCACATGGTACTATGTTGGCCACATGCGCTTGCACCTGCGCGCGCATGCCAACCTCATGGAATGAATTCGGCGCGGCCCAAGAACGGGAACGTTTCCTGGTGCATGGGCGCATTGCTTGGCATTGCTTGTCGTTGCTCGGTATTGCTTGGCGTTGCTGGTCTCTTTTGGTTGGGCATTCGTCAGCGTTGCTTGACATTGCTTGGCGTTGCATGGAAGACTTCAGACCAAGCAGCCCGAGGAAGGGTTTCTTAAACACAGCAAGGAGCAAAACCGAGCAAACCCGAGGCCAGGCATTTCCAACACTCCAACAGGTCCTACGGAGACTAGACCAAGCAGCCCCAGGAAGGTTTTTTCTGAGAGCACTAAGACACCGCACCACGCCATCCGCGGCGGAAGGCTTCCCCAAGAACAGCGAGGAAACAGCACGAAGCAACCCGACGAGGACCTTCCGAACAAGTCGGCAGACACTACGTAGCGCGGGGGCCTGCCACAGAGCGCAGACCCCCGCGCTACGCCGGGCCTTCTGCCTCATGTTTCTGCCCACCTCTTCTGGGCAAGGGGTGGCCTTCCGGAGGTCCGCGCGGACTTCTTGGGCCGCGCTCGGTCGCCCCCTTGGGCGCCACGGGATGGGAGGATTCCTTTTGTGGGTTCCTGGTCCTCCTCCTTTTCCTCCTCGTCCTCCTCCTCCTCGAACAGGCAACCCGACGAACGCTTGGGAAGGCAAGAAGACCAGGGAGGTTCCAGGAACGCACAGTGAGGAAACGGAATTAGCAGGAAAAATCCCGAGGAGCACCGGACGGCGCAGCCCTCGTACACACCGACGGTTCAAGAACAAAGCAGAGCCTTCCAGACAAAGCGCAATTGGTGAAGCAGTGGCGCGGCGCCCCGGCTTGCCCAGAGGCCCACCGAAGAGCGTTCCTAGAACATCGTTGTGTGGTTTACAGGGATTGTTCTTAGAACAGTTCTGGCCGAGACCGTCCGGTCTTAATGCATGGGCCTCATGTATCAGGCTATATAAATACGCATTGTGTTTTAGATCATCCCTTTTGTTGTAAGAACATGTCCTGGTACGCCTGTGGGGATGCTGGCTCAGATGATGGATTCTAGTTGGGACAACACGTTTAACATGTTTTGTTAGGAGCGATTCGCCCATTTTGGTTATTGTGAACACACGGTTGCGAGAGTTCTGCGCGCGCACACCCTTGTGAATTCACGACAGCAAAAGCATCGGTTGGTTGCCATTCTGTCGAACGAGACCACGCGAGCCACACGCTCGCGCACGTCGAAATCATTAAACAAGCATGGCGCGCCCGCCAACTCCGCCAAATAATAAAACGTGGGCGTCTCCGTTCGCGCACATCAAGAGCCTTTCAACATCACTGGTGGTCGAAAACTGGTGAAAACTCAAATGCTCTGCAATACAAGATCTGGAAGAATTCAGGAATTCATGCGCGCACCTTTCTCGTCCCTATCGTCACCATCGTCATCATCGCCCGTCGCCCTCAGCACCATCGTCGTCATCTTCGCCAGCGTCATCTTTGATACCGTCATCACCATGAGCATCCCCGTGGTCATGACCCCACCGTCGTCATAAACATCGTGTTGTTGTCGTCGTCCTCGTCGGCAGCGCCACCATCAAACTATCATCATCAACACTCGCGCGCTCGAGTCATTGTTTTTTAACGAGAAGGGTCCTCGCGTCACTACGCCAGTCGAAGTAGGTATTTAATCGCTTCGCTCATTCCGCCGGTCCCTTTCGCATCACGGCGGTTGCGCGGTGGTGTGCTCATACCTGTTGGGAGCGCTGGGGCAGGCAGAGCCTATCCTCGAGGAGATCTTTGGAGATGTGGTTCGCACCCTGCCGAAGAGCCGATATCCGAGGCGGGAATTTCTCCATATCCACCGCCTGGAGGGTCAGTTTGCGGAGCCTCGGCAGGCGGTGGATGTGGACATATTCGAGCCCCCGGGGGCCAAAATATATCCATATCCACCGCCCGCTGGGGCACCAGGACGTCGGTTCCCAGGCGGTGGATATAGATAAATTCCCGCCTCGCACGATAGATTGCCCCAGAGGGCGCCAAGATGGCTCAAGAGAGTTGTTTCTTCCTTTCTTTGAAGGCCAAAACAGCAGTTTCTCAGAGCCTGGCTTGACATTTTCTGGCAATTTTGATGTGTACGAAGGAGTCCCAGAATACGACCAGACACAGTGTATCTTTGCATTCAAGAGGTACGCGTGTTTTCGCACAGTCGGAAACAGAGGTGTCGTTCGTGACAGCGTCGGCCTGCCCCGTGTGGTTGGTTGTGGCAGGTCCTGATGAGGATAGCCAACCACACGCCGAAACGCTGGAGACGGACTGGACCAGGGGTGCCCGAAAGAGTGGGCATACTCAGTCCTAGACCAGAAAGGAGACCAAAGGAAGTTGCGCAGTCAACTGCTTCTCGGCGACCCTGGCGCGGCGCAGCCGTTGCCAGGCGAGCCTGAGGCGGGTGTACACAGAATGCGTTGTATGTTGCACTAATATGGATATGCTCGGCAAATGATTGGTTATCAGCCGAAAGTCTCTCTAGGAGCTCGTCTTCGGTGGTGCTGCAGGCGCAATGGGTATGATCAAACGATTGGAAGAATCGATTGCCCTGAACACTGCCGGTGGTTCCTCACGGGCCCTCGGAACAGGTTGCGTCGCATGCCCCAACTCCAGTGGTGGCTTTGCCAAACAGGGGGCATCGCATGTGCGCTCTGCTTATCCACGAGTGCCTAACGCAGGGGTCGGGTGGCTCACACCCCTGGGCCGTGGTTAGTGTCCGCTCAAGGAAAAAGGTGCAATCGCCCGGCTTAGCTGCGGTTGCTGGCGGTGTCACGAAAGAGGGGGCAGTTGTTTCCTCCCTTGTTCGAAGGCCAAAACAATTGGTTCTCAGAGCCTGGCTTGGCATGTTCTGGCAATTTTGGTGGTGTGTACGAAGGAGTCCCAGAATACGACCAGACACAGTGTATCTTTGCATTCAAGAGGTACGCGTGGTGTTTTCGCACAGTCGGAAGCAGAGGCGTCGTTCGTGACAGCGTCGGCCTGCCCCGTGTGGTTGGTTGTGGCAGGTCCTGATGAGGATAGCCAACCACACGCCGAAACGCTGGAGACGGACTGGACCAGGGGTGCCCGAAAGAGTGGGCATACTCAGTCCTAGACCAAAAAGGAGACCAAAGGAAGTTGCGCAGTCAACTGCTTCTCGGCGGCCCTGGCGCGGCACAGCCGTTGCCAGGCGAGCCTGAGGCGGCTGTACACAGAATGCCTTGTATGTTGCACTAATATGGATACGCTTGGCAAGTGACTAAGAGAGCTCCATCAGAGTTTCGAAATGAACTTGGGATGTGGGTCTGAGTCCTCATGGCTGTTTTTTTTTTGGTCTCTTCGGAGGGCTTTCGGGAGCCTCTGGGAAGCAGTGTTGAGGCCTCTGTGGAGCTGTTTGGAGGCTTCCTTGGGGCCTCTTGGGGCTTCCTGGGGGCCCCTTGGGGCTTCCTGGGGGCTTGTTGGGGGTCTTGGGAGCTTCTTCGGGGTTTATTTGCTGGCCTCTTGGGACCTCTCGGGGGGCTCTTGGGGGCCTTCGGGGGCTCCCTAGGCGCCTCTGGGGGGCGAGAGTTTGACATGTCTGTTCGGGTTCCCCATTTGGGCCCCCTCTTGGGGCCATCCTGGGGCCGTCTTGGAGGCCTCTTGGGCCGTCTTAGAGCCGTCTTGGGTCATTTGGAAGCCCTCTTGGAAGCTTGTTGTGCCGCTTTGGAACGATATTGGGGCCTCTTGGGCTGTCCAGGGCGGTCGGCAGCTAGAAAAGGCGGCACCGCCAAAATCGCCCGACAACTTTTTAGCAGAATCGGCGATGTTTGTGTCTTCGGGGCCTCTCGAAGTCCCTTTTGGAACCCTCCTTGAGCGTCTTGGGCGCTGCTTGGGCCGTCTAGGGACAAACGTGGGCCATCTTGGAACGCTCTTGGCCTGATGCCGTGGGGCGTGCCACCTTTTTGGCATCTCCTTGGGCCCCTCGGGAGGGCTCCGTGGCCGCGTCCAAGAGTTCCGGCATCTCTGACACGACCTTGTCGGGACTTTGCCAGGGTGTTTTTCGTCCGCGGACCCCAGGGGCCGACATTCTTAAACTCTAACGGGATTTTAACACAATTGTGACCCGTTGAATGGGTCTTCGCGTCTTTACGCCAGTAGATTTATTTCAGCAAATTGCGGGTTGGCTGATGGGATGTTTGCAGGACCTTTGGAGGTGGCCGCCCGCAGATGGCAACACGATGAATTCCAACCCACGGATTGTACCACACAGCTTGCAACTTATGATTGGCACATAACATCCGCACATCACATTGACTGCACCACATATGTCCACCACACTACGTTTAGTGAACCCACATATTTCACAACCGAGGCCGCAACACATAGACTGCACAACACGTATCTTTCACTATATTACTCGTACAGCATACATTGGTCCCATGAGTTGCGCCGTGTAGCTTGCACAGCGTATATAGTATCCAATAGATTACACCGCACATAGCCAGTGCACGTCGAGGGTGCCCACTGTTTGGAGTCCACGCTGGCACACTAATCTTATAATCTCAGCTTCCGAGTAGCTCGGCCCAGCTGCCTAGGCTCTGTTGGCAAATCTTGCCAAGGGGGCTAACGCAGCGCGGCTGTATGACCAGTTCGCCATTCTCCGCCGCTCGACCCCTTTTGCTCTTGGCGTGCAATACTTTTTTGCCTTTTCAAAACAAGGCGTCACGCGCGCCCTGCGAACGCCATTGTCTCTTACGTGAGGCTCTGGATCGCGCACAGACAGCCCTGGCCCAGGTAGCTGCCGAATAGTCTGAGGCGGTCTCAACACCCCGACTCTGGGGCGCCTAGTGCCCCAGGGGCCGGAAGCGGCACCCGAGTGTTGAGACCGCCGTAGACTATTCGTGGGGCCTGTTGAGGCCACCTGGGACCACTTGGGGCAGCCGTCGGTGCACAACCCGAAGCCTTACCAGTCAGCAGTGAACTATCGTCGGCGGCCCGGTCGCAGTCTGGCGGGGTGCGTCCGATCGCCCTCCCACGGGAGCGGGGCCTCCGCCATGCCGCGGCCAGGCTCCCCATGGACTTATGCAGTGAGGCAGGCTCCTCGGATCCACCCCATCTACTCCTCACCCTCTCCTCTATCCTCTTGCTCCTCCCTTCTCTATGTCTCCTCCATTCTTCCTCCATTCCCCACCGTTCCCTCCTTACTTCTCCATCCTCCGTCCTCCTCATCCATCCTCCTCCATTCGCCTCCTGCCTACCACCTTCCTTTCTTCCTTCTCCCATCGTCCATCCTCCTCGTTCTCCTCCTCCTCCCTTGTCCTCCTCCCTCATGCTTGAGCCTTCCCCGTCTGCCTTCGTCGTCCATCCTCCCCATCCCCCTCGACAATTGAATGGCCGAGAGCCGAAGAGGTCGCCCAGCAGCCGCGTCCCGTCGCAAGCGACGACTGGGCGGCTGGCATCCGAAGAAATAGATTCTCGCTGGAAGCTGTACGTGACCATGCCAGTCAGCTGGGCAGGGCCGGGGAGTGCGCACAGGCAGCCCCAGGACTGACCGTGGCGGTCCCCGCTGGTCCCCGCGTGGTTTTGCCTCGACCTCGGTCGGCCTCCAGGGGGAGTTCCTCTTCAGACCTTACGAAATCAGGGTCAACGTTGAGCGGGTTCAGTCCAGCAGTAGCGAAGCGTCCTGGCTCGCCTATAGGCCTACCAAAGAGTGTTCTAAGAACCTTTTGTAGTTTCAGCGAAATGTTCTTAGAACTTTTCTGGCTAGGACTGTCTTGGTTTAACACATCGGGTCTATGTTCTCAGAACCTCGTTTTCGTCCTTAGACTACTTGTGGGTTCTAAGAACATTTCGTGGCAGGCCTGTAGGAATGCCGGGACGGTCGGTCCCTGCTCAATTCAGGGGGGAACGCATCGAACCCATTGATCGCCGGCAGGGGCCCGCTAGCCAACCCCGGCCAGGAACGTGCGGATTCGATATCGGGGGCCTATCGCCGACCCTTGCAATTCTCCCCTTGTCCGACCCTTCTCGTAGGAGCCTCTATTTGCACGAGCACGACCAGTTGTTTCCACTTTGTTGCTGTTTGGGAGCCTTGAGACGTGGATCAATGCAAACGGGGGTCAACCAGAGCGCCCGATCTGGCAGGATCCTGCAGGGCTAGGGTCGCATTGACCCGGGTTTGGGTGCAGCATCTTGCAGGGTCTTGCAGGATTTTGCAAGGCCCGATTGACCGGGGTCTGGATTGACCCGGGCCAGCAGATCCCCGAGCTGTGTACATGTGTTGACATTGCGTCGGTATTATGTGGCATTCTTCTGGCAGCCCTGCAAAAGGAGTACACTGAAGGCATTTTCGCACCGGCATGCCCATACGAAGGGATTATGTTGGAAGCGATTTCGCATATCAGCCAGCGTGGACCCGAAACAGCGCGGACCCGATGAAGAGCAATGTACGTGGTGCGGTATATGTCGAGCAATATATGTGGTGCAATCTGCGTGGTGCAACCTGTGTTGTGCAATAGTTGTTGTGCAAGCTACGATGTGCAATAGATGTGCTGCAGCGGATGTGCTGCAATCTATGTGATGCAATTGACGTGCCGAACTTGTAGTTGTCAACTCCACTGCTCGCGCAATCATCCCACTCACCCACCCGCAAGATGGTTTGCAAAGCCCATGCGGAAGCGATTGCGATAAGTGCCTGGTGCCGGTTGCTGGATGGTGCATCTCTGCGGCCGCGCTAGCCCGCGCATGCTCGCGCGCGCGCGCGCACCGGGCAGCTGACCGCTGGGCACATCCCAGCGGGCACTTCAGTGCGAGTCGACGACTTGAGCGGGCACGGTATCATGGCAACGCGAACGATTTCGACATGCGCGCGCGAAGCCCTTTTGGTGTTATGAAAACGTTGGAACAACGAGAGTGTTCTTTAGAGGTCGCAAGGGGGAGCGCGCAAGTTTCTTTGGGAAATCAGAATTGCGAAACTTTGTGTTATATATAGAGGTGTTTGTGTGTCTGTGTTTTTGGACACTCGATTTTGAAACACGAAACCGCATGTTTAGAAGGAGTTTGGCATGCGCGCGTAACGACGCGCGCGTGCGCACTTTGTCCGGTTTTTTGTTCGCAAGGGATTCTTGAACACCTAAGCCTATGATTTGTGATGAACGAGTGCGCGCGCATATTTTCTCCAGAGGATGACGGGGGGGGGTCGACACCAGTTGGGCTGGGATGGTGCGAGTTCATATCTAGGATGGACGATGGAGCAGCATCATATGTAAACTGCAACGAAAAAGGGGTACCGATCATCCCTGGTGGTTAGAGTTTGTTATTGTTTGAGAATGGAGAAATCACGTGTGCAGTTGTCAACTCCATTGCTCGCGAAACCATCCCACCCACCCACCCACCCACCCGTAATGTTCCTTGCCAAACGCGAGCGGCAGCGATTGCGATGAGTGCTTGGTGTTGGTTGGTGCATCTCTGCGGCCGCGCCAGCCCGCGCATGCACGTGCGCGCGGCGATCAGCTAGTTTGGCGCGTCCGACGCGAACGCGGTGGCGCTGACCGCTGGGCACATCCCAGCGGGCACTTGAGTGCGAATCGGCGACTTGGGCGGGCGCGGTATCATGGCAGCGTCGGCGACAATAGACACGATGATGGTAGTACCGATGCTGGCGACGATGCTGACAGCGACTACGGCACGGCCAGTGACGGCGCCGATGCTGATCACGCCGACGATGCTGACGGTGTCCTCGCGTCGGCCATGAAGGTCTTGAGTGGAGATCGACATGCGCGCGCGGCCGACGCGCGAAAGTGGCCCGCATAGTAATCTTTGGCACGGCTCTCTCCCACCCCAGCACGCGCAAGGGCGTTCGAATGATTTCGGCATGCGGCGCGAGAGGCCCATTTGGCAGAGGTCCATGAACATGTTGAAACGCCGGTGGCGTTCTCAAAAATTCGCAAGAGCGCGAGCGCAGGTTGTTTGACAAATGCTGTTGCGAAACCATATGTTTTTACATTCATTCGCGACAATCGGGTTCGCAATCATTGCGACACTTCAGGTTTCGACGGATTCTGGCGTGCACGCGCGACGACGCGCTCGCGCGCACGCATTTCGTCATATTTTGTGTAAATGGTTTTCGCGACAGCACGCGCGCAAGGGCGTTCGAACGATTTCGACACGCGCGCGCGAACCCGTTTGATGGGATTGGTGTGTATGGAAATGTCCCAACACGCGTGGTTCTTAAGAATTCGCAAGATCGTGCGCGTAACTTTTTTGTTGCTGTGCAATCCCGCGTTGCAAAACCATTATATATAGGGTTTCGGGACATTGGGTTTTGAAATCCCCACGGCATCTCAGGTTTTTGGAGGATTCCGCCATGCGCGCGCGCGACGACCGCGCGTGCGCACTTCGTTTCATTTGTTGCACAGGGGTCTGGGGAACTGATGATTTTTGATAAGTGAGTGCGCGCGCGTAATAGTTTTTCAAAAGGATGACGGGGGAGTCGATACCGGCTCGGGAGGGGAGTGGGAGGACGACAAAAACGACGATTCGGGGCCGGGCCCAGCGCTCCAGGCACGGATATTGTGGCTCTTGATGTCGCAGTTACAAATCACAGCGCAACACAGCGCAGCACGGCCGCGTGTGTGCGTGCGTGTGGCAGCACATCACGGCAAATCGCAGCACATGACGACACAGCAAAACACCGCACACACAACACTTCACAGCACATCGCAGTACACGCCGTTTGGCGTGCGCATGTGTGTGAGAGTGTGTGCGTGTATGTGTATGTGTGTGTGTATGTGTATGTGTTTGTGTGCGTGCGTGCGTGCGTGTGTGTGTGTGTGTGTGTGTGTGCGTGCGTGCGTGCGTGCGTGCGTGCGTGTGTGTGTGTGTGTGTGTGTGCGCGCGTGCGTGTGTGTGTGTGAGAGAGAGAGTGTGTGTGTGACTTTGTGCGTGTGTGTGTGCGTGTGCACACACTTGCTGCGTCAGCGGCCAGACAGAGTGATTGCGCTGGCGGACACACGCACGCAGAGAGACTTCAGAGTCACACGCACTCACACACACGCATACACACGCACGCACACGCACGACACGCGCAAACACACGCACACACATTCACACAAACGCATACATATACACGCACCCACACACAAACCCACCGATCCCAGCCAGGGCCATCATGGGCCGAAGGTCGGTGTGTATGCCTGCGTATCCAAGCCAGGAGGGCAGACGCACCGATCCTGGCCCCAGAGTTGGCCTGGCCAGAGTCGTTGTGCGTGTGTTTGTGTGTGTGTGTGTGCGTGTGCGGGTGATTGCGTGCGTGTGCTTGGTTCTCTTCGCCCGAGCCCTGGACGTTCCGAGCCCCTGGAGGAGCCGCCCTGGCCGAGGCAGCCCTGGGCCGAACTTGGCCCGGCGTTTGGGGAGCCTCTCTGGACCATCGTAGGGGCCTTCGTGTGGCAATCTCGGAGGCGTATTGAAACCTCTCTTGGTGCCTTTTGGGGCTTGGGGCTCTCCTGAGGCCCTCTTGGAGGCCTCTTGCTCTGAAGGCAACGGGGGCAGGTGCTGTCTGTGCGCCAGGCCTGGGCCCTGCCGCCCGATCTGTCCTGTCTGCCCTCCGCCTCCGCCTCGGCCTCACCCAGTATAGGGAGCAGGAGAAGGCCAAAGGAGGGAAGAGGTACCCCTGCCGCTACTGCCCTTCCCTCGCTCTCCCCTTGCTGGGCCTCCTGGGAGGCCCTCGTCGCCACGGCTGGATTCGCCTCAAAAGTTGAGTCAGAACGCGCACCTGCAGAGGTCCGGGGAGTTGCGGTAGCAGTACCTTTCTGTCTCCCCATTCGTAGGGTGGCGGGTCTCTGGGGGCGGCGTCGACCCAGTTTCAATGGGCCGTGTCCGCTTCGGGAGGTCTGCTTTCGACGATCGCTTGCTGGCAGGGCCCGGCAGCACGACTGCTGCGCCGGGCATGATGTATTACGGCGCGCGCTTCGCCGGTTGCTTGGGCTGGCTAGCGCGGTGTCACTTTAGCACCAATCGGTTACACTCGCATAGCCATCAAAATCGCGAAAGGCGGAACCATGAACGAGGAGGGGGATTATCGGAGGGTATCCTTCCTGACAGGAAAAGTGCTGTCACCTCTGGAGTGGGTCTGGGGAGACGAGCTCGAAGGTCGAGGTTGAGGTTTTCGGGCAGTTTTAGCGGCGTTCCTGGGACTTGTGCGGCCTCGCAGGGAGACTCAGGAGTTCTCGCTCACCAAATATTCCTCCTCTTTCTTCTCCTTGTCCTCCTCGAAATTATCCGTAGCAGCTTCGGGTCAAGATTTAGGAGCTCCTCAGTGCAAGAAGTGGATACCGCTGAGCCGCGTCAGCGCTCACCCGTCGGTCAGTCCGCCCTGACCGAAGGAAGCTCCGAGCTGGTCCGCCCCAGTATTCGGTTTCATTCTTCTCGGTCATGGCCTGTCTTGTTGGCTAGTGATTATGATCTGGCTGCTTACATCGGTGACTTCAGCGCTGTCCCATCTCAGGAACGCACATAGGGGAACAGGGAAACATGGCTCCCAGCATGGTGGTGGTGGTGAACGCAAGCGTCCTCGTGTCCCCAGTCCCAGGGGCAGTGCTGATGCCGACGCACAGATCATTTCTGATGGTGACGACGGAGCGGCCTCGGATCTCCAATTCAGACAGCTGTGCTGGGAGGAGTTTGCGGAGGTCAGGGAGGCCCTTACGTCGGAGCCTGCGGGGTCGATGTCGGTCACGGCTAACTCCAATCGCGAGGCCCCGATCGACTCCCTCGACGACCAGACGGTCACTGGCTTTGATCAGCCCCACCCGAACGGTCTGTCTCTGAGCTCCCCAGCTCGAGCGGACGGCCAAGCCCGACAGCTCGCTGGTCACGATCAGCCTCTCTCACCGGCCTCGAACGTATCCCTATCCCTAAGATTGACACGCCAAAAGGCGATGACAATCTTAGGGGTGCGCCCTGAAAAACTAAGGGAATCCCTAAGATTGGCATTGTGTTGAGGCGATGCCCAGCTTAGGGCGGGAAATATGGGGAAATATGGGAGATGGGGGGAGGACAAAGACCCAGAACATGTGGGAAAAGATGGGGATCCTGTTATTTGTGCGTATGTACTTGTGTGTCCCAGGGCCCCTTTCAGTCAAGGAATTACTCCAGCAGCGGCTGCAGTCGCTGGGCGTCTCCTGGCAGGATTGCGATCTCGAGCTGCGTGGTCATTCGCAAGGCAAGAGGCTCATTATCAAGTCCTACGGTATGGTCGACCCCGCCTCCTGCAAGGCGCGCAAGGCGTTGGCCCATCGCAGGGCCAGCAACGAGCGAAGGAGTCCCTGGCTGACGCCGAGAGGACCCTCGGCCCCGTCTCCACCGTGGGCCATGCAAAAGCCCAGTCCACCTCGGCCCCTCCTCCACCTCAGGCCATACAGAGCCGGACGGAGACCAGTGTCCGCAAGTGCCGGCAGGCCGTCGATGACCATTCCTGGCAACCAGATCAAGACCTTCGCGAGCGGGGAGCGGGCCACGCTCTCGCTTGAGCGGGCCCGCATCTGCCGTGCGGGGGCGGAGGCCGGCGAGGCCCGGTCCCAGATCGGGCGGGGCACTGCCAGCATGGCTAAGCGAGGACGTTGCAGGCGACGCGCCTCGGGACGGCCGGCTGCGACCCACAGACCGCGGCTGGCAGCCGCGGTCTGTGGGTCGCAGCCGTCGTCGGCCGCGCTGCGGTCGTCGCTGTCTTCTGTTTGATCTCTCTCTCTCTCTTTGTCTGTTCTCTCCATCTCTCTCTCTGTCTCTCTCTCTCTTTCTGCCTCCCCCTCTCTCTCCCTCACTATCCCTCCCTCTTTCTCCCTCTCTCTCCCTCTCTCTCTCTCTCTTTCTCTCCCTGTCCCCCTCTCTTTCTGTCCCTCTCTCTCTCTCTCCTTCATTCTCTCCCACTCTCTCTTTCTCTCTCTCTTTCTCTCTCTCTTTCTCTCTCTCTCTCTGTCCCTCCCTCTCCCTCTCCCTCTCTCTTTCTTTATCTCCCCCTGTTGTCCCTCTTTTTGTTTTGTCTCTCTCTCTCTCTCGCTCTCTTTCTCTTCTTCGTTGTTGTTGCGCGTTGTTTCTTTATTTCTCTCTCTCTCTCTGTTCTTCCAACTCCCTCTTACTCTTTATCATTAGTTGTATTTGGTATTCCTTTTCTTTGGTTGGTCCTCTTTCTCTCTCTCCCTCTCTATCTCTCTCATCTTTCTCTGTCCATGTCGCTCTCTCTCCTACCTTCCCTCTTTCTCTCTTGCTCTGTCCCTCTCTCTCTCTTGTTCATTGGTCTCCCTCTCTCTCTCTTGTTATATTGTCGTTGTGTTTCCCTCTCTCTCTCTCTCGCTCCACACATATTGACATATCATTTCGAGATCTCTCTCTTTCTCCCTCTCTCTCTTTCTCTCCCTCCCTCTCTCTCTCTCTCTTTCTCTCTCTCTCTCTCTCTCTCCCCCTCTCCCCCTCTCTCTCCCTCTGTCTCTCCCTCTCTCTCTGCCTCGCCCTCCCTCTCTCTCTCTCTGTCTCTCTGGCCCCCCTCTCGCGCGGCTCGCCCGCCCGACGAGCGTCGCCCTCCCCGGTGCCCGCGCAGGGGGCAGGGCGCCCAGGAGCGGCCCCCGGGGATTCACCAGCGTGCCGGCTTAGAACTCGACGCCGCCCCTCCCCAAGATCGCGGGCCCCAGGGGCGAGGGGGCGAGCTTCGCCCGCCGGCGCGCGCGCAGCCCCGGGGCGCGCGCCGCGCCGTGGCCAGGCCCGCTGCTCGCGCGGCGCGGCGTCTGGTTCGTGGGCTCGCTCGCCTCCTCGCGTCGGCTCGTCTCGTGGCTGACGGCTTCGCCGCGGTCGAGGCCGCGGCCTTGCGCCCTCGGCGCCCGACGCTCGGAGGGCGAAAGAGGGGGTCCGCGGCGGGGGTTTTGCAGCGGGGGCTGCGTGGCCCACGTATTCCCAATGCTTCATGACATGCATATGGTCGGGTAGGGTTGACGTCCACTGTTGGCGGTCACATAAGGGCCAGTCGTTCGCGCCCGCGCCTTGCCAGCGCGGGCAAACGCGCAGCCCGCCCAGTATCGTGCATGCGTTCGGGCGCACTTGAATATCGCGCGCAGGGCGGCGAAGTGGATCGCAAATGTGACTGGAATTGCGCGCTTGATGATCGCGCGTGTTCCACGGCGATGTCATGTCGACCCCTAAGACAGATTTGGAATTGGCCCCGCCATTTTCCCAACGCGCGAAATTACATGTCCCTTTATTCCAAAATGTGGATTCACAGTTTACGTTTTCCCAATATGTGGATTCAAATTTTGGCCTCTTCATAGATAGTATTATATTACTTCCCAAATTGAGAATGCACACTTTACCAACATGCGAATTCAAATGCCCCTTTTTCCCCAAGATGTGAACGCAGACTTTCTGGTACAATTTGAATTCGCATTCTGGGCCTTTTATGAAGAGTCGCATGGTAAATTCTCAAACTGATGATTTCATTGTTCTGTTTCTTGCTCCAACATGTGAATGTATAACTCCCTTTTGGCCGAAATTCGAATTCACGTCTTGCTGTCCCCCACAATATGAATTCGCATTTTGCCTAGGCCTTCAAAATCCCCTGAGTTGAGGCGCAGTGTTCCTCATGCCAGATTGTTTGGGCAGGGTTTTTCTTTCCGCCTCGTCCCCTTCGATTATTCTTCCGTTCTTTGCCTGCGCCCGCAGCGCACGTTGCCTTCCCCCGCCCCTTGCTTCGTTCACACTAAGTCTCGCGCGGAGGTGCAGGTGGGGAGCATCACTTGGCCCCCCCCGCTGAGCACAGCAGTCGAGGGCGCATCGCCCGCGCGTGGCCCATAGAGCCACCATTGGCAGGGTCTTGCGCCCGACCCCCGCGCTCACTCTCCAAGACGCCCCTCGGGGGGCTGTCGCGCCGCGTCCAGCGTGAGGCGGCGGGGGCCGCCGAGTCTGGGCTGATCAAGAGGCGTGAGCCCGAAGGCGGCAGCAGACAAGTTCGACTGCTGCTTCGCGGCATGGGGCGAGCTGCCCGGCTGTGGCCCCCCATTGGCAGGAGAGGCCTTCCCTTTCGGGCGTCGTCGACCCGCCGCCGAAGGTTGTCATCCCGGACCCCGCCGCTAGGATCCAGGCCCTGTGGAACTGCTGCGCCCCAGCTGTCTTCAAGAAGCCTTGGGGCGCTGCTGCCGCTGCAGGAAGTGCTGCGAACTTGTTGCCGGCGCAGGATGGCGTCGATCTTCATCCCCCGACGACGTGGATGACGCGATATGTGACTGACCGAGCGAAAGATAGTGCGACTGGCGTCGACGGCCTCCCACGCGCCGCCTGGAGCGTCAACGCCGCAGGCCCCCAGCTGTGGGACGCCTTGGAGCGGGGTGGGGGGGCGGGCGGCGCCTGTTGGATGCTGCGAGCGTCACGATCCAAACCCTTCTCCCGATGGCGACCTCCTCTCGCGAGATACGGGGCGGCGAGCGCCCCGCCCCCCGCGTGAGATTCGGGCCCTCGGCTTGAGAAACATGGTTGTTGAGAGTCTGTCGGCAGCAGGCAATCTTGCTTTCAGGCCGGCGGTGGAACAGACCGCTCCCCCGTCGCCATCGCGGGCATCTGCCGCGTCGCAACTGCGGTGGCCGCGACGTGCCCGAAGCCGACGCGAACGCCAGCGGACTCCTCGTCTTCCCACCCGGGCTGTCCGAGGTCCCCGGACGTCGGCCAGGCATCCCCCCTCGGGAGCTTTGAGACGGGGGTCGATACAAACGGGGGTCAGCCAGGGCACCAGATCCAGCAGGATCCTGCGAAGACCCCCTCTCGCTGACCCGGGTTAGGGAGCCGCTCGTGGCCGCGAGGCGGCCGCGCCTATTGGCTGACCCGGGTTTGCGAAGATCTGCGTTGCAGTTTTTTTTTGTTCCTGCATTGCAGTTGTTGGTTTCTTGCTGACCCGGGTCTGGATTGACCCGGGTCAGAGGATCCCCGACCCCCCTTCGGAATCAGGACTCCTGTCTGCCCATCCTTCGGACCCTGAAGGTTCAGGAGGGAAAGAAACACACAGACACAAATCATCGTCGACTCCCAGGAAAATATGCAAACATATGGGAAGTGGGGGGGAAGACAAAGAACCCAAAAAATATTGGAAAATATGGGCAATAGTTTTATGTGTGTATTTATGTGTGCGTCCTGGGGCCCCTTCAGACCCAGACCCCCGACGTAATGATTTTTTCATTACGTCGACCCCCAGAGGTCCCGACCCTTTCCCCATGACCGGCTTTGCATCCTGAGTCGTTTTTTGACGCTCCCGAGGCCCGGTGAGGGCCCCCAGAGGCCGAAAATTAGGAAAAACCTCCCGTCATGATTTTTTCATTACTCGAGGGGGTCTGGGGAGATGCCCGCTGCGCGCCTCGCCTCGGCGGGCCCCCGGTGCTCGGCGACCGGGGGGCGCCGCAGCGGTCCGCGGGCGCTTTCGGGGGCCCGCCGGGCTCGGAGCGGCATCCTTCAGGGGCGCAGGCCGTCTCGGGCGCTTAAAGGCCTCAAGATCTTAAGCGTACTTGCACCCTAGCTATATGTAGGCTAAGTATCTTAGTTGTACTTATGCTACTTACCTGAGTTAGATATAAGTTACTTATAAGTTACCATAGCGTACGCGCTGTAATTTACTTAAGGGGTACATATAAGTTACTTATAAGTATTCCTAACTGTTGCTTGAGGGGGGAGGGAGGAGGGGGAGGAGGGAGGAGGCGCGGCGCTCACGTCTTGCCCTTTGCCCGCGCGCGGCCCTTGCCCTTCGGCTTCGCCTTGGCCTTCGCCTCCGCCTCCTTCGCCGCCGCCTCCCTCTCCTTCTTCTCCTTCTTCTCCTTTTTCTTTTTCTTTTTCTCCGCCTTCGCCTTCGCCTTCTCCTCCTTCTCCTTCAGCAGCTTGTCCCTCTCGTCCCTCAGCGCCGTCTCCCGCTTCAGCGCCGCGTCCCTCTCCTCGATCGCCTTCTTCAGCTCCACCTCCGCCTCATTCGTCGTCGCCGTCGTCGTCGACATCGTCGTCGTCGTCGTCGTCGCATCCCGCCTCGTCCAGCCATTGCGAGAACTGGCGGGCCCGCTCCGTCTGCTGAGCGTTGACGGCCTGGGGCGGGGGAGAGCGATAACGATCGCTGGGAGGAGGAGGATGAGGGGAGGAGGGGGAGGAGGAGGAGGAGGAGGAGGAGGAGGAGGAGGAGGAGGAGGAGGAGGAGGCGGAGGAGGAGGAGGAGGAGGGGAGAGGAGGAGGAGGAGGAGGAGGAGGAGGAGGAGGAGGAGGAGGAGGAGGAGGAGAGGGGGAGGAAAGAGAGGAGGAGGAGAAAGAGGGGAGGAAGGGGAGGAGGAGGAGGAGGAGGGGAAGGGGAGGAAGGGGAGGAAGGGGAGGAAGGAAGGGGAGGAGGAGGAGGAAGGGGAGGAAGGGGAGGAAGGCGAGGGAGGGGAGGAAGGGAAGGACGCGGAGGAGGAGGCGGGGGAGAGCGATAACGATCGCTGGGAGGAGGAGGTCTCCGCCTCCGCGAGCCGCGCCAGCAAGGTGCCGACCTGGCGGTCCAGCGCCCGCGCGCGAGCCCCCCGCGCCTCCTCCATCGCGGCGGCGCGCGGCGGCGCGCGGCGCGGCGGCGCGGCGGCGCCCCCGCGAGCTGGAGCAGCGCGCGGCGATCAGCGATCGCTATTGCTATCGCTATCCTCCTCGTCTTCCCAGCGATCGCTATCGCTCTCCTCCTCCACTTCCTACTGTCCCCTCCCAGCGATCGCTATCGCTCTCCCCCTCCACTTCCTACTGTCCCCCGTCCGCCCAAAACGACGTTAAATCTGTTAAAGCAGTTGGCGCCAAAAACGGCGTTAAAACAGTTAAAGCAGCTTGCTCGTCATCCTCCTCCTCCCCCTCCCGAGCGATCGCCATCGCTACACCTCCGCGATCCCCATCGCCCCCCGCCTTCCCAAGCGATTGCCATCGCTTCACCTCCGCCCAGCGATCCCCATCGCTTTGTTTTTACCTCTGCGCGCGCGGTGACGTGTCCGCCGCGCCCCTTCGCGCGCCGCGCCCGCGCGCGGCACTCCATGCCAGCGCTCACTGCGGGCGTGCTGCCGCTCCCGCCGCCGCAGAGGCGGCTGTCTCTGCCGCTCCTGTCGCCGCCGCGTGCTGCCGCGACGCCATGTCGTAGCGGCTGCCTGGCCGCCACGACCAGTCGACCCCGCCGCCGTCTGCGACCTCGAACTGCACCTGCTCCGTCCAATCTTCCCACGCCTGGTCGTAGGAAGCCTTCGCTGCTGCCAGATAGCCGTCCAGGCCCAGCCTCTGCATTTCTGCCGCAAAGGCATGGTGCTGGGCCGATGCCTCGACCCAATACTGGAACGCCAGGACCAGGGACTGCATGTATCGCCTGTGGTGGACCTCGATGTCGGGCCACCACGGCGCCATCTCCCACTCGGTGCCCTCCCCGCCACGGCGCAGTGCCTCAGGCACAACAGGCGGCAGCCTGATCGCCGCCGCCTCGGCGTCCCACCCCTCGCCGCGCGCCCTCGGGAAGCGGTGCGCCGCGCTGTCCCCTCGGCCTCGATGTCGGCCCGCGGCCGCTTCCGAAGCCACACCTCCGACGCGGGATGCGGCGGCGTCGCGGCGCCTCCTCAGTGACAGGCGGCGCCCTCCTCGGCGTCGCCGCCCTCCTCAGTGACGGCGGCGCCCTCCCCAGTGACGGCGGCGGCGCCCTCCTCAGTGACGGCGGCGGCGCCCTCCTCAGCGACGGCGGCGGCGGCGGCTGGGGCCGCCGAGAGCTCGCGAGCTCGCTGGAGGAGCCACCGACGAGACGCCGCGGCGTTCTCATCGAGCGAGGGCGCCGCGAACTCGTCGTCGCGGCGAGCGCGTTGCGGCCGCAGCGGCGCGGGCGCCACGGCACCCGACGACGCCACGGGCGGCTTCGCCACTGGCGGCGGCGCCACGGGCGGCCTCGCCACGCGCGGCGGCGGCGCCACGGGCGGCTTCGGCACGGGCGGCGGCGCCGTCATCCTCGATGGGCACGCCGCCAACTCCATGCGGTCGAGCCTCGACGGCACCACGGGCGGCGCCTCGAAGCGCGGCGCCGCCGCCTTCGTGACCAGGTGGCTCGGCGGCGGCCCACGCGGCTGACGCGGCCCCATGGCTGCGCGCGCCCGCTGCCGCGCGGCTCGGGGAGGGGCGGGGGTGCAGCGGAGCGGGCGCCGCCGTCGCGAGCGATCGCAATCGCTTGCCCACCGCCCCCTGCCTTCCCAAGCGATCGCAATCGCCCCCTGCCTTCCCAAGCGAGCGCCATCGCTTCAGCCGAGCGATCCCCATCGCTCCCTGCCTCCCCCCCCCACACCCCCGCGATCCCCATCGCTCCCTGCGTCCCCCCCCCCCCCCCCGCCCGCGGCGCGGCGCTTTTCTCCTTTTCCTCGCGGCGCGGCGCTACGAGTGCAAGACTGCGTAGTCGCCTCTGCGCGTCACGCGCCACGCCCACACCGTGGGCTCCAGGCAGGCATCGGCCATCTTGATGATGAGGAACTCGTCGATCACGCGCCCAGTACTCCTGCCCTGCGAGCGCGCTGAAATTTCGATCCCGCGCGCGACGACGTGCAGTTCGCCAGAGATGGCAGCGCACGCGTCGAGGACGAACATCTCGCCACCGCGCGAGCGAACCACATCGCCCACGCTGTACGTTTGCCCGCCCCAGCGCAGCGAAACCGACACGGAGACGTCGACGTCCCCGACAAAGGAGCGCAATTCGTCGGAGTCGGCTGCAGTCCCCGTCAGCGCGTTGCCAGTCGGCCCCATTTGTTCGAGTTGCCTCTCTTGGCGCAAAACTGCGCTCGCGAGCACCGTGCACTCAAAGCGCGAGGTGCAAAGCACTGGTTCGGCGACTGCTTTTACCATCTTGTTGTGGCGCTCCGCCACGAAGCAGTCGAGCTCCTTGGGCTCCTGGTCCGCGTTGTGGAGCACGTAGTGGTGCTTGGGCTTCACGTAGCGGACGCCGTAAGCCTGCTTGTGCAAGTCCAGATGGACTTCAGCCGATGCAACGAAGTCGTTGCGAGGGGCGACTGTCCCACGCTTTACGTCCATGAACGCGCGCGCCAGCAGGCCGCGCGCGCGGAGGGGCGCCAGTTCGCGCTCGAGAGACTCGACGCCGACGACTTGCTCCTCGGCGAACGCCACCACGAGGTGGATGGGCGATGCCAGCTCGCTCGCGCCTGCCTTGAATGACTTCTTGCACGCGGTCGCGTGCCCAGGCGAGAACATATTGTGCACAGCTCGCGAGCGCCCGCGCTGGAACTGCCAGCGCCGCGTGAACCTGTGGAAATCGGGAAAGGTGATGCTCGCCTTGCTATTGCACGCCGTCGTAAACGCAAACACCTCCCATCCAACGGTGCCGTTGCTCCACAGGTTGTGCATGCTGTCGTGTGCCATGTCGGACGGCTTCGCGACTGCCCGCAATTCCTTATCCTCCAGCAGGCTGTTGGGATGATAGTTGAAACCGCTGGCCTTGTCGAGCTTCTTGAAGTCACCTTTCGACGCGTGGCCAGGTAACCCCGCGGTCGCCCAGGCAGCGGCGAGGTCGTCCCACAGCTTCCACGCGTCGTGGGCTGACTGCGCGTCGAAGCGCGCGAACTCGTGGCAACATATGTCGACGAAATAGCCGCCGTCGCCGCCGACGGAGGCAGACTTCATGATCACGTTCTTGCACTTCAAGCACGGCCTCCAGCCGTTGGCGCCCCTCAAACATAGGATGCCTTTGTGAGCGTCCATGTCGGCGAGAATCTTGCCAACCCGCGCCCGCGCCAGCACCGAGGCGCCGTTGGCAAGCGTCACGGGCGCGCCAGAGCTCGCCAGCCTGCTGCGCCCGAAGAACACCTCCCTAAGGAGGAGCCGAACAACGCATGAGATGCCGCCGCCCACGCTGTCGCTCACTGTTGTCCGCAGAATCCCCAGCGGCAGCCACAGCTCTTCGTCGTGCAGATGTGCAACGCCGAACTCTGTGAAGGTAAAGAACAATACCCAGAATTTCCGATCGTGCCGAAGGACCAATGCGTCGCCTGGCGTGACTTCGTCAGCATACAACACCAGATTGAGCGGCGCGCCACGGGCGCTGCTCACCGCCTCCGCGAATCGCTCACTGTACGATGTGCTTCCACGACGCATGTAATTCAGGAGCTTGTCGGCTCGGGCGATCGTCCACTCGAAGGGCGCGCCGCCGCCGTCCACGGGCAGCTGGATGGTCGTCGAGACGGCATCGAGCACGTCATCAAAGGTGTTACGGATATTTTGTCGGGTTGCGTGCTCGACAACGTCAGGCTGATGCGAGATCTTCTTGGCGAGCTGTGCGAGGGCTCTGCCCGTGATCCCACTCGTGCGGATGAGCTCGGATAGTTTGCGCCGCTTGGCCTTGCTGTCGCCGGCGACGTCACCCATCGTTCGCGCGGCCCTCGCAGTTCCAGAGGCGCGGGCCGACGCGGCCATCGCGCGCCGAGTTCGGCGAGGCTCGGTGGGCTCGCCACCAGCTCCCTGCGGTCGAGCCTCGGGCCGACGCGGCTATTGCGTGCCCAGCCTCGCCCCGCCCGCCCAAGCGATCGCTATCGCTTCATCGCTTCCCCCCTCCAGCGATCGCAATCGCTTCCCCCCTCCACCTCCGCCGAGCGATCGACATCGCTTACCCCCTCCACCCCCGCCGTGCGATCGACATCGCTCTCATGCTCGCCCCAGCGATCGTCATCGCTTCCCCCCTCCACCCCCGCCGAGCGATCGACATCGCTTACCCCCTCCACCCCCGCCGAGCGATCGACATCGCTTACCATTTTCCCTTTTCTGTTCCAGCCGCACCCGCCGACAAGCGCCTGTCCACCTGTCGGGGCGCGGCGCGCCGCAGCGCGGGCGCGCCGCGGGCAATCGCGCCCTCAGGGGGCGACGTCCTGGCCATCGTCGGCTCAGCCAGGGAGAGCTGCCATCGACTTGGCCATCGTGCTCACCGCCTGGGCCTGCGCGGTCGCCTGCTGCGCGCAGGCGTGGACCTCCTCCGCGGTCCGCGTGAACGTGGACGGGTAGGCCATGTTCTTACTGATCTTCTCTCCGACCTTCTTCATCGTGCTCAGCTTCTCCAGCAGCCCAGTGGCATGCGTCGCGGTGGCCTCTGGGATCTTGCTGACCCCTGGGGTGCCAGACTGCATCGCCATCTCCAGCTTGGACATGGGCATCGCGATCTTGGCCAGGGAGCGCGTGACCAGGAGCCTGAGATCTTTCTCCTTCTTATCTGCGTCTGCCTTCTCCTTCTTCTCTGCCTTCTCGCGCGCCTTGCGCTCCCTCTCGGTCTCGGTCGGGGGCGCAGAAGGTCCTCGCTGTCCGTGCCCGCGCGGAGGCGGGGCGTCCGAGCTGCTGTCGCTGTCCGAGACCGAGCTGCTGCTGGTGCTCGGCGGCTTCGCCTTCTTGAACTTCTTGGAAGCAGGAGCCGAATCGGACATCTCAGCGCCCTTGCGCTTGCCCGTGCCGCTGCCCTTGTCAGCGCCCTTCGCCTTGCCCTTGGCCGTATCCTTGCCAGTGTCCTTATCTTTATGCTTGCCGCTGTCCTTGTCCTTATGCTTGCCGCCGTCCGCATTCTTATCTGCGTTCTTGCCGCTGGCCTTGTCCTTGTGCTTGCCGCCGTCTTTACCCGTGCTATCATCCTTATCCTTGCTCCGATTCTTGCCAGCGTCGTTATCCTTATCGGTACCTTTGATTTTCTCTTTGCCATTGCCTTTGTAATTATGCTTGCCGCTGTCCTTGTCCTTGTCAGCGCCTTTGTCCTTCTGCTTGCCGCTGTCCTTATCCTTATGCTTGCCGCCGTCATTCGCCGTGTCCTTGTGGTTGCCGCTGTCCTTATCCTTGTGCTTGCCGCCGTCCTTATCCTTGTCCTTAGCCTTGCGCTTGCCGCCGTCCTTTTCCTTGTCCGCATCATTGTCCTTATCCTTGTCCTTATCCTTGCCCCTTTGCTTCTCCCTGTCTTACCCTTGCGCGCGTCCTTATCCTGATCCTTCGCCTTGCCTTTGGCGTTGCCCTTCTTTGCGTCGCTGCCGTCGTCGGAATCGCTACTCTGCACATACGAACCGTCCCCATCACCCATGCTGTCATCGGTGCCGTACTGATCATCGTCACCGGCCTCATCGGAATGGGGCTCCTCCTCGTCGGAGCACGTGCTCGCCTCAGGCGCGTCCTCCACCTCATCATCGTCCTCATCCTGTTCGAAAGAATCATCCGTGTCACCCTGGTCGTCATGCTGGGAGGCCGCGGCAGCCTTCTTCTTCATCGTCTTGTTCTCATTAACATCCCCCTCGTCTGAAACTTCGGCCTCGACCCCTTCGGTTCTCGAGCGACTCGCGATCTGGGCCTCCCACTTCTCGAACAGGTGAATGTCCACCTTGTAGCACATTCCCAAAATTGGGTGGGATAACGTGTCCGTGCACGTCTTGCGGATCCTCTTGCACGGGAACCCCTGCCGCTTGTGCCAGCCCAACGGGTAGTAGCCCCCCTTCGTCATGTGCTTGCTCCCCTTTTCCTTGATGCTCGTCAGCGTCTCCTTCGAGAGCTTTTTGACTGCGAACGTAATTGGGCAGTCCTTCGCCGAGGCCCAGAAGCTCGTCCTCTCCTCGACGCTGAAGCTCTTGAGGCCCGACGATACCTCCTTCCACTCGGGCGCTGTGGTGGCCTGCACCCCTCTCGTGCTGCACAGCGCGCATCTGAACACTTGTCCTTTTTTGGTGTCGCGGACGGGGTGCGCCTTCATAACGTCGCATGGTTGCTGGCATCGGTCGCACAAGTAGGCTCTTACTGCTTCCTCCAAACACAGCTGCTGCGCCCTCTTGCTTGGGCTGCTGTTCAGGGCGAACGCCCCGACTTTCCACTTGGCGCCCGACGCGTCCTCGCCCGAGCCGTCATCCTCGGTTGCCGTGCCCGCCGCCTTCGCCTTCGGCGGCGACGTCGCCTCCGTCGCCTTCGGCGGCGCGCCCTTCGCCTTCGGCGGCGCGCCCTGCTGCTTCGCACCCTTCGGCGGTGGCGGTGCCGCGCCCTTCGGCTTCGCGCTCGCCGACGCGGCGGCCTGCGGGGGGCCTCCGCTCGCCTTCGCGGAGCTCGCGCTCGCCGACGCCCTCTTCGGCGGTGGCGGTGCCGCGCCCTTCGACGTTGCGACCGTCGGCCGCATGAAGCTCGCGATGTCGGCGTATCCCGTCCCCTTGTTCCTGGCGGCCTCCTTTGCCTTGGCCACGGCCTCGGCCTTCTCCCTGGCGGCTGCTTTCACCTCCTCCTTAGCGCGGGCCTTCTCCTTGGCCACGGCTGCGGCCTTCTCCTTAGCGCGGGCCTTCCCCGTCTTCATAGCTGGCTTCGTAGCTGGCTTGGTGGCAGCGGCTGGCCTCCTGAGCGCGGCCCGTGATGCGCCCTCCTCCTCATCGGCCTCCTCATCTGCTGGCGCCTCGGATGGCGGCGCCGCCGCGGATGGACCGCCATCGGATGGCGGCGCCGCCGCGGATGGACCACCATCGGATGGCGGCGCCGCCGCGGATGGACCACCATCGGATCGCGGCGCCCCCTCGGCGCCCAAGCCCAACTCTTGGATGAGCGCCCCCTGGATCTCTCCCTCACCTGGGCCCGCGAGCTGCACCGTCTCCGCGTCGCTGACCCCGCCGAGACGACGACGACGACGGCGACGACGACGACGACAACGACGACGACGACGACGGCGTCGCTGACCTCGCCGCCAGGGCCCGCGAGACGCAGCGTCTCCGCGTCGCTGGCCGCGGCGTCGGCCATCGCTTGGTGTTGCTTGGTTGCCTGGGCGTGGACGCGCCCCGCGCGAGGGGCCCGCTAACGGGCGCGCTTGATCCGCACGAGGCTGACATCAGTAAGCGCGGGGCCTCTATGCGTCAGCGATCATCATCGCTAAGTTACTTGCTCGCCTAAGTGGCATAACTGACTTAAGTAGCACCCCGTGTTATCCTTTTGTTATCCTTTTGTTATCCTTTGTTATCCTTTTGTTATCCTGGGATCGGGGTCCGATAGGATAACAAAAGGATAACAAAAGGATAACAAGGGTCAAATAGGATAACAAAAGGATAACAAAAGGATAACACGGGTCAAATAGGATAACATGTTATCATTTTGTTATCCTTTTGTTATCCTATTTGACCCTTGTTATCCTTGTTATCCTTTTGTTATCCTATCGGCCCTGATCCCAGGATAACAAAAGGATAACAAAGGATAACAAAAGGATAACAAAAGATAACACTGGGTGCTACTTAAGTCACTTACGGAACTTACCCTACACCTGGCAGCACTTACCCAAGCGATTGGCATCGCTATCCCATCATATTCTCGTCTTCCTCCAACGAGCGATCGCCATCGCTACTTCCCCAGTGCTCAAAAGCGATCGCCATCGCTACTTCCCCAACGCCCAAAAGCGATCGCCATCGCTACTTCCCCAAAGCCCAAAAGCGATCGCCATCGCTACTTCCCAAAGCCCAAAAGCGATCGCCATCGCTACACATCCGCATCCTCCTCCTCATGCCAGCTCCCCGCCCCGCCCACAGCAGGAACGATACCGACGTAATATACAAACAACGCATCCGCATCACCCCCACCCGCCCTGACACCCATCCCTCCCCGAGCGATTGCCATCGCTACCCAATCCCCATCATCCTCGCCCAAGCGATCACCATCGCTACATCGCATATCCCCTTCTACTCGCCCGATCGATCCCCATCGCTGTCTCTTTTACTCTTATACAACGAATGCCCGCGCTCTCCCGCGGGCACACGGGCGGGCCGCGCGGGGCGCGGGGCGCGCGGGGCGCGGGCCGCGCGAGGCGCGGGCCGCGCTCCCGCGAAGGGGCGCGGGCCGCGCGGGGCGCGCGGCGCGGGCGGGGCACGCGGCCCGCACTCCGCCCGCGGACGGCGGCTCACCCGTCAGGCCGTCAGCTCGACCTCGTCGCGTTCGCCAGCGCTGCCTCCACGTTTGCCCTCGCCGACGCCAGGGACTGCGACTCGGCGCGGAACGCGGCGGCCGCCTTGGCGCACACGTCCGCCGCCGTGCTGGCACCTGCCTCCGCCCGCTTGATGCAGTCGACCACCGCCTTGCATCGTCGCCGCCACCGTCGCCTCGTCATCGTCGTTGTCGGCGTCGTCGTCGCCGTCGCCATCCTCGTCGCCAGCGTCGTCGTCATGTCGCGCGTGCGTCGTCGCCCCCATCCCCCCGTCAGCGATCACCATCACTTCCCTGCTCGTCGTCGTCGTCGCCGCTGCCGCCTTGCAGCTCGCCGACGAGATGGTCACCGATGATGTAGCAGTGCCGCCCGCCATTGGCGCCATGACGAGCGACATCGCGGCCGCCGACGAAGGTCCTTGTGCTTTGCTGCTCGAGTGCGCGATTGCCGCCGCGCTCTGCACCGCCTCCTGCAGCACCTCGGCCGTCTCCAGCAGAGCCTCACGCGTGCTCGAGCCGTCCGAGCGCGGCGGCGGGTGGCTCGGGAGCGGCGGCGGCGCCCCGCGGCGCGGCGGCGTCTCGGGGCGCTCGCCGCGGTGGCGGCGCGAGAGCTCGGCGCGGTGCTCGCCGCGGCGGCGGCTGCGCGACCTGCGGCGGTCGCGCCGCCCAGAGGCGACGGCGGGGGCGGCGCTGCCGCTGCCGCGCCCAGCGGTGGCCTTCTCCTTCTCCTTCTCCTTCTCCTTCTGGTCCTCGTACTTCCTCCACTCCCGCACCTCTTCAGGCGGCATCTTGTCCTCGAGGATCGCCATGGGGACTTCTTCGCGCCGCGCGTGGCCCTCCGTGTCGGGCTCGCCCTGGTAGAACTTGTGCGACTCCACAGTGCTACTCTGCAGGTGGTTGTCGAGCCATTCGACGCACAAGTCGTGCGAGGACTTGTATGCCGCCTTCCCGCACTTGTCTAAAGGGCACTTCACCCTGTACCACTCCTCCTCCGCCTCCGACTTGGTCTCATCGACCATGGCCATGGCTGACGGTGCTGGTGTAGGCGCTGGCGTCGGCGCTGGCGTTGGCGCTAGCGTCGGTGCTGGCGTCGGCGCTGGCGTCGGCGCAGGCGCAGGCGCTGGCGGGCGGGCGCCCTCGTGAGCCAACAAATGGCTATGATATGTGCAAATGCCATCGGTCGGAATCGCTACCCATGCCAGCGATCGGAATCGCTACCCATGCCAGCGATCGGAATCGCTACCCATGCCAGCGATCGGAATCGCTACCCAACAAACACCGTCGTCGTCGTCAGTGTAGTCTGTGTGCCGTCGCCGCGATGGCGATCATCACGGTGACAATGGCGACGACGATTGCAACGGCGACAATGACGACGACGACGCTGACGACCGTTATCGCGACGATGACGACGGCGATGGCAACGACGACGGCGACGGCGACGATGCCGATGATGACGCCGACGATGAGCAGGGAAGCGATGGCGATCGCTGGGGGGAGCGACGACGCGCACGCGACATGACGACGGCGCTGGCGACAATCGGGAATCGCATTGAAGACTAGAGACGAGACGGGGACAAGCGGACACTGACCCATATGATTTCTGCGGCCAAGGGCCCTTAGGGCCGATGAAACATGTTGCCACTGCCACGCCAGTGCAGGGTGTTGGAGCCAGTATGAGCCCTCCGCTGTGCCCGTTTTAGGCCCAGGTATCCGCGTTTTTTTTTTTGGCCCAGGTCTCCAACGCAAAAACATGTTGACATTGCCAATTAAGTTTGGAAAGCGACCCGCCGACGGCGACGATGACGACGATGGGCGATTTTATACGATGGCCGCCTGCGACAAGGCGAGCCCGACCTCTTATGCGCGCCGCCCGTGCGCGGCGCGAAGGAAAGCGGCCGCGAGCCGATGACAGCGCGCGGGCCGCGGGCGCGAGCCGCGGCCGAGGGCGGCGCTCAGCGGGCGCAAGGGGGGCCGAGCTCGGCGCCGAGCTCGGCGAGGCTCGGTGGGCTCGCCACCCATTCCCTGTGCAACCGATCGGAGCGGCAGCGAGCATGCGGCCGCGAGCCGCGGGCGAGGGCGGGCCCGCAGCGGCCGAGGGCAGCCGCAGGCGGGCCGCGAGCGCAGCACGCGGCCTCACAGACACCGCGTTGGCGGCGGCCGCTTCGCCACGGTCGACGGGGCGGCCGCGGGAGCGGCGGCCGCGGGCACGGCGGCGGGGGCGGCGGCCGCGGGGGCGGCGGCCGCGGGCCGCGGCCCGCGTGGCGGCGGGCGGACCACCCGCGGGGGCGGCATCACCTGCGTCGGCGCCATCTTCGGGTGCACCTGCGGCGGCGCCACCTGCGGGTGCGACCCAGGGGGGCGCGTCCCTGGCCCGAAGGCGCCGCGGCCGTACTTCGCCGCGAAGTACGCCTTGTTCTTGCCGCCCCTGTTGGCCCACTTCCCCGTGTTCCAGCGGTAGTTCTGGCCGCGCCACGTCATGGGGCCGCCCTCGTCTGGGCCGACGGGGCCGCGCTGAGCCCATGAGAGCCCCATGCTCTTCGCCACCGCCGACTCCGCGCGCAGGTCCTCTATCATCTCGGGCGTGTACCTGTTGTTGTACACAGCCTGCCACGTGGCGACCCGATCCGCCTCCGTCGGCTCCGCATGCGGCGCAGGTTGCACGGTAGGGCGCACCCCCTGCGTCGGCGCGGGGCCTGCAGGGCGCACTTGCGACGGCACGGGCACGAACGGGCGCGCAGGACGCACCTGCGATGATGGCCGCGGGGGAGGGACGCCAGCGCACGCTGGAGCCAGGCCGCGCGCGCTGCCTGCGCTCGAGGACGGCAGCGCCCCCGCGTACGCCGCGTGCGACGCGGCAGACACCTCCACCGAAGCGTAGGCGGGTGGCGCACTCTTCGGCGGCTCCGCTGTCCTCGGTCGCACGCGGCGGCCGACCCCGAGCTCGATGGTCAACGGCGCGCCGCCCAGAGAGCTCCCGTCGGCCGACCTCGAGCTCTGGACCGAGCCGCCCGAGATCGGGGCCTCGGACACGGCCGCGCCGCTGCTATCGCCCCGCGGCTCGGACATCGCCGCCAGGGCAGCGTCGGCGCATTCGTCATCGGAGTCGATGCTGATCGACAGCACCACCTCCGCCGCCGCCGCCTCCTCGTGGGCGGCCTCCGCAGCGCCCGCAGCGGCAGCCGCCTCCTCGTGGGCGGCCTCCTCCGCCTCCTCCGCCTCCTCAGCGCCCGCAGCGGCAGCCGCCTCCTCAGTGCCCGCATCGGAAGCCTGCGCATCGTCCTCAGCGGCGGCCTCCGCATCGCCGTCAGCGGCAGCCGCCTCCTCCTCCTCGACGGCGGCAGCTGCATAGTGCGCGCGCTCGGCCGCAGTCGCATCCGCGGCGGCGCGCGACGCAGCGGCCGCCTCCTCTGCGGCGTCGGCCGCCTCTTCGCCCTCGTGGCGGCCCAACAACGCGTCGAACGCGCTGGCGGCCTGAAAGAACGCGCCCGCGGCGTTCGCCGCGGCGTCCGACGCCATGCTCGGCCGCAGTTGCCGCAGTCACAGCCGCGGCGGGCGGCCGCGTGCGAGCCAAAAAATGGCTATGACAACGCGTGCGATTAATGCTATGTACAATGCGCGCGCAATGCCAGCGATCGAAATCGCTTCCCCCCGCCCCATCTGCCTCCCACTGCCGACCCGTCTCCCCCTCCCTTCCCATCCGATCGCAGTCGCTTCGCCCCTCGTCCTGAGAGCACCCCGTCCCCCATCCAAGTTGCCACCATCGCTTCGCCGCCATCTTCGCCTCCTCCTCCTCTTCCTTCCCCAAGCGATTGCCATCGCTACCTCCCCCACCCTTCCTCCTCTTCCTCCTCCTTCCCCGAGCGATCGCCATCGCTACCCCGCCCACTCTTCCTCATCCTTCCCCGAGCGATCGCCATCGCTACCCTCCTCCATATTTTTCCCGTCCCCATCCTCGGCGGCGCAGTCGACGAGGCGTGTTCGACAGCGCATGCATGCTGCGCCGTTGCAGCACCCGCGCGCGAATTATCGCCGACCAGGCTCAGCCCAGCACCCCCAGCTGCTGGACGAAGGCGAACAGCTGGCCCGCCACAGTTGCCACCAAGAGGATGGACTTGCTGCGAGCCGCAGGGTCGGAGGATCCCAAGATGCGAAAGAGCATCAGCATCATCGCGCCCGCGCCGTTCAGTAGCGCGCGAATCAGCCCGCGACGCACTTCTTCGTCTGCGTGGCCACCCACTTCTTGGCCGCAGAGATCGCCTTGTCGCTGCTGCCGCCGTAGTCGGCGAACTTGTATGCAACCGACTGGCCTGCGCCTTTAAGGCCAGTTCGGCACAAGACCTGGTCGCGGGACCACTCCACCGAGTACGACGGCTTCGGGGACTTCTTGCCCACATTCGCCTTCTTCTTCTTCTGCTTAGTCTTCTCATCGTCCGCCGCCTTCGCCGCAGCGGCAGTCTCCTTCGTCGCCTTCTTGTTATTCTTGATATTATTGTTCTTCTTCTTCTGATTCTTCCCTTTCGCCTCCTCCGCCTTCGCCTCATCGGCCTTCCTCTTCTTATCACCAGCCGCGCTGGCCGCGGGGGCGCCACCCTCGCTCTCGGAGTCGGAGTCGTCGTCGCTGCCGTCGTCACCCGACTCGCTGTCGCTCAGCGACGGCGGTTTGTGGGACACGCTCGGCGTCTTGCCCCCCAGCTGCGCGTAGATCTTGTCCCTTGCCTCCTCCACGCTGTGCTTCGACGGCGTCTTGGCATCGGCCGACGCGGCGGGCGCGGGCGCCGCGTCGGCGAGCGGCGGCGGCTCGGCCCGGTTGGGCGTGCATCGCCTGAAGGGAACGTCGCGGTCGCGCAACGCACCGCTGTCCTCGCGCCCGCGATTCAGCGCAATCGCCCTGTCGGCGAGCTGCAGCGCCATGTCGACACTCGATTGCTCAGGAGAGCTCTTCAGGCGGGCTTTGTTCTCCCGCATCGGGACCGCGTCGCTCAGCGCGGGCAGCCGGGTGACGCCCAGCGGGCACTTGACTGGGACATCGCCACTTTCGGCGTACACGCGAGAATATACGTCTCGGTGCGCCCTCCGCATGGCAACCGTGTCCGCGGGGAGCTTATCGACGAACGACGGCTCCACCTCGGCAAGGCGCTTGCACTCCTTCCACGGGAGGAGCTTCTTGGTGCACGACTTCGCCCTCTTGAAATAGCCGAACAGGGCCAACGGGGGCTGGCGCATTGCCCGCTCGAAGCCCTCCACCGCGAGGGCAGTGCACGTCGCCATTTGGATCGTCGGCTCATGCAACGTGCGCAACCCGAGTTTTTTACACGCCTGCATCATGACCGCGACTCGGCCCGTGAAGTCGCTGTCCGTATCCAGTATGTCCGCCCACTGCGCCGCCGTCAGGTATGATGTGATCGACGTGAAGTCCTGCATGGGCGTCCTGGTCACCGACATCAGCTCTGCGCCCGCGGCAGCGTTGGCAACCAACATATTCGCCGACGTTGTGGCTAACTCCGTGACGCGGCCGAGCAGCATGGCCATCTTCTTCTTGCCGAGTGGCATCTTGCCGATCTGCAAGATCAGCGCGGCCGAGTCCTCGGCGGAGACGAAGGTCCACGGCTCCATAACGCTTATCGCCATGCAGCACTGCGCCGTCACGACCTCCTTATATGCATTGCTCCCCTTCTCAAACTGAGTGAGGAACGATGCGGCGGCCTTCAACTGCTCCACCAGCGCGCTGGCCGCCATGATGCTAGCGCGGCGGCAACGGGGGGGCGCGCGCCCGCCAGGGCCAGCAACGGCTAACCAGTGGACGGCTAAGCTAGCGGCAATGACCGCACAGCGATCGAGATCGCTTTGCCCTCCACCGCCTCCGACTCCCCCCCCCTCCCCACCCTCCCCCTCCCTGATGCTCTTCACCCAATCCACCACTTCCATCCGCTCTCTGGTCGAATAAGCCTCATCCTCCGCCTCATCACCCCCTCCTCTATACCATCCTCCTTACCCACTCCCGAGCGATCGCCATCGCTACTACCTCCCCATGCACTCCCCCTCGCCCAAGCGGTCGCCATCGCTATTTCCCCGCGCCCCCACCCACCCCCACACCACCACCACCACCACCACCACCACCACCACCACCACCACCACCACCACCACCACCACCACCACCCCACCACCCCCACCCCACACCCACCCACCACCACCCCCCATCACCTCCGCCCCCTCGCCCCCTCGCCCAAGCGATCTCCATCGCTACCTCCCAATCCACGCCCCCCCTCGCCCAAGCGATCTCCATCGCTACCCCCCAATCCACGCCCCCCTCGCCCAAGCGATCTCCATCGCTACCTCCCCCCCCTCGCCCCTTCGCCCAAGCGATCGCCATCGCTACCTCCCAATCCACGCCCCCCTCGCCCAAGCGATCTCCATCGCTACCTCCCCGTGCACCCCCGCCCCCACCCCCCCTCGCCCCTTCGCCCAAGCGATCGCCATCGCTACCTCCCAAGCCACGCCCCGCTCGCCCCAGCGATCTCCATCGCTCCCAAGAACGCCCGTCCAGCGGGCCGAAAGCGCCTCCGAGGAGGCCCCAGCCTCCTGCATCACCCGAAAGCGCTTCCCAGACGCTCCGACCTCCTGCGTCAGCCGAAGGCGCCTCCGAGAAACCCCAACCTCCTGCATCGCCCGAGGGGGGGGGGGGGGGGGCGGGAGAGACGATGGGGGACGGGAGAGGCGATGGGGGACGGGAGAGTTGATGGAGAGATGATGGGGGGCGGGAGAGATGATGGGGGACGGGGGAGAGAGAACCCAATACCTAAACCTAAAACATCCAGAAACCAAAACCTCACCAAAACAACTTCGACGTACCCAAAACCACCAGAATCCAAAACCTAAACCCAAAACCTCAAGAACCCCAAACCTCCTCAAACCAACCTCGACGACGACGAGGGCGCCGTCCTCTCACCCATAGGGTGGATAGCCTCAACTCCAACACAAGGAAGTCCTTGTTCTGGAGTCCTGGGCGAGTTCCTGCCATCGTCGTCGTCACCGTCGTCTGAGGCAGCCTCATCGCCATCAATCATCGCCGTCATGATCATCATCATGATCGTCATCATCATCGCCATCATCGTCATCGCCTGTCGTCATCACCATCGTCGTCGCCATCATCATCATCAACGTCGTCATCGTCATCATCAGCGACGCCATCATCATTGCCGTAGTCGTCGTCATCATCGTCAGGATCGTCGGCAATCGTTGTCATCATCATCATCATCGTCAGTGTCCTCAGTGTCGTCAGTATGGCCAGTATCGTAGTCATCGTCGTCGTAGTAGTCGTCATCGTCATCGTCGTTATCGTCATCATGCGCGTCACCGCGTCCATCGTTACCCAAGCGATCTCCATCGCTGCCTCCCCCACTCCTCTTCCTCCTCCTCCTCCTCTTCATCCTCCTCCTCCTCCTCGTCCTTCCCCAAGCGATCGCCATCGCTACCTCCCCCACTCTTCCTCCTCCTTCCCCAAGCGATCGCCATCGCTACCTCCCCCAATTCTCTCCTTTTGCGCGCGCGCGCGGCGCGGGCGCGCGGCGCGGCGCGGAGGAGGGAGGGAGGGGGGGGGAGGGCGGGAGGGAAGGAGGTAACTTACAATTTACTTATAAGTAACTTATAAGTAATACGAATTGATGGTGCCTAAAATGTGTTAAGTAACTTACAAGTACTTATATGTAACTTACCCCGCTCGGCGATGCATGGAAAATAGTTAGAAGTAGCGCAAGTAAGTTATTTCCGCAAGAGGAGCACTTAAAAACACATGCCCTTAGTTAGGGAACGTACTCAACATATACTGTTACTTAACACAGAACAGAAGTAACTTACACCCAGCTATAGGTAGCTCGTAAGTACGCCTAAGATCTTGAAGCCTTTAAGCGCTGCCTGCGTTGGCTCGGCATCGCTCGGACGTGTGCAGTTTTCCTTCGGCGAGGACCATCGAGGAGAGCATCCTTGATCATTTCGCGAAAAAACCACGCACGAAGCCGACAACAAAAGCACAGGAAATGGACGTCCGAGCGATGGCCAGTTGGGCCTCGCGGATTTTTCTGCGCGACCTCGCCGAGGCCGTGGACTGCCACTGGCTCGGGGGTGGCGACGTGCGCAGGCGACGTTTTGGGGGCGCTGTCGGGTCCAACCTCAGGAGGGGAAACAACCAACACAGACACAATCAATCGGCGGCTTCCAGAACATATGGGAACTATGGGAAGCGGGGGGGGAAGACAAAAACCCAGAACATATGGGGGATCTTTTTATTCGTGTGTAGTTATCTGTGTGTCCCAGTTCCCCTTCAGAGCCGCGGGCTTCTGCCGGTTCGCGGGGGGCGTGCCGCGCGCGGCCGGCCCGGCCAGGGAAACGTCGCCGAAGTGGCCGAGCGCAGAGCGCCCGCCCTGGTCGGCGGTCTTCTCGGCGGCCCCTCCTTCGGAGGTCTCGGCCGCCGTCCCGGCCGCCATTCCTGATGGGGCGAAGTACCCAGACCTCGGGCGTCTCGAGCAAATCGAGACAACGGTTTTTCATCGTTTTCGGCCTCTGGAGGCCCTCGCCGGGCCTCGGGACCGTCAAAAAACGACTCGGGATGAAAAACCGGTCCCGGGGAAGTGGTCGGGAGGTTGGGGGCCCGTGTCTCGAAACACTCGAGACGTCGGATGTCCTGGTATGAGGTCGGGAACCTTGAGGCGGGGGTCAATGCAAACGGGGGTCCGCCAGAGCGCCCGATCTTGCATGCAGGGCCAGGGTCGCACTGACCCGGGCTTGGGTGCAGGATCCTGCAGGATCCTGCAGGATCCTTCGCACTGACCCGGGTTTGGGTGCAGGATCCTGCAGGATCCTGCAGGATCCTGCAAGGCCTGACTGACCCGGGTCTGGATTGACCCGGGCCAGAAGATCCCCGATGAGGCGGCTCCTGCGCGGCTCGACCACGCCCATCGGCCCAGGCCCGCCCTGGGCTTGTCGACCGCTGGGCCGACGCCGTCCCCCCGTCTGGGCTCGGAGCGCACAAGCTGTCGGAAGAGGCTCGACTCTTGCTGGTCTGTCAGGCTATAGCTGCGCAAGTCCGGAGCCGCACCCTCGCTCTCCCGCGTTGCGCAGTTTCAGTGGTTTCCATCTCCTCTCCCAGACCCCCGACGTCATGATTTTTTCATTACGTCGACCCCCAGAGGTCCCGACCCTTTCCCCATGACCGGCTTTGCATCCTGAGTCGTTTTTTGACGCTCCCGAGGCCCGCCGGTGAGGGCCCCCGGAGGCCGAAAATTAGGAAAAACCTCCCGTCATGATTTTTTCACTACTCGAGGGGGTCTGGGCTCCTGGAGTTCGAGCTGTCGGTGCTGGCCCGGACTTTCAGACTGCCGCGGGGAGTCTTCTCTGCCGACGCCCGGTCCCAGCTGGGCCCCCGGGGCGGCCCCCGCGTCGCGAGGTGGGAGCACTCTTGTCTGCTGCGACGCGGGTGAGATCCGTCCTGGCCACGTTCCCCGAGCACGGCGCTTTCCGTCGGCGTCTCCGATCGCGTGTTCGTGATCATCCTGACAGCCCAGACCCCCTCGAGTAATGACAAAATCACGACGGGAGGTTTTTCCCATTTCGGCCTCTGGAGGCCCTCACCGGGCCTCGGGAGCGTCAAAAAACGACTCAGGATGCAAAGCCAGTCATGGGGAAAGGGTCGGGGAAGCGAACGCGGGGCCAGCTTCGCCGGGGCCGGCCTTCCCCGTCATCCTTGGAAGTTGCGCGTCGATGCCGCGGTCCTCGCCGCTGCCGCTGCAGCGCGCGGCCCCCCGGGCATCGCGCTCCAGTCCAGCGGGCCGTGGAAGCGGCCAGCGCGGGGATTCGCGCGGCCGCGAGACATCGGGCGCAACCCCTCCGCGCCGCTCGTCGCGCTCTGCGCGATGTTGCACCTTCGAACGACCCCCTCTCCCATGTTTTTTTTTTTTTTCTTTTTCTCCGAAATTGAGATATGCGTTGCGGGCGGGGTCGCGGGCGCGTCGACTGGGGTCAGTTGCGGCACCTCCCCGCCGTTGCCCGCGCCCCCGGGCGAGGGCGACCGCCCGCGCTCTTGCCTTGGCGGCTCGGTGGATGCGCCGAGGCGCCCGGCCCCCATGCTGGCGATTAGCCGCTCCACCCCAGAGATCCAACGTCTTGAAACAATCAAGACGGAGGCTTTTCGTACGTTTCGGCCCCTCTACAGGGGCCCTCGCTGGGCCTCGGGACTGTCAAAACAGGACTCGGGACGAAACGCCGGTCCTGGGGACTGGGTCGAGGCTTCCGGGGACCGCGTCTGGAACGAAATTACGACGTCGGATCTCTGGGACGTTGCCCTTCGCACGCTTGCCCGACCTGTCCCGCTTCCGCCGTTGGAGCGCGCGCGGGCCCGGCGCGCCCCTCGCCCGATGCGCTCGCAGTCGCCGGGGCCGGGCGCGCCGCGCGCATCGCCTCGACGCGCGCTTCGGAGTGGCCGTTGCCCTTTGGACCAGGCCAGCAGCTGCGCGACGGCAGGCGCTCGGTCCACGACGTCGGCGAGGCCGCGCTCGGGGGGCGAGGAGCGCCCGGGCAAGTCGAGCGGCGGGGCTGCGCCGAGCGCGCGCCCTCCTCCAGCCGCCGCCGAGCTCCCCGAGCGACCTCGGCGGCGACGCCTCCGACGCCGTCTCTCCACGATCGGCGCGCCCGCTGCCGCGCGCGCGCGCGGCTGCCCCCCCGCGGCGGCCCCCCGCGGCGCGGCGGCGCCTCGGGCGGGGGCGGCTCCTGCAGTGGTGGGCCGGGCGCCACCCGCTCCGCGGCTTCCTGGCCGCTCCCCGAGCGGCGGCGCGGCGCCCGTCGCCCGCGGCCAAGCTCGCCCTCGCGCCCCGCCCCCGAGGCGCACCCGCCCAGCACCTCGCGGGCGTGCCGCTCGCCCCTCCTCCCCGGCGCGCGGTCCTTCGTCCTTGCCCGTCGCCCCCGCGGGGTGCCGCTGCGCGCGCGCCGCCCCCTGCCGTCCTCGCGCCGCCCCCCGCCCCCCGGCCGTGGCCTTTGCCCTGCCTGCGCTGGCCCCTGCGCCTCTCTTGCCCCGTCCGTCGTCTTCGCACCGTCGCCCCCCTCTGCTGCTGCCCCCCCTCTCGCTCTCTGCGGCCCCCCGACCGCTCGTCGGTCGCCAGTGGCGCGCAAGGCTAAGGTACAGCCGCGGCCCCGCCGCCCGCCATTCCCAGCGTGTGCAGCCTCCCACCCACACTCGCGCCCGTTCGGCCGGCATCCCTCGGGTGCTGATCGCGGCCATCGCCCCTGCCTCGCGCTCGCGAGAGGGCTCCCTCCCTCTCTCCGCGCGCCGCCGCGGCTGCCGCCGCCGCTGCGTCCGCGTCGTGCGCCCCTGGCGGGGCCCGCGCCGCCGCGCGCGACCAGCCTGCTCGGCTTCGCCCGCGGGCGCGCGGAGCCGCCCCCTCCGCCCGCCGAGGTGTCGCGGCAGAGGGGCTTCTGGACACCCATGTACGCTCCCCAGACCCCCTCGAGTAATGAAAAAATCATGACGGGAGGTTTTTCCTAATTTTCGGCTTCTGGAGGCCCTAACCGGCCCTCGGGAGCGTCAAAGAACGACTCAGGATGCAAAGCCGGTCATGTGGAAAGGGTCGGGACCTCTGGGGGTCGACGTCATGAAAAAATCATTACGTCGGGGGTCTGGGTCGTCTCCTCCTCCTCGAGACTCGGGCATCCCAGCGTTTTCGTGCGCAGTGGATCTCGAGGGCCTCCGGCGGCTGCCAGCTGAGGCCCTTGTGTCGCACAGGGCGTCTCGAGAGAGTGACCTTCGTTCTCTCGGCCGAAGCCAAGAACAAGTCTGCGGAAGCCAGCGGATGGGTTTGAATCTGGCCTTTTGTCAGTACTGTTTAGGTCCGCCCCCGCACCTCAGGTCCTTCATTCCTCTTCGTCCTCGGGTTTATCGTAGTCCTCCTCACGGGGTTTTCTGGTTCTCCGCCTCCTCCTTCTCCTCCTCCATCTATATTTTCAAACTTCCCCGCGCATCCGGATGCGCAGGGACACCATACAAGTATGGCATTTTTTTCATTGCCTTCCAGACATATCCGGAAATATTTAGGCAACCGTGTAGATCATCGGCCGACAGGTACCCGGGAACCCTGGAACGAGAACGCCCTCAATCGCATGGCGCACGCCAGTTGTTTTGCAGCGTGGCCCCGTGGACCTCTTGGCTCCAGCCCGAGGGGTGGCAGTGCTCCGCGCCGGATCTCCACAGAAGGGCCCCGAGCGGGCCCAGAGGCTCGGCGCTGTCAGTGCCCGGCCGCTTTGCACGGGCCTCGATCGGAGGTGGACAGAACCCCCGACAGTGACACGCCGATTAGTGGATTGTCCGTTTTCGGTCCTCGAGGGGGCGCCGCGGCCGTCCTTTTCCAGGCTGGCGCCCGCCAGGTTTGGGCCTCAGGTCGTTTTCACTAAACCACGTTTTACTAAAGGGGGGTCTGTCCGTCCCCGCGATCGAGGAGGATCCCGGGGCCCGGCCCAGGCTCCGCGGGGTTCTCAGCCCGGGCGGCTATCCCAGACCCCCGACGTCATGATTTTTTCATTACGTCGACCCCCACAGGTCCCGACCCTTCCTCCGTGACCGGCTTTGCATCCTGAGTCGTTCTTTGACGCTCCCGAGGCCCGGTGAGGGGCCCCAGAGGCCGAAAATTAGGACAAACCTCCCGTCATGATTTCTTCATTACTCGAGGGGGTCCGGCCCAGGCTCCGCGGGGTTCTCAGCCCGGGCGGCTACATACGCGTATAGGAGTGGCCCCCCCTGCGCCGGGGGCGTCGTTTCCGGTGCGAGCGCGCCGGGGCCCCCTCAGAATGGCCGAGCGCAGCGCGGTAGATGCAGCAGCGGCCTGCGCGCTCGGGGCTGCCGCCCCGCCCCCTACGCCGGGGCGGGGAAGCGGCCGCAGCCGCTGCTTTTTCTCCTCCTCCTCCTCCTCCTCCTCCTCCTCCTCCTCCCTCCTCCTCCTCCTCCTCTCCTCCTCCTCCTCCTCCTCCTCCTCCTCCTCTCCTCCTCCTCCTCCTCCTCCTCCTCCTTGTGTTGCCGCCGTCCAGCCCGCAGAGGCAGAGCAGTGGTGGTGGTCCTTTTCGTGGAGCTTTGGCACCAGGGAGATGACCACCACCCCAGACCCCCTCGAGTAGGGAAAAAATCACGACGGGAGGTTTTTTATTATTTTCGGCCCCGGGGGGCCCTCACCGGGCCTCGGGAGCGTCAAAAAACGACTCAGGATGCAAAGCCAGTCATGGGGAAAGGGTCGGGACCTCTGGGGGTCGACGTCATGAAAAAATCATGACGTTGGGGGTCTGGGTGGTGGTCCTTTTCGTGGAGCTTGGCACCAGGGAGATGACCACCACCACTGCTTCTTGTTTCGGCCGGCTGGAGCCCAGACCCCCGACGTCATGATTTTTTCATGACGTCGGCCCCCAGAGATCTCGACCCATTCCCCGGGACCGGCTTTGCATCCTGAGTCGTTTTTTGACGCTCCCGAGAGCCGGTAAGGGCCCCCAACGGCCAAAGATAATGAAAAACCTCCCGTCGTGTCATCTTTTCATAACTCGAGGGGGTCTGGGCAGGCGGCGCAGGCAAGAAGCAGTGGCCGTGGTCCTTGTCCCGTCCCGCACGATCCCCCCTACCCCCCGACGCGCCCCCCCGAGAAGCGCGCAAAACACGGGCCACTCCTGCGTGCCGCCCGGATAGCCGTCGGCCTCCGTGCTCCACGCCGGGCGTCTGTGTGGGAGGGCGGGTGGCGCGCGGCAGGGCCGGGCCTGAACGGTGTTTCTGTGGCGATTTACCAGCCTCGAACGTATCCATATCCCCAAGATTGACACGCCCAAAGGCGATGACAATCTTAGGGGTTCGCCCTCAACAAATAAGGGAATCCCTAAGATTGGCATCGTGATGAGGAGGTGCCCAGCATAGGGATAGGGATATGTTCCAGGCTGGTAAGCGATCTCGTGGGCCGTTTGCGTTCCGATTTCGTTTTGCGGTAAAAGGACGGGTTCGAGACGAGAGCGAGGGAAAGCAAGACCGAAACGGAAAACACCGTTTAGGTTCGGCCCTGGCGCGTGGGAGGAGTTCATGATTTTCCACGAGTGCGCGGAGAGCGTCGAGGAGCTGGACAGCATCCAGCGAATGCCCACCGACCAGCTGTCCCCCACCAGGGCGGGAAGCCGCGGGCTGGAGGGGCAGGAGGAGAAGGATCTGGAGGGAACAAAAACACACAGACACAAATAGTCGTCGATATCCAGGGAGATATGCAAAAATATGGGAAGTGGGGGGGAAGACAAAAACCCAGAAAGTATTGGAAACTGTAGGGAATCCAGTTATTTGTGTCTATTTATTTGTGTCCCTGGGCCTCTTCAAAGGTTGCCGGAGGACCGAGGGTTGAGTCATTCGGCGAGCGTGGCTCTCGCGAGACTGGAGGCATCTTGGCAACCAGACGTGCGACGCCGTGTGGTACATCCTGGCACATTCTCTGTTTGGAGCCGCTTGCGGAACCTGGGGGCATCAATCAGAGCGTGAATTACCTACCCCGCTTTCGCTTCCAGGCAAAACCAAGCCATACCACGCGCCTCCTCGTCAAGCGGCCTGACCAGTACAGGCTGCAATTTGGCATCTTTTGGTATCTCTTGGAAGCGAGGGTGGTCAAAAGCGAGGTAGGTTTGTTTTCCCCCTACTCAAATGAAATTCAGCGCAACAAAGAAAGAACTGCCGCCGAATCGCACGGGGGGGGGGGGGGGGGGGGCAGCGTCGCGGGTCCCGTGGGCCGCCAGAAAGTCGCGACGCCGGGCATTTGGTACGGAAGCTGGTGTTGTCGGTTGGGTTTGAGGTGCTGTGCTGGTTTTTAAGGCATTCGACGTCCCCGGAGGGTTCTCGGCAGCGTCGGGGACGTTCTCTGGTGATTTTCGGGGAGCGTCGGTGGTTTTCAGGAGGCCGTTGGAGAGGGGGGGGAGGAGTACAGAAACAGCAATTGAAATACGTACCATGTCGGGTTCAGGCGAGGCTCTGGTTTTCGGGCAGTTTCTTGGATCTAGGTCGGAGATCCTCTTACTTGTCCAGTTCTTTTTGGTAGCACGATGGCTGCGCCACAAAGCTTGTCCAGGCGCGTCTTGAGCCGTGGCCTTGTGCACTTGTGCATATGCCCTCTCCTGCACCAGACTGGGTCCCCAGATGGGCACAGCGAACGCTGGTGCTAGCGTATGGCTGCGAGCCCCCGATGGAGAAATGCCGTTTCGAACATCTTTCGGGGGGACACTCAGGCAGCAGTCGTGCGCCGGGGCGGAGGGGCCGTGCCCCGCGTGTGCATCTGTCAGGGGCAGAGGTGGGGCACCAGGCCTCCGACGTGTTTTGGTTTCCTCGGTGCCGCGCGGGCTGAGGGGGCTCGAGGAGGAGGAGGAGCAGGAGGAGAAGGAGGAGGAGGAGGAGGAGGAGCAGGAGGAGGAGGAGGAGGAGGAAGATTATTCTGCTGGCTTCTCCCATCTTGTGTAGGACTGTAGGCTTATCAAGGGCACGACCCCTTTATAGCCCCAATGATCCCATCGGGCTCCCTGCGGGACGGTAGGACTGCAGGCGTCCGCAGGTGTCGGGGCCCGGAGGTGCACTCCTCCTCCTCCTCCTCCTCCTCCTCCTCCTGAAGCAGACGGGTTTCGAGACGTGCCGCCGTGTTCGAGCCCCCGGGTCCCTCTACGGGTCCGGGGGCCGTCAGGAAGCGGTTCGGGACCACGGATCGGTCCCGGGGGAATGCCCGAGGGTCCAGGACCCATGTCCCTCAGGACCCGCTTCGGTGTGGGAGTTCTCTATCTTTTTTCCGCTCCTGCCTCTCTCCACCGCTGCCCCTCATCGGCTCACGTAGTGGATCTCTGGGATCCCTCCCAGAGGCACAAGACTGTGCAGCGTCGAGGGATAAAACCCTTCATCGCTGTCATGCTTCCTCTACCTACTGATCCCCTTCGGACGGACGATTCGGCCTTTAGGCCCCCTACCTCAGTTCACAGTTTTTCTCATGCCAACAATGCCCTTGGGACAACGTTTGCCTGGATGTTTCCACGTTTTTTCGATGTAGCCCAATGGCCCTCTCACAACTCACCAACTTCGACAGGCCGCCAAACAAGCCCTTCGACCATCTTTCCAGGGTGTGTCGGGTACTTTAGGAACGAGGCGCACTGTTGTGATGCTGGTAGCCCGCAGCGACAGTCTGCACAGAAAGCTGAGCTGTTGCTGTCTTTCTTTCCCTTGCCCGACGTGATCCTCACGGCAAGGCGGAGGAGAGGAAGGACAGAAGATGGAACGATGAGGGGACACGAGGAGGACTACGAGGGTGCCCACCTCTCAGCTGGCCACCGTGGGAGATCACGACAGACGCCTTCGCACCATGTCGCCCTCGAGCGCACCGCCAGTGTTCCACCATACTCCCCCTCACCGTCGTCATCGTCGATCGTCGATTTCGTCGTCGTCGATCGAAGATCGAGGATCCACGGCAGCTGGCTGGCTGTGCGCGCGTTTGGCCCAGCAGCTGGGCTTCGGGGCACAGCGGAGACCTCCGAGGGGCCCTTTTTTGTTCTCTCTCTCTCTCTCTCGCCCTCTCCCCCTTTCGAAGAAAAAACAGCGGCAGGAACGAAAACGAAGAAAGAGAAACATCGGCGGAGAAAACCGAACCCGACCCTCCTTTTTCGGGACGGGTCGCTCTGCGAAGGCCCCAGGGCCAGAGCAGGCGCGAAAACGCCCGGCTCGAACAAGTTGAGTCGTCAGGGTCTCAGGGTGGTGCATCTGGCCCGACGGTTCCCTAAAAAACGAGAACAAGTTGGGTCGTCAGGACCTCAGGGTGGTGCATCTGGCCCGACGGTTCCCTTAAAAACGAAAAAAAAATGTTCCCTAACAACAACAAAATCTGGCCCGATGGAGCCGCGCTGGGGCGCCGCATGGCGCCCGACCGCCCGCGCGGCCCGCCGGAGCGCCGCCCCCCCGGGGCGCCGCCGCCATGGCGGGCCGCGACGCGGCGCCGTGCGCCAGCTCGGACGCCGAGGCCGAGGCCCCGCCGCGGCGCCACGGGCGCTGGGCGCCGGCGGCGCGCGCGCGGGCGCTGCTGGGGGGCGCGCTGCTGCTGGGCCTCGCGCTGCTCGCGGCCGCGGGGGTCCGAGGAGGGAAACGAAGGGGGCCGCACGCGAGCCCTTACCCCTACCCCCCCCCCCCTGGACGAAGTGAACCCCACTCTACCCCTCAGAACTCGTGGGGGGTAGGGGTAGGGCTCGCATGCGGCCCCCTAAAAACCCATACCTCCTCGCGTCGTGAAAATTCACGGCGGGAGGTTATTCGCTGTTTTCGGCCTCCGGGAGGCCCCTGCCGGGCCTCGTGACTCGGGGTGAGAGTCCGGTCCCGGGGAAGGGGTCGAGAGTTTCGGGGGGTCGACGTCATGAACAAATCACGACGTCGGGGGTCTGGGTAGGTACCAATGCCACTACTCTCCCCTCGTTTTCCCAGCCCTCACGTGGATCGAAGAAGATGAAGCAGCGGCATGAGCTGGCACTTTCGGAGAATAGCCGCGCAAGTTTTGGGATCGGCGCTGGGTCCCCCTCCCTGGCTTGCGCAGCGCGCCAGGGGCGGTGCAGGAGGCGCCGCCAGGTCCCCAAAATCCGCGCGGATCTTCAGAGAAGAAAAAGTACCGATACAGCTACTCTCCTCCCGTTTTTCCCTTTTTTGGGGGCCTCTCGGGGGGCTTTCCTCGCCACCGCCGGATTCGCCTCGAGATGCTGGTCAGAACGCACCCTGCGAGAGGCGTCCTGGGAGTAACCGTATACCCAGACCCCCGACTTCATTATTTTTTTCATGACGTCGACACCCAGACATCTCGACCCATTCCCCGGGACTGGCTTTGCATCCCGAGCCGTTTTTTGGCAGTCCCGAGGGCCGGTGAGAGCCTCCCGAGCTCGCAAATCAGGAAAAACCTCCCGTCATGATTTTTTCATTGCCCGAGGGGGTCTGGGTGGGAGGCCTTCGTCGCCACTGCCGGATTCGCCTCGAAATGCTGGTCAGAACGCGCCCCGCGAGAGAAGTCCGGGGAGTCGGAGGAGGAGGAGGCGGAGGAGGAGGCGGAGGAGAAGGAGGCGGAGGAGGAGGAGGAGGAGGAGGCGGGGGCGGAGGAGGAGGAGGAGGCGGAGGAGGAGGCGGAGGCGGAGGGGAGGGCGGAGGCGGAGGAGGAGGAGGAGGAGGCGGAGGCGGAGGAGGAGGAGGAGGAGGAGGAGGAGGCGGAGGCGGAGGCGGAGGAGGAGGAGGAGGAGAGGAGGATGAGGAGGATGAGGAAGGAGGAGGAGAGAGGAGGAGGAGGAGGAGGAGGAGGAGGAGGAGGCGCGGCGGACGCGGGTCTCTTCCGCGCGCCCGACGCTCCATAGTCGGGAGCCGGCAGACGCCCCCGCCGCCCAACCCCAAGGGGCGGCACCCCCGGGGGTAACTGCCTGCGAAACATGCAAGCAGCTACTCCCAGGAGGGTGAGGGCTTCTGCCAGCCGGAGCCTCTGGCCAGCATACAAGGGAGCTCGTAGACGAACGCGACCTCCCCGGCCGCCGGCCTGCGCCTCTCCGCGGCGTCGCAGTCGTCGGTGCCCCCCAGTAGCGCCGCCCAGCCGCCGCAGCGCAGTCAGCGGCGCAGTAAGCCAGCAGCGCTCCGCAGCGGGCCCGCGGGCGCGGGGTCGCGCTGGCTGGCGGCCTCGCCAAGCGTCTGGGGCCTGCGGCCAGCTGGCCCGCGCTCTGCAGCCCGGGTGTCGCGCTCGCTAGGCGGTGGCAAGGGCGGCGTCCCCCTCGAGCGGCCTCCGGTGGCGGCGGCGCCGACGCCTGGCGCGCCGCCTAGCGCAGGCCGGCTGCCTTGCGGAGCTGGCGCGCCGTGGCAGCTTGCAGGCCGCAGCTCAGGACCTTGTAGGCCCGCGCCAGCTCCCGCGGCTGCTGTTCCTCAGGCAGGCGTCTTACCTGCCCGAGCAGCCAGAGGCGGGCCTCGGCGCCGAGCCGCCCCCCCGCCTCGAGGACGAAGGGCGTGAGCCGAGCGCCTGGGTAGCGCGCGTGCTTCTCGCGCTCGCCGCGCCTGCTGGCCTCGCCGTCCCGGCGCGCGGCCACGCGCAGCTCGGCTGGCGTGCCGGCTGCGGGGTGGCGAACGGAGACGTCCAGCCACCGGGCCCCGTCGTCTTCCTGGTACTCCAAGTCCAGGATGGCGCGCTCGAGCTGGCCCTCTGGACGCTGGCGGTCCCAAGTCGGTACTCTCTGCTCGAGGAGTGGCCGTTCGCCGCGCCAGCGGTGGAGGAGCCCAGCGACCCTCCGGTTGAGTCCGCCATGGCGCGCCAGCACCCCCCCGCCCCGCTGGCAAGTCAAGGCGTGGTAGCCGCGCTCGTCCAGAGCCCTGGCGCAGCTGGCCCCGTCGGCGCCGCGCAAGCAGCAGGCGGCCCCTGTCGTCGCGAGCTCGCGCTGGCTGAGCTCCGCGCGCGGGAGCTGCAGCCGCCGCCTGGCGCTGGTCTCCCAGTGGGCGTCTTCCAGCGTGCAGAGTTCGTCCTCTGGGTAGGTCAGGTAGGCGCCGCTGCCGCTGCCGGCCGCCCCCCGCAGCTCGGCCTGTCCGGGAAGGTGCAAGCGTCGCAGCAGAGCTGCGTGCTGGTTTCTTTGTACCTTCTTAGTTGCCAGGCCTTGCTTCAGGGGAGCCTGCAGCGCAGTCGCCAGGTCCCCGCCCGCGGCGAGCTCCAGCCCTTGGTCTTGCAGCCCTTGCCTCGCAGTGGTCAGTTGCTGGGCCGCTCGCGGCAGCCGTTCCAAGCAGTCTGCCAGCGTCCCGCTGCCCTGGTCCTCCGTGACCTCCCCCGCCGCCAGCGTCCAAGAGGCCAGGAAAGCCGCGTGGCGGCGCGTGGTAGCCAGCTGCGCGCCCAAGCCCCCGAAGCGGGCTGGGAGGCCCAGCAGCTCCTTGGCCGTGTCGCCGAGGTCCCGCCCAAGCAGGTCCTGCCAGCAGCCAGCGAGCAGGTCGTCGTACTGCTCCGTCGCGGCGTCCGTCGCGAGCTCCATTCGCAAGGGGTGCTGGCTTGCCGGGCCTGCGTAGGCGCGGAGGAGGGCTGCCGTCGCGTGCTTCTTGAGCCCTGCCTTGTGCAGTTTCTGAAGCTCTCGGTAAAGCTTCTGTAGCTTCCTCCCAGCTTCGGCGAGGCTGTTCGCTGGCTCCCCGAGGGCTGCCGGCGCGCTGCTGTCGGCGTCGCCCGGCGGTCGCAGGTGCTTGCCGAGCGCGGGCAAGCTGTGCACCCAGCAAGCCTGCAGCTCTCCCGTGAGCACGGCTCGCCCAGCTGGGGACCAAGCAGCTGTCTTCCCGGAATTCAGCTTTAGCCCGAGGGGCTGGAGAGCCTGTAGCAGGGCTTGCAGTGCGAGAGCAGCCAGCGGAGCCTCCACCACCAGGTAGGAGTCGTCCAGGTAGCTGTACAGCCTCGCCTGTGGGTCCAAGCGGAGTAGCTCCTCGTAGAACCTGTCCAAGGCAACCCTCTGCGCCACGGAGAACGCAGCGGGCGACAAGGGGTCCCCCTGGTCGAATCCCCTGTCGCTTTGAAGCGGGTGGAAACGACCCCCAGCGTCTCGCCAGAGGTGTTTCGCTGGCTGCCCGTACCACGAGAGGAGCGCTGCCGCGACCACCTCGTCTCGCTCTGCCATGGCCGCCAGGGCGGGCGCCCGTTCTAGCGAGGGGAAGGCGGCCTCCAAGTCCAGCTTCAGGAAGACTGCTGTGGGCCTGGTTTCCGCCTGGGCCTCCAACTTCCGCAGCAGGAGTTCGGTGCCGCCTGGCCTCCCGACTCCGTACTGCCTGTCGCCAGCTGCGGCCCGAAGTTGCTCCTTCCTGACCCGCGCCAGCGCTCGCAAGCCCAGGCGGCGCACCGTGGAGCCCACAACGAGCGGCCGTACGTCGTCGCCTCCCTTTTGGAGCGCCGTGACCTCCCCTGTGCGGAGAACGGCTAGGGCCTCGCTGGGCAGCATGCCGAAGGCGATCCAGGATATCGCTTCGGATAGCCATCCCAACGTCTCGGCGATCCAGGATATCGCTTCGCCATCCCAACGTCTCGGCGCAACGCTTCGCGAGGTGTTCCAAGCGGCAGCCTAGCAGCCCCGGCGCCGAGAGACGGGGCGGCCTCCGCAGCAGTTTCGCTGTCTCCTCCTGGACGCTTTCGAGGATCTCTGGCGGAGCCCGCGGGATGCCCTCCAACGACGGCGCTGGCTGAGCTGTTTCGCGGAAGCACGCCTTTACCTTGTTCAAGGTGTCTGGGGTGCGTGGGGCCAGTCTGCTGTTGGCTGTGGCTCGCAGAGCCCGGCCTTCTTCTCCAGCTGCTGCCAGGGTGTGTACCCGCGCCGCCTTTTGTTTGTCGCTGTTCTTGGCGGCCGCCACTGGGATCTTCCGCCCGTGCCGGACGGACGCCCAGAGCGCGTCCCACTGAGCCCCCCAGAACCACGCAAGGCGCTCCTCGAGCAGCTCTGCGCAGGTCGCGGTTTCGTCGCTGGTGCTGAGAAGGAGGGGGTCCAGCACCAAGAACAACTTCCATTCATCCTTCGCCTCCCCGCGTTCCCGGGCGTGCCGAAGGACTTCCAAAGACTTCCGGCGCACCTGGAGGACGGCGCCGCGTAGTCTGTCTGGGATCTGCACATACGTAGTGGCTCCTGTGGTTACCAGGTCGTCCCACGGCATGGCTGTCCACCAGTCTTGGCCGGGTAGCTCGTTGTCGTCCCAAGCTGGATGCTGGACGGGCTGGTGTTGCTGCTGCTGCGCCGGCGGCGCCCCTCCAGCGGCGGCTCAGCGGCTCCTGCTCCGCGGGTAGCCTCGCGGACTGCCGTCTGCGCTCGCGCCGCCTCGGCGCTCAACGCATCGCCTCTCCCATGAGGCCGGAGCTCCGCGCCTGGCGGCAGGCGACCCTTCAGGCAGGTAGTGCACATCCAGCGTGAGCACGTGCGGTTACCCCAGGTGCACAAGCGCAACTCGCCTGCTTCGAAGACCAGGCCGCAGGCCCTGCAGGCGGCCGGTCGTGCCGATGCTCCTTGCACGTCGACCGCCCAGACCGCTGCCCGAAACTGGGCCGCCAGCTGAACGCTCGCGTCCACCTCCATCGTGTCCTCCTGCTCCTCTCCCCCTGGCTCCTGGCGCCGCCGGCCGCTGGCCGCGGGTGCGCCTGCGGCCGCGAGGGAAACGTCGACTTCCATGGCGCGCCCCCCCCGCGGAGGAGGGGAGAAGGGAGGCGAGGGAACCCCGGCCCTGGGGGAGGGGCCCTGAGGGAGCCCTGATGATGATGATGATAATGTTGATGCTGCTGCTGCTGCTGCGGCTGCTGCTGCTGCGGCTGATGATGATGATGCTGATGATGATGATGATGATGATGATGATGATGATGATGATGATGATGATGATGATGCTGCTGCTGCTGCTGATGATGATGAGATGATGATGATGATGATGATGATGGTTGATGGATGATGATGAGATGATGATGATGATGATGATGATGATGATGTGATGATGATGATGATGATGATGAGATGAGAGATGATGAGATGATGATGAGGATGATGTGATGATGATGATGATGATGAGATGATGATGATGATGATGATGATGATGATGATGCCTGGATGATGATGATGATGATGAATGATGATGATGATGATGATGATGATGATGATGATGAGGATGAGATGAGGAGGAGGAGGAGGAGGAGGAGGAGGAGGAGGAGGAGGAGGAGGAGGAGAAACAGGAGGAGGGAGGAAGAGGAGGAGGAAAAACGAATAAATAAGAAGAAACGAAGAGGATGAGGAGGGAGGAGGAGGAGGAGGAGGAGGGAGGAGGAGGCAGGAGGAGGAGGAGGAGGAGAGAGGCGGAGGAGGAGGAGGAGGGAGGAGGAGGAGGAGGAGGAGGAGGAGGAGAAAAGGAGGAGGAGGAGGAGGAGGAGGGGAGGAGGAAGAGGAGGAGGAGGAGGGGAGGAGGAGGCGGAGGAGGAGTAGGAGGAGGAGGAGGAGGAGGAGGAGGAGGAGGAGGAGGAGGAGGAGGGAGGAGGCGGAGACGGAGGAGCGAGGCGGAGGCGGAGGAGGAAGGGGAGGAGGAGGAGGAGAAGGATGAGGAGGAGGAGGAGGAGGAGGAGGATGAGGAGGAGGAGGAGAAGGAAGGGGGAGGAGGACAAGGATGAGGAGGAGGAGGAGGCGGAGGAGGAGGCGGAGGAGGAGGAGGAGCAGGAGGAGGAAGAGGAGGAGGAGGAGGAGGAGGAGGAGGAGCAGGAACAGGAGCAGGAGCAGGAGCAGGAGCAGGAGTAGGACCAGGAGCAGGAGGAGGAGGAGGAGGAGGCGGAGGAGGAGGAGGAGGAAGAGGAGGATGAGGAGGAGGAGGATGAGGAGGAGGAAGAGGAGGAGGAGGAGGAAGAGAAGAGAGGAGAGGATGAGGAGGAGGAGAAGAAGCAGGCGGCGGAGGAGGAGGAGGAGGAGTAACCGTGTAAACCCAAGACCCATTGACGATGATGGAATCAACCCTCCCGCCACGCTCCAATGTTAGACGCCCCATACAATGGTTGATTTCCACTGAGGGAACTGCCTCGTTGGGAGACAACTCTTGAAGACCCTGAAGCATCAAAAACTATTTTCAGGACCCCAACGCCACGGATCGACTTGACTGTTGCGTCTTGACGGTCCTAAATCGTGCCAGAACGCCCTTGCTTGGACCTCAGCGTCGCGAGTTAACGTACTGTAATTGTTGCACCCTCACAGTGCTGCATCCTTGCAGAACGCCATTGCTGGTACGCTGACCATGAGAATCCGTCAAACTCTGGCAAATTTACAAGAGGAAGGTGCACGGCGCTAAGGCGAGAACCACATTTTGAAAACGACCGCCCTCCAGCCGTGAAGCTCTTGTCATGTTGCAAGACGAATGGGCGCCGCGTTAGGGCGAGAACCACATTTTGAAAACCGCCCGCCCTGAATCCGTAAAACTTCTGCAAGTGCGTAAGACGAGTGTGCGCGGCGCTAGGGCGAGAGCTACATAGTGGAAACCACCCGCTCTCCATCTGTGAAGCGTTTGCTAATTTTTAACCCGCAGGGTCGTACATGGTGAGGAAATCTCAGGCGAAACTCCCGGCCCGCTCTTTCGACCAGCCTCGGGGTGTGACAGGGAGGAGTTATCTATGAGGCAAAGGAATGCAGGGGTAGGAGGAGGACGAAGACAAGGAGAAGCAGGGGGAATATTAAAAAGAAACACCACTAGTAATATGCTTACGGCATGACTGTATATGCAAACCCGCATCCCAATCAGGGGTGACTCTTTTTCCAGGCAAGCAAGCACTTGAGGCATTTGGAATCATCTTTTCTGGCAGAAGCGATGTCTATGGATTGGGCTCTGGCGCTCTTAATCACGACGCTATTGGGTGAGAGGGTGCCTTTGCGGTTGTGGGCAGGTAGGGTGTGCGCTCGTCGCAGCGTCCCGCAATGTGAAGAGAGAGAGGGGGAATATTATCAGAGTAGTAGTCATATAAACAGTATTGATATTATAATTCCATGATAACAGTGATAGTGGTCGCACTACGAAGGAGCATGCCAATTGTATTAATAGTTATAGCCATAGTAACCATACGGAAAATAATGATATTCCGCATGCTACGAGTACTACGAATAATATTAGTAGAGGTAGTAGTAGTAGTAGTAGTAGTAGTAGTAGTAGTAGTAGTAGTGGTGGTAGATGTAGCAGTCGTAGGAGTAGTCGTAGGATCAGTAGTAACACTTTGCATAGTTTTGGGAGCAGTATCGATCATAGTAATACGAAGGATACGCTACTACTACTGCGACGACTGCTGCTACTACTACTACTACTGCTACTACTACTACTACTACTACTACTACTACTACTACTACTACTACCAGTACTACTTCTACTACTACTACCACTACTACTACTACTGCTACTACTTAATACTACTACTACTCCTACTAATACTTACTACTACTTACTACGACTTTTGGACAAAACTACTATACTATACCTCCTAGAGCTCATTTTTTTTCTACTTTATACTACTACTACTACGACTACTACTACGACGACGACTACTACATACTACTACTACTACTACTAACTTAGTTAATAATATACTACTACTGAACTAGCTACTTACTATACTACTACTACTACTACTACTACTACTACTACTACTACTTTTACTACTACTACTACTACTACTACTACTACTTCTACTACTACTACTACTACTACTACTACTACTACTACTACTACTACTACTACTAGCGCTACTACCAATACCAGTGCTACTCATCGTACTACCTCCACTCATCAGGTTGATAAGCTTAAAACAAATAGTATTACTTCTTCCACTCGTAACACTAATCATGCTACTACGAATATTATTTTGCAAAAATATTTGTACTAGTAATACTGATGCTACTATGTGTAATGCTAATGCCCATACTAATGACAATCATATAATAGTATGATTGGTATCAGCACAGATAACACTACTGATGATATTATAACATTACTAAGCATACCAATACATACTAATACAGCTATCCCACAAGTGAATCCTATGCACAAGAATATGAATAATAGAAGACGAGGAAGAGGATTATGAGGAGCAGGAGGGGGGGCAGGAGGAGGAGGGGACCAGGAGGAGGACGTCAATGAAGAGGTGGAGGAGGAGGATGAGGAGGATTATGATGATGATGATGAGCAGGAGGAGGAGGAGGAGGAAAAGCAGGAGGAGGAGGACGGGGAGGAGGCCGAGGAGGAGGAGGAGGAGGAGGAGGAGGACGACGAGGACGAGGAAAACAAGGAGGAGGAGGAGGAGGAGGAGGAGGAGGAGGAGGAGGAGGAGGAGGAGGAGCAGGAGGAGGAGGAGGAGGAGGAGGAGGAGGAGGAGGAGGAGGAGTTTGGCCCGAGCGGCCCGGTCCTCAGGTGGCAGGGACCCGCTTTTCGGCCGGGCCGACCCTCGGGCGTGCGCCTCGGCAGCGCCGCGATTTCGCGCCCCGAGAAAGTGCCTCCTTGGTGCCGCGGGCGGCGTGCCCAGCGGCGCGCGGCTCGCCTTCCCCTCTCCCTCAACAGTGCGAGGCAGCTTTTGGTCACCCTTCGCCGCAACGGAGAAGCCAGGGAGCCATGACCAGGAATGAGGGCGTCTGAGACTGTCCGTGCGGGAGGTACATGAAGGCCCACCACTCGCGTGGCCTCTGTGGGGAACCCTTCGAGCATCGTCTCGGCGGAGGCCAGCCGTCGGCGTTCCTGGTCGTGGACCGTGTGCTGAAGGTCTCGTCGAGGGCGCATCAGCCGAGGGCGGAAAAGAGGGCGGACCAGGCGCGGGCGGATGCCCGTCGCAGGAGCGAGAGTCGCCGTCGAGAGAAGCCGATGCCAGACAAAGAGGCCAAGCTGTACGTTGCGAAGATCGCCCCCATGACTCGTCACGAGGCGGCGGAATACCAGACTCACCAGGAGGCCCCTCAGGGAGATGTGCTCTTGCAGAAACGGTTCCAGGACGAGACCAGAGCCAAGGTGCTAGAGATGGCAAGGCGGGCCAATGAACTCGACGACGCCTACCGGTACGATGCCAAGCTGAGCGCGCTTAGGTGTATGGTGTGAGCAACGATGCCGACGGAGCTACAGGTTGTCAGAGATGAGGGTGAAGAGGGACACGGCTTCCGAGAAACTGAAAACGCGCGTGCGAGGATTGCGACCTACTGGGCGCAGGAGGGCGAGATCCTGGTGGAGCTGGACAGGCTCAAGCGTTACTTCTCGGAGCTCGAGGAGCAGAGGCGCGAGGAGGACGACGACATGACAATGGGTGCTCCGCAGCCTGGCCCCATGCGTTGGCAGCAGCGCCCGCCGTTGCGGCCTGGGCAGCCAGTGGCCCCCGAGGTCCAGCAGGGGGCTTGCGGGGGAACCCATGCCACGACTGAGCCCATGGCAGTGATGATGCAGCAGATGATGGCCAGGATGGAGCAACTGGATCGTGCAGTGCAGTCGGTGATGGGAGCTATGGGGTTTCATCCAGGAGCGCAAGGGCCTCTGCCGCCGCCGCCTCCCCAGGCGGTCCCAGCAAGGCCAGCGGTGCACTTGGCCGCAGCGGGTGGAAGGGGATGCGCCGTTGCAGAATCTCATCCGCGGTGGCCTGCTTGCCCATGCGAATGCCATGGAGGAGGCGCGGGCGAAGGCCGATAAGATGATGGGGGCGACCTTGCAGCCCAGCTGCGCGACAGAGACTGGGCCGTCCCTGCACGCGTGAACGTCTGCAGCAGGCGCGGGCGCGGCCCCGATGCCCATGGCGCCTCCCCTCGGGGCGTCTGGCAGGATGGGTGCCCCGCTGGCGTCTTCGAAGGCGCCTGCCAGCCCGGCGCATGCGGATTCGACGCCGCCTCCAGCCCAGAGGGCGCCAATCATGGGTATGCCGACGCTTGGGCCACAGATGGCAGTCTCGCGTGCGCCAGCATCCCCTGTGCGCATCCAGCCGCAGAACGCGGCATCCGCGGAGGAGACGCCTGTGCCGACCGATCCGAGCTCGATCTCGCCGATGGTACCTGCTGGCGTGGTGACGCAGGGCTGGTCCCATGTCGAGGGCCCGTGCCTGACCCCCCTTCGGGAGGGGCTGATGGCGGCTGGCAGCCAGGTGCAGCGCGAGGTCAGGAACATCGACGAAGAGCTTGCGTGATGTCCTGTCGAGATCCGCTTGCCGCCGGGACAGAGCGCCGGGCCAGAGCTCGGCACCCGACGGCCGTGAACCGGCTTGACCAGGCGGGGCGTGACATGGCACGGGCACCTCCTCAAGGTGCGGCAGTTCGAATGCAGCAGCCCTGCGGCCAGTGATTGCGTCGGGGATGTGAATGATTGCTAGGGTGAGGGACGTTCCTTGAGCAGCGAGTGTTGGGGCAGTTGTTGCCTCGGGCATCCTTCAGAGCACGGGGCAGCTAGCTCTGATTCCTTTGCCGTGGGCGGGCGCGACAGCCATGGCGAGAGCCAGGTCATTCCTTGGGGGGCGACTCCGGGTGCTACGGGCACGACGCACTCTTGCCCTTCCTAGTTAGCCCCTGAGATGGCGGAGACCCCTAGACCGAAGGCGCCCCCAACGCTGCTTCAGCACGTGGGAGGGCCTGTGGCCAGCCTGGTGTGGGCGAAGGAAGGTTCCAGACTTGGGGGATTGCTGGAGGGGGGGTTGAGTTTCGCGGCAGCATCGGTGAAGCCGTCGACTCCAAGGCCGCCCTGTTTTTTTCAGATGCGTAGTAGCTTAAGCCCAGGCGCGGAAGGCCACCGTGAGCAAGCCAAGCCAGCCTCTGTCCTGGGGACCTTTTGTCCAGGAGCCACGACTCAAGGAGCCGAGACAGGTTTCCCCGGGCCCTGTCGGAACCCTGCTCTGTGTCTCGGCCGAGAGTGGGAGACCACGGCTCTGCTGTTTAGGGGGTGTTGTGGGCGGGATGTGGGCTGGGGGGCGCCCTGGGGTGGGGTGCGTGCTACGTGTGACGGCAGCGCAGCTGACGCCTGTCGGCCCCTGCAAGCCCGTGCCACCTGGGAGTTTCTGTTGTGGGGCTTCGAGCACGAGCGCCCTTGTCGCGCAGGTAGGCGTGGGGCCCAGCGCACCGGCCACGGGCAGTGATGGGACGTCTGAGATTTTCAGAACTGGGGAGGCCCCCAGCGAGGCGCCCCCGTCCTCCTGTCGCCAGGGGCCCTGGGCCTCCGGACCTTGCGTGCAGGTGCCTCCGGCAGTGGCGGGCGAGGCATCTTCTGATGGGTGGGAGGTGGTGTCCGAATCGCCCTCGCCTGGCTCTGACCGTTGGTGTATTTCCTTGGGAGTGGGTCCGCGGGCAGGCGGGCCCGATTCCAGTGATTGGCTGGTCGTGGAGCCCGCCGCCCCGCGCGTGACGTCTCAGGACGGCTGTGTGCAGTCGCGTCCAGAGCCCAGGGCGGACAGTGGCCCGACCGCCATCGGCCTTTCGCGTGCTCTTGGGCTCGCAGAGGCTGAGCGTGCTCCGCTCCATGCAGATCTCACCGGGCCCTGATTCGGTGTTTATGGTGGGGGGGGACCTCCCCCGAACCATGGATTTGGCGACCGCGCGCCAAATCCATGGATCGCTAATCCAGGTTTGCGCGCCCCCGAGAGAGGGGACAGGTCTCCGTTGGGAGTGGGCTCCTGCGCTGCTCTCCACGGCCCACTTCCTGGTGAGCGCCCATCTCACAAGCACCTGTGCGATCATGGAACACCCCGAGGTGTCGTGGAGAGCGGATTCACCCTCATGTGGGAGATTTTCCCGAGCTCATGTGGGTTGCGTCCCTTGCCTCCGCCTGCTCCATCCGTCTCGACCAGTGCATGTTTGGATCTCTCCATCTTGCGCCGACCAGGTTACTCGGTATCCACGTCCATTCGCTTCCTCGATTTTTTTGTTTGTTGGCAGGGGGCGGGGCGGTGTCAGCATCCCAGAAGACGCCCGGCGGCTGTGGGGAGGGATGGGTCGGGATGGTATCGCACTTCTTTTCTCAAAGCCTACCCATCGGCTTTGTGTAGGTTCCTCGCGGCAGGTTTCCTGTAGGATTCTCCTGCTGGGGTCCAAAGGGGGCCAACCTGAGGATGAGGTAGTTGAGGCGGCCAAAGGCTTTCTCATCCCCCAGGACCCCATGCCGATTTCAGAAGCATGATTGTGCGTTGGGATGTGCCGCGACATCATGAGCTGCGTTGCTTCCTGTCGTTTTTTTTTTTTTTTTTTTTTTTTTTTTTTTTTTTTTTTTTTTTTTTTTTTTGCCAATTTACGTGATTGCTTCGGAGTCATCCCTTCAGCAGTGCCAGCTGCAGCATGAGGAGGAGGAGGAGGAGGAACATAGCGAAAAGGAGGAGGAGGAGGAGGATAAGGATGAAGAGTAGGACCAGTGTAACCTCAAGAGTCATCAACGATGTTGGAATAAACCCTCCCTCCAAGCTCCTTCTTCGTAGGCCCCATACAGGTTCATTTCCATTGAGGGAACTGCCTCGTTGGAAGACAATCGTTTGAAGACCCTGAAGCATGTCAAAGCATTGTTCCTGGGATTCCAACGCCATGGATCAACTTGACGTTTGCGTTTCGACGATCTTGAACCGTGCCAGAACGCCATGCTTGGGACGTCAACACCGCGAGTGAACGTACCTGTTGCACCCTCATAATCCTGAATCCTTCCAAAACGCCATTTCTGATATGTTGATCATGGAAATACTTGGAACACCTGCATCTTGTTTAAACGAATGTTCGCGGCGCTAAGGCGAGAACCACATTTTGATTACGGGTTTCCCTCAATCCGTACATGTTCGTGGTGCTAATGCGAGGGGCACATTTTGAAAACGGCGTCCCCTCAATCCGTGAAGCTGTTGCACATTGTTTAAACGATTGTGCGCGGTGCTAAGGCGAGAGCCACATTTTGAAGACGGGTCCCCTTCAACCCGTGAAGCTCTAGCAAACTTTTTAAACGAATGTGGGCGGCGCTGAGGCGAGAGCCACATTTTGAAAACCACCCGCCCTCCATCTGTGAAGCTGTTGCCAATTTGGAAGCTTCAGGGTCATAAGTGGTGCGGAAGTCTCAGGCGAAACGCCCTGCCCGCCCTAAAAGCTGGCCTCCGGGTGCGACAGGGAGAAATTATTGATAATGAGACGGAATGGAGAAGGAGGAGGACGAGGAGGAGGAGGAGGAGGAGGAGGAGGAGGAGGAGGAGGAGGAGGAGGAGGAGGAGGAGCTCGCGTTCCCCAGCCTCACCCCCCCGACCGCTGCCGATATCGAGCACGTGCTCTCGCGCGCACTTGTGCAGCCCAGCCAAGCGCCATTGTCACATGTTTTGCCTTGTTTCTCCCAGCTGCCTCTCGAGTCGACTGCCGTGACGGTGAGGGTGTTGGATTCATGAACGATTGGATAAGCAATCCAGGGTCTGGAAGGTGGTGGAACTCCAATCGTGGATTGGCCATGGAACTCGCCGCCGCCCTCATCAGATAAGGAATCCTCCAGGGGTCTGAAGCCTCCTGGGCACATTCCTTAACGCATGCCCCCATTGTATTTGATCTCGTCAGTCGCCTCCTCAATCGATCACCGCTCTCCTTGGTTGATTATGCTTACCGTGGCCACGGCCTGAGGTGCCCCAGGTGCAGCTTCGGGGGCAATCGCCGCGGAAACAGGCCTTGCCAGTCTTGGGCGCACGCGCGCACGCGCATGCGGTTGCCGATCCTCGTGGTGCATTTCGTGCGCTGGTTTCGGCACCGCTCCTGCAATGTGCCATCCATCAGCAGCGGCCGCCCGCGTGCGCGGGCCCGCGGTGGCAGACTGAATGAAGACGGAACGCGGCCGGCTGCCTCCCGTCCGCTGCGGGATCCACAGGCCGCGGGGCGGGGCAATCTCACAGAGCCGCGACCTCTTCGTCGAACCCCCCGACGGCAGGAAAGTGCAGAGCAAACGTACGATCGCGGAGGTTGACGCCTTTGGGTTTGCAGACTCTGCCCAGGGGCGCATGGCTCGGGAAAAGAGAGGATGTCTGGGCCGTGCCGCTGCTGTCGACGCTAGTCCACTCCGCGCGTACCGTCCCAGAGATCAGACGTCATGAGGTTCTTTTGATACGCGGTCCCCAGAAGTCCAGGCACTTGCCCCAGGGTAGTTTTGTCGTCCCGAGTTGTTTCTTGATGGTCCTGGGGCCTGGCGAGTGTCCCAAGCGAGGGTGAAAATGGCAAAACACTTCCTGCCGTTTGTTTTGTTGTGTGGCCGTGCCGCTCGAGTATTTCCAGCGAAGGTTGAAGATGACTAGCTTTCGAAACGCAGGGATTGGGGACGGGAGGGTAAGCTGCAGATGTCTAGGCCTTCCTGATAGGGGTCCGAATAGATGGGATCGGAGGGTCGCGCCGCATCGCTGATACATCGGCGAGGCTGTCGGATGTGGAGCCCGACTTTCTCCACGCCGACGGCGCCGATGCATCGCTGACTGCTGCTGCATCGGCGATGCATCGGCGACGCATCGCTGATGCATCGTGCCAGCGGGTGCCCCTTGGAGATCTATGACTCCCCGACGGCACCGGGGACCAGGAGAATCCTTGGAGTCAGCTTAGTAACCTCAGAGGTCGTGGACCACCGTTTCCGTCGATTTCTTTTGGCGGGATTTCTTATCGTGTGCGTTCACCCGTAAGCTGTGTGGTGGGGGTATGCGTTCAGGAATGTGCCCAGGAGGCTTCAGACCCTGGAGGGCTGCGTATCCGATGAGGGAGGCGGTGACATCCATGGCGAATCTACGATCGGAGGTCCACGGGCCTCAAGACCTTGGACTCCTTACCCAACGATTCCTTAACCTCACCGAGCGCGTTCCACTACTCGCAAAGTGCCTACTCGCAAACGCCCGAAAAATAGTTTGTTGCCTCGACGTGATGTATCGTAAATCCCCCGCGGCGGATCCAGGCCATTTGCGAGTAGTTGCCATACGCACGGCGCGGCGGGCCTGGGCGGGAGCCGGACACACACGTGGCCAGATGTCTGTCCAGCGCTCGGGCGCCGTATGGCCAGGCACGATCCTCGACACGCGTATCCAGCTGGCGGACTCCGCGTGTTCCGCCGCATGTGGGCGCTGGCCGAAATTTCGGCCGACTGAGATCACGCCGTCCCCTCCTCTCTCCCCTCTCTCTCCTCCTCCGCCTCCCCCTCTCCTTCCGGCCCCCTCCTCCTCCTTCTCCTCCTCCTCCTCCTCCTTCTCCTCCTCCTTCTCCCTTCTTCCAGCGCTGGCACTCTTTTGGCGTGTCTGATTTCTGGCTCGTTTGCGGGTGTTGTCTTGCCTACGCGCTGTTTTCGGCGCCTGCGCGCGTGATCACACAGGAATTGCCGTGGCGGGCTTTTGCCGGCCACGCGCGGAGGGGGGCAGGGGGGGAATGCTTCTCACAATTCGGCTGCTTCTTAGCAGGCGCGGGCCTTGTCTGTAGAAGTGGGGCCGGCGCCTTCCAAGAAGTAGCCTCAAGTCGGGCTTGTCCCTCTAAGAGGGAATAGTCAAAACTAGTCAAGAAATAGTCTGGGGACGATTTTATGAGTATTCTTTTGACTATTTTTGAACATTCGTTTGAACGGTGTTCATTTTTCGTTCAAAGTCCGCCTGTATGGGGACATGCCCGACCTGAAAGTAGCCTCCTTCTCTAAGAAGCCTTCGCCTCTCCCCCCCTGCCCCACCCCCTGCGCGCCGCCAATGTTTGGGGGGGACGTACTGGTCCCTGCCAGACCTGGGGCTCCGGAGTGGACCCCGCAGACCCCGCAGCGGTGGCGAGGTCTAACCTGTGCCAAGCAACCCCTAAAAATTGTGAGAACTTCACAGTTTGCAGCCCGCCAGGGATTGGCGAGGTCTACGTTGCACCCCAGGCGAAAGCCATGCAGGGGGAGGCGTCGGAGCGGAGGAGGAGGAGGGCGATCCAGGAGGTCCAGAGCCAGCTGAAGGCGACGTCGCTCTCGAGGGTCGCTCCGACGGAGAGCACTGGGCGTGTGCCCCGCGCGCTCCGCCCCCCTGCGAGCAGCGCCGGAATCGAGATCTTTCGGCCCAGACATGATCGCGTGGTACAACAATCAGGGCGGGAAGTTTTCGGCCGTTTTCGGGCCCTTGGAGCCCCCGCCGGCCTCGGGGCAGTCAAGATACGACTCAGGATGGTCTCGGGGAAAGGGTTGGGACTTCCAGGAGCCCCGTATTGAAAACTTCAGAACGTCGCATGTCTGGAGATACGGGGTCCCCAAGAGCTCTGGACCACTTCCTGTGGACCGACCGTTCTTTCGACCTGGGTGGTTTTCTGAAGGTCCCCGGGCCCGGCAAGGGCCCATAGACGACGAAAACGACGATTCAAACCTCCGTGCGTAAGTTTTCCCTGTTCCATACGCTGGAGGTCTGGGTGTGTGTTCAAGCCTCCTGGCACCTCACCCCTAGCAGGCAGACCAAATCACAGGCTGGCCTGTGCGCTGGCCTGTCGGCTGCTGGGCGTGCGTCGTGCTTCCCTGTCCCATCTGCGTGCGGGCCTTCCCGCCGAAGGCAGATGCTCTCGCACTCGCAGGGCTTGGTGCGTCTGGGGCTGCCGTGAGGTCTGCGCCCATGGGGTGAAGTGGGCGTCGTGTCTCGTACACTCAGCAGAACTCTTGAGGACAGGCAGCAGTTCTCATGTATTCTACATGTCGCCTGAGAACTTGATTGCTCTGGACTGGACCTTGGGCGGTTTCTTGGAGTGACTTTTTCGTAGAACTCTCGAATATCTGGGCCTGGACTGCTGTTTGAGAAAACGCTTGGAGCGACGCCCCTTTTCTCAGCATAATGTATGGTCTAACTCGGTCTTCGGACCCCGACCGGAGTCCATCTGGTTAGTGATTCTCCCCCAGATCCGTTTTGAACGGTCTCAGGGTCCGGAAGCGGGCCCGGGAGGCCGAAAAGGGCAAAACCTTGCTCGAGCCCGGAACGCCGAACCTGGTTCCTCCCCCCCTCGTCATGCTTCGTAGAAGTAGGAGCACAAAACGCAGCAGGCTGGCCGCACTGCTGCTGGCGGGTCGCGCTGCAGCCGCGGGCGGCACCCGCCCGGGCGCCCGCGGGCAGAGGTCGCTGCAGCAGCAGGCGGGGCCTCCCCCTCCCCGGGCCCGGCCTCGAGGGTCGGCCCCAGGCCGCCGGACCTCCGGCGATGTCCTCTTCGGCGGCGCGCCGCGTGCGTCTTCGTGGCCACGGCCGTGCCCCGATGCTCCCTCTCCTCCGCCTCCGCCTCCGCCTCCTCCTCCGCCTCCGCCGCCTCCTCCGCCTCCTCCTCCGCCTCCGCCTCCTCCTCCGCCTCCTCCTCCGCCTCCTCCTCCGTAGCCATTTTGGCTCAAGTACGAAACCGTGGCCCTGCGGCTTCGTACTTGCCTGCAGCCGAGGGGCTGGCCCGAGGCGAGCTGCCCCACAGCAGGTTTTCTTTCTCCCTTGCTATCTATCCCATTCCCCTTACTGTGGCGACGGCCTTACGTTGCTTGGGGCCTGGAGTGCCTGCCGACAGTCCTGTTTCGCCGATGGGCTTGCCAGACCAGGCAGCGCAGGATGCTTTCATCGCCGCTCATGATCAGGCTGCAACGTTCCCGTCGCAGGAGGTTGGCGTGGGCGCTGGCAAAGGGGGTAAGGGCTCTGGTGGCGCTGCTGGCTCTTGCCGTCCCGCTGGTCTCCCGCCCTGCAAGCGCCGCACCCCCTCGGAGGAGATGTCGAGATTGTCGATGATGGTGGAGATGATCACTGGAGTGAGGACTACATGCGTGAGCTCTGCAAGTCCGTGCTCCTCCCCCTTGTCGAGCAGTGGAAGGTTGATGTCAAAGTCGAGCTGGGTAAGTCTGTCTCGGAGTCGGTGGCCGATGGGAACAAGTCTGTCCTTGAGCTGCTGGATGGGGTCCGCAAGGTCGTGGCCGACAACCAGCGCGTCATGGACGACAAAATTATGTCTGTGGTACGGCCTCAGGTGGATGTTGCATCCCGTCGTCTCCAAAACCAGCTGGACGAGCAGCGCGCGCGCATCGATGCGAATACGGCCCCTCTCGGTGAACATGATTCCCAGTTGCAGGCTCTGCAGACCAGGATGGCGGAGATGGAGCATGCCTTGGCGTTGGCGCATCAGGCGACCCAACTCGGGTCCCATCTGGCTTCGACAGGGAGCCTGGCCCGACAGTCGTCGTCGCGATGGCACAGAAGAGTACGACGGTTGCTCATGTTCGTGAATCACTGCAGCCGTGGCTGTGTGGTTTGGGGTTTGACCCGCAGGAGTATGACATCGCCGTTGTGGGTGTTGAGCCTGCCCGCCGTTGCTTGCTCTCCTTCAACGGCCCACCTGCGCCGGCGGCGCGGAAGGTCTCCAAGGCGTTGGCGGGCCTCAGGGACGGGAAGCATGGGAAAGAGTTCACGGTTGGTGTCTCTGGCGGCCCAGATTGCAGGCTCTTCTTGGGGCCTGACAAGAGCCCGAAGCAGATTCGCATTGAGATCCTTCTCAGGCGGTGTCGACATGAGATGTCGGAACAGTACCCTTCGGCGAAGTTGTTCACGGATCGTGAACGTGGAGTGCTCATGGTGGGATGGGATAAGATTCTCAAGATCGAGGTGACCTTCCGCTGCTCCTGATGACGCTCAGCTCAAGTGGGAGGCTACCCGCATCGCGAAGCACAACATGGATATCTACCTCCTTAGGCGATTCATCACGCGTTTGGTGGAGACTGAAGCGGAGGAACAGTGGTGCCTTTGATGTCTGGAAGATGTTCAGGCACACTGCGCAGCGGCGTGGTCAGAGACCTCGCTCATTACGCTTTGCTACGTGGAACTGTCGATCGCTCCGGCAGGCTGCTGGGCAGAAGGCTAGCCTGAAGAGGAGTTATCTTTCGCGTCTCAAGCTGAGAGAGACGGTGGTTGCTCTACAAGGGGTACGACAAGACGAGGGTCAACTTCGAGCTTTCGTCCGCACCATCGACCCCTCTGTTCATGTTGAGTCATCTTTTGGGGACTCGCGCATCTGTGGTGGAGTCGCAGTTTTGCTTCCTGGGGTGCCTGGTGTCGAGAGGGGGGGGGACTCGGGTCTAGTCGCAAGCTCGGGTGCCAGGTTGTGTTCTTCGAGTCGCTGTTCATGCTACTGATGGGGCTGATCTCATCATTTCCAATGTACACAGTATGCAACCATGAGCTCGACGCCTCTGTGGTTCGTGGTGTTGTTCGCGTGATCCGTCAAGATTGTGCCCGAGCTGCCCAGGCGCCCAACCAGGTCCTCGTGCTGGTTCTGGGGGATTCCAATTTTGCGAATGAGGGGGCTCTCGTGCTGGACTCGCCCGTCGCGGCGTTGAAGCAGTCGGAACGCCGTCGCCATGGCAGGGCGGCGGTGTGGAAGCAGGCGCTGGGGGACATGCTCGAGCTGGAGTGCGCGTCCCCGACGAATTTCGACCGCCATGCGAACGGCGAGGCGGCGATCGACCTCGTCTTCTGCTCGCTGCCGAGTGGCAAGCTTGCCAGCTCATCGTGCTCGCCTCGACGATCGACGCCCCCAGCCCGGTCTCGGACAAAATGATATCGGATCATGCTGCTGTCGTCGTTTCCCTCGCTCCCAAGATGGCCCGTCTCCCTGAGCGGCGGTGCCTTCCTAAGTCTAGCTGTCAGGGCCCTGCGTTTCAGACTCGATTGAAAGGCCTCGAGCGGGACACGTCGTGGAACTTCATGTCGCCCTCGTTCCAGTTGGAGCACTATGAGACCCTCCTCGAGATAGCGGGCCGCGAGACGAGGGACCAGCTCTTCACGTCCGCCCCGAACCACCCCAAGACCCTCCTCCAGGTCTCCAGGATGATCGCTCGCATTGTCTGGCGTCAGGATGTCGCATTGGGTTATCGTCTTCTTGCCTGCCATCCTGCCGCTGGGGATCATCTCTCTGTCGTTGGTGGGCATCCTGTTCTTCTTCGTCCTCCATCGCTACAGCAGTGGCGTGCGCGTGTGCAGCGTGATGTCTTGGATATTGAGCGGGCATCGCTTTCGGCAAATCGTGTCTCGCCTGGGGCCTCATCGAGCTCGGTGCGCCTGCAGCTTCGCGCACTTGGGCGTCGGGCTCGCATGTGGTCGCCTTTCTGCCGACGCCTCTCCTTGTCTCGAGTTCGGGGGTCTCCAGGCCGGGTCGTCTCGGAGCCGGGTGAGAAGCTGCGTGCTCAGAGCGAGTATTGGGGCCCTGTTTTCGCTAAGATGGAGTGGGATCAACAGCTGGCCTCGGAGCATGTGCGTCGGTGGCTTCCCGCTATCGACGATATTTCTATTCCTCCTCCGTCTCCCCATCGCCTGCGTCGCGTGCTTCGTCTTGCTCGTGATCCCCCGCCTGGGCTAGATGGGGTTCCCTGCTGCGTGGTTGGCGGGGCCCATGGGGGCGAAAATCTTGTGGGGCAGTTCCGAGTGGATATGTGACGGGCAGGTGTTGTTCGATGGTGTGAACGCGACGATGCAGGCATGTCATCCAACGTGCATTTCTGATGCCGAGCATAGGGGCTTGGTCTTCGTAGCGCAGATACCAATCTATAATCGACTGTGATAAACTATGCGACCAGGCCCATTGTGGAAGCGGCTGTTCCATCTTGCCAAAGGGGCTTCGTGCCCAAGAGGAAGTTCGGCTTCGATGTGCTGGAGTTGGACGCTGCAGCTCACGTTCAATCGGTTGGCCCGCCAGGTGTTAGCCTCCACCCCATTATGTTCTTCCTGGATTTTGGACAGGCGTTCCCGTCGCTCAACCAGGAGTTCCTCCTCTTCCTCCTTGCCTGCCTGGACCTGCCTGAGGCGCTACTGGTTTCTATTGGGTACTCGTATACTGCTATAGAAGGGGTGGCTTCTCTCCAAGGCGAGTTCATGTGACTTTTCTGGGTCAGGAGCGGCATCTTTCAAGGGGCCGCTCTTTCTGGATCGCTCTAGTCCCTGGGGGCCTCGGTTTTCCTCTGAGACCTGGCTAGCTGTATCGATGGGGCCGATAAGGGCATAGTACGTGCGTGTGCTGGTGATATCGGAGGGGTCTGAACGCGTGGCTCCCGTTTATTGGGTCATGTCGCGCGCGGAGCGGCTCGCCAACTTGTGCTTAAAGGTGGCTAGATGTAAGGTCGTGCCGCTCGCCAACCGCTTCTCCCCCGTCCTATGTGAGCAGGTCAAGGCGGCCATCAAGCTCTGGATCCCGTGTTGGTCCTCTTTTGCGGTGGTCCCTGAGCTCCTCTATCTCGGCCTCTGGCTAGGCCCTGCAGCTGGTAATGATCGGTGCTGGGTCAACCCGATTGCGAAGCTACGTCTCCGAGCCTTGGCCATTGCACAGGGAGTTAAACTAGTCAGGATTTCGGCCATCTAGTATAATTAGCGGGCCGTCAGCACGCTGCCAAATGTCTTTCAGTTCTGCTGGCTGCGGTTGTCGCTGCTTCGGCTCGAGCTCTCCGTCTTGGCACAGGTCTTCCGCGTCCCGCTGGGCGCGTTCAAGCTTGACAGTTGGTCGCAACTGGATTGCTGGAGCTGTCCGAAGATCTTGAGGTGGGGCCATCTGAACACGGCGTCGCTGGTGCTCTTGGCCATCCCCACGGTCCCGCAACGTACGGGCATATTGGCACCCCTGCGACAGCATGCTGCGCTTCGCCCTACCTGGCACTCGCTTGACATGGTCGGCAGTGGTGCTCCTTGCCCAGACTTCTGGCGGGCGCCTGCCTTCGTGGAGACGCTGGGGGGTGCCACTTTGTCGCGGGCTCCTACGGCCGTCCTCGCCCGACACTTGCGGGTTGCGTTGCCATCTGCGCTGGAGGCGCTCCCACCACCTGACCGCCAGCGCCCGCGACCACAGCGCGCTGCGCATCGCGCGCTTCGTGCGGCATGCTGGTGGATGCCCCCCTCGCGGTGCTGTTCACGACTCGTTTGTGCAAGCTTCTCCCTCGACACAGGGAGGCTCTGGCCACGGTGGGTTGGGGCGGCGTGCGGGCGTCGATGGCGAGGTGCCCATGCTCTTGGGCTTGGGCGACTGTGAGAAACTGGTTGGATGCGTGGCTGACGTCTAGGCGCATCGCCCACCCCGCGGGCCAGCGCGGGTGCGCCTTCGGCTGCGCCGCAGCTCCCGATGCTCTCCGACGCCACCTTTATTGCCGCCCCCTACGCGTCGCCATCCGCAGGGCGCTGGCACGACCATTCCCACTTCCAGTTCTTGAACGATTGGGTCTCTGCCCGCTTGGGGTCGAGTCCTACGCCTACCTTGCGGTGCTGTATGCAACGTGCAATGAAGCTAGGCTGGTTGTTCACTGGCCTTTATCGGTTGATCAGGTCTACAGCTGTGCACTTGCTGGAGCCCGTGCGATGCGGCTGGCGGCTCCGAAGGACCAGTCGGCCGAGCTTGCGGCGGGGCTGGCCCCGACTGACTTTGCGCAACATGGGAGACCGTCTTCTTCTTCTTCTTCTTCTTCTTCTTCCTCGAGCTTTTCCTCTTCTGCGTCTGACTCCGACTCAAGGTTGGGGGAGGAGGCTGGAACTGAAGTATGCTGTGCCCACGCTGTCCTACCAGAGGCTCGAGCGGATATTCAGGGGGCCGCCCCTGCCATTGTTGTTGCGTGCGAGCGTCAGCGACCTGTACATCCTGATAGCCCCCTGTCTGGCCCCTCGCCCGGCCCCAGCAGAGTGCGTGTCAGACGAGGCGGAAGCTGCGAGTGATGCATCTGGTAGTGTTGTGTTCATGGATCTATGTCCCTTCCACTCCTGCAGCGTTGATCGCTACTCCCGAACGAGTCGGTCGTCTTTCTGACTGGGATGACATCTCGGCGTCGCAGACTGCTACGCAGGTTCTGACGTGGGGTGCTGGCATGGTGCTTCCTCTTGTGTCTGGGGGTCTCCAGCCCTGTCAGAGTTCGTTTTGTATATCATCCTGTGCGCTCACGTGTGATGCGCAGATCGACCTGTGGGCAAGTGCTATCCACGTCCCCAGGGTGGTTGCCCGCTCGGCGTCGACTCCCCCGTCAGCTTCGAGATTCATTGTCTCGTGCTCACAGATCACAATGCTTGCGTCGAGGAGTACCTGTCTTGGAAATGGTTCGTTCAATATCCCCGTGGCGTTGATTTCTGGCGTTGATACGGTGCCGTCTCGGACGCGGGTCCTGGCGTTGATTTCTGGCGGTGATATCGCGTCCTCTATTTCGACGGGGTCTTCATCGCAGAGGGGGTCTCAGGTCTTGTCTCTTGGGAATGCTGGTACTTAGTCTTCAGTGCAGAGAGGGTCTCAGATTTGGTCTGTTGGGAATGCTGGTACTTCGTCGTCTGCGCGGAGGGGGCCCCAGATAGTCTCTCATGAGGTGGATACCGCGACTTCTGATCATCCTCAGTGTCTGCTGCTTCCCCCTCCTCCTCCTCCTCCTTCTCCTCCTGCTCCTCTCGCTCATTCCTCGAATGAAAGAACTGCTCGCGACGTGTGCATGGCCGTCGGCACTGTCCAGGCCGACCAGCTAATGGCTGGTGCGCCCCCGCACCCACCGCGGCCCCGCCCGCCGCCCGACGCCCTCAAGTGCGTCGAGGCGCGGCCGAGGAGTGGGTAGGCAGGAGCGGAGGGTCCTCCTTGTATGTTGGTCTCCGCCGCCTCTTCCTCCGCCTCCGCCTCCTCCTCTGCATCCTCCTCCAACTCGTCCTCCTCCTCTGCCTCCGCCTCCGCCTCCGCCTCCGCCTCCTCCGCCTCTTCCTCCTCCTCCTTCGCCTCTTTCTGCTCGTCGTCGTCGTCGTCGTCGTCGTCGTCGTCGTCGTCGTCGTCCTCCTCCTCCTCCCTGGCTTCGTACCCGCCCGACGTTCGAGGTTGGAGGTTTTCGGGTGCTTTCGTTGGTTCTCGGCGGTTTCCAAGCCTCGGGATGCGGTCCAGCGGCTGCACCTCGCCGAGGGCGTTCCAGGGGTGCACGGATCGTCCCGAACGGCCGTCAGAGACCCGAGGTGTGGCTAGGAAAACCGATCTCGGCGGCGCAAAGGGGGGGGGAGGTGAAAAGGAGCATGCCTTCTCGGAAGGCGGCGGGGCTTTCCAGAAGCCCTCCAGCCTTTGAGAGGCTTTCCGTATCTTCGAGGAAGGCTCAGAAAACTTCCCAGAATGCCAGAAACCTTCCAAGCCTTCTCAGAACGCCCGCCCCCTCTCACTCCCCTCCCGCGCGCTGCGTTTTCGACAGAACCAAGACGGAGGTCCTTCGAGGTCTTCGGCGACTGGAGGAGGTGCTCGGGCCCCAGGGCCGTCCAGGGCGATTCGCGGCGAAGGGCCGCCGCACCCCCCCGCCCGGGAAGTAATCGATAGCTCTGGGGGTCGGTGCTGAGAAAGTCACCGCGTGGGACGTCTGCCTCCTCCTCCTTCTCCTCCTTCTCCGCCTCCGCCTCCTCTTCCTCCTCCTCCTCCTCCTTCTCCTCCTCGTCCTTTTCCTCCTTGGGGGGGATGGTGGAAGAGGGGGGAGGCTGCGAAAACTGATGCGTGCACCCGGTCTCGGTTCCGCCGCTGGGAGCAGTGCTCGAAGCGTCCTCGCCTCTGGCCCCGGGAGGTCCCACGAAATTTGGCTACATGCAGAAGGAGGAGGAGGAGGAGGAGGAGGAGGAGGAGGAGGAGGAGGAGGAGGAGGAGGAGGAGGAGGAGGAGGAGGAGGAGGAGGAGGACCCGGAGGAGGCGGAGGAGGAGGAGGAGGGAGGAGGAGGAGGAGGAGGAGGAGGAGGAGGAGGAAAAGGAAGAGGAGGAGGAGGAGATCAGGTCAGGTCATCCGCATACAGGGGTAATGTTCACACCTGCAAATGGGCTGTGCGTGCGACTAGCAAAACCCCCTGCGTGAGTTATGTGCAGCACGGACCCGACAGCCCTTCGACATCGTATCGAAGTCCCCGCCAGGGTTGCGCAACGGCGGTCACGCGGCCTTCCTTCCGCTCCCTCCCCCCTCCCCCCGCCTCCACCACATGCTAGCTTGCGGCGCATTCGCAGGGAGCCGTGTATCACCAGACAGTAGCTCTCCGATGAAACCAAGGGGTGCAGCACCGCTGGCGCTGAGTTGCCAATGGCCGTGCGAGTGGGCCTGCACAAGAAGGAAGGTCCCCCGAACTCTCTTTAATTCGTGAAACATCTTCCTTTTCGTATTCTGCGGAGGCTAGGACCGAAAACGAATGACCAAACTATTAGAGGGGGGAACACTGGGCGAAAAGGCCTGCACCCCGAGATGCCCTCGCTAGTGCGTGCGGCTCTCCCGTCGAGGCTAACTCAGTATTCTCCTCCGCGCCAAACGCGCTCAGTTGAACCCCTGTGCTGTTCCATTCTGAAGCAGCGGAGTTTTCACGCGGTAGCCGTTGTGTACTCGTCTTTAATGCTGGCAAGAACTCCAGTGCTCTCCTATTCCGAAAGAGCGAATTCCACTTCTGGCAACGTGCGAAGTGTGCCGCTGGAAGCCAGTTGGTGCCGTAAGTCATCTGCAAAAAAAAAGACAGTGGCCAATATTGTTCCACACGGTGTCGTCAATGTCGTCCAAAGTTCGTCCGTTGCGCTTCCGTTTCCGCTCTTCTATGACAAACCCTTCGATAACGGGGTCCTTAATCACTAAGAGGTCAGAGGGAGCCCCCGTTGGGAAATGGTGCCAGTTCCGTTGCCTCAGTTTCCTACTCCTTCTCCATCTCCTCCGCAAGCGCAGAACCCCTATGTGAAGAAAAACTTCTAGTACTTCAATCAAGTCTCTAATGGGCATGCCCTTCTCCGTGCCCAGTGCTTGCAAAACGCCCTGACTGATTTCTTCGTGTGTCGCTGCAGAACTGAAGAATTCGAGAAGCGTTGCGATCTCTGGGTCATCATTAAAGAGCATCGGTTTTCGAAGCTCGTCATCGGCACCAGTCGGTGGCCTCTGAACCTCGGGCCCTCCATCTCTCCTGGGACAGCATTTCCAGACAGTTGGGTTGGCCTCCATCCTTCCAAACGTCCATCTCGTCCGTCTCGCCGCGGGAGTCCATGGTTTTCGAGCTCCATCATCGGCAGAAGCCAATGACCTCCGAACCTCGGGGCCTCCATCTTCCCTCTTTGTCGCTTGCTTTCGTCTGTGCCGCGGCCACGCGGCTCTCTCTGCACTTCTGGCGCTGAGTGCTTCGATTCGGCGCCTCCCGAGGCGACTCGGGTGCAGCGGCCCCCTTCAGGGGAAGCAGTTGGCCACGTTTGTCCAGCCCTGCCTCCAGTTTTGTTCGGCGGCGAACAAAAGAATGCGAAGCAGGGCCAATCGGATTCCATTGGCGTAACTGATTTTCGATCTCCTGTGACAGCGTGTCCAATATGGAATAACCGCAAGTCGTTGAGACGGGCTGCACCTGGGCTCTTGTGGGCGCAGGTGCTGAGGGGAGCCGATGCCGCTCTGCAAACTCCCCTGACAGCTCTTCCCCCTGGGCCCCACAGGACGCAGGGGGAGGGGGGAGCCGATCAAGCTCTACAAGCTCCCCCGCTGCCGTGTGCCCTCTCCTTTCGTGTACCTTGCTGCAGTTGGCCTCGATGTCCGTTCCCTGGGCTTGAGCAACCATCTGTTCACACGGTGCAATCCTTGCAAGCTGGCATTTCCGCGCGTGGGTGCGGCGGGTCCGTTCTCTGCGTCTTTGGCTAGTCGTTTTTTTCCTGGTCGCACTCCAACCATCCAAACATGGGAAAAATGCGGCACAACAGAAACACTCACTGGTTCACGACCCAGCCACTCTGGGAAAAGGTAGCAAAACGTTTTGATATCGAACGGGCTGCATCTATTGCTATGCTAGTTTTTCTCCTTCTGTCCTTCTCCTCCCCTGGCCCTGGCAGAGCAACCTGTGTGGCTGTCAGGGTCCATAAGTCGTGTGGGTGAGTTGCAGTATAAATCCTCCCTCCGTCGGGGCTCCAAGTGCCTGAGCCTCCAACGCCGACGAGGAGGAGGAGGATGAGGAGGAGGAGGAGGAGGCGGAGGAGGAGGACGAAGAGGAGGAGGAGGAGGAGGAATATATGGAGGAAGATGGGGTGGGGGGGGGAGGAGGAGGAGGAGGAGGAGGATGAGGAGGAGGAGGAGGAGGAGGAGGAGGCGGATACATAATAATAATGGTAATAATACGATTAAGACTGAGGCGACTAGTAATAATAATAATATGCATCATACTACGAATAATAGCACTACTAATAATGATAATGGTACTAGTACTAAGAATAAGAAGCAAACTAATACTACCATGACTACTAGTATTAACATTATCACTAACAATAATAATACGAAGGCGAGTACGACGAATGCTAATAGTAAAAATACGAAGGATACTAATAATAATTTGAATACTGCTAATAGGAATAAGAGGAATAAGACGAATACTACGAATACGAATAATACTACCACGACTAAGCATAACAATACTAATCAGACTACGAAGAAGAGGAGCACCATTAGTACCAACCATGTGAATACTACTATTAACAATGATAATAACATTCATAAGAATACGGATGATAATGATAATGCGAACACTACCACTAAAACTGATAAGTAGACAACTACAACGAATACTATTAATCGCAATAAGAAGACGCATACTAAGCCACATACTGATAGTGATACTAATAATAACGGTATTGCTAATATGACGAACCATAATAGCAGTAACATTATTATTAATAATACGCGTGCTAATCATACTACCATTACTACTACTACTACTAATGATAATAATGATCGTACTAGCAATAGTAATACTACTAATACTACGAATAGTTATGATACTAATACCAATGATACTACTACTACTACTACTGCTACTACTACTACTACTACTACTACTGCCACGACTACTAATATTTCTACGACTACTAATACTAATACCACTACTACTACTACTACTACAACAACAACAACTACTACTACTACTACTACTAATAATAATACTAATACTAATAGTACTACTAATAATAGTATTACCATGACTATGAATCATAATAATAACACTACTAATCGTACTAATACTAATAATACTAATAATATTACGAATAATATTATGAATGCTGCTACTAATCATATCACTAGCAATAACAGTACGAATGAGACTAATACTAAGAATAATAATTATACTATTAATAATAATAATACTAGTAATAATAATACTAATCATAATACTAACAACAATAATACTAATAATAATGATAATATTAATAATAATAATAATAAGAATAATAATAATATAATAATAATAAGAATACTAAGAATAATACTATTACTATGGCCATAGTAATACGAGCACTAATAATACTAATCATAAGACAATAAATCATACGAAGAAGAGGAGGAGGCGGAGGAGGAGGAGGAGGAGGAGGAGGAGGAGGGGGGAGGAGGAGGAGGAGGAGGAGGAGGAGGAGGAGGCGGAGGATGGGGATGAGGAGGAGGAGGAGGAGGAGGAGGCGGAGGAGGAGGCGGAGGATGAGGAGGAGGAGGAGGAGGAGGAGGAGGAAGAGGAGGAGGAGGAGGACGAAACGGACGAGGAGGATGATGATGATGAGGAGGAGGATATCAGGTCAGGTCATCCGCATAAAGGGGGTAATGTCAACACCTGCAAATGAGCTGCGCGTGCGACTAGCAACATCCCCTGCGTGAGTAATGTGCAGCACTGGCCCGATAGCCCTTCGACATCGTATCGAAGTCCCCGCCAGGGCCTGCGCAACGGCGGTCACGCGGCCTTCCCTCCAGTCCCTCCCCCCTCCCCTCGCCTCCACCACAGGCTAGCTTGCGGCGCATTCGCAGGGAGCAACGTATCACCAGACAGCAGCCCTCCGATGAAACCAAAGGGGTGCGGCACCGCTGGCGCTGTGTTGCCAATGGCCGTGCGAGCGGGCCTGCACAAGAAGGAAGGTCCCCTGAACCCCTCTTTAATTCGTGAAACATCTTCCTTTTCGTATTCTGCGGAGACTAGGACCGACAACGAATTACCAACATATTAGAGGGGGGAACGCTGGGCGAACAGGCCTGCACCCCGAGATGCCCTCGCTAGTGCGTGCGGCTCTCCCGTCGAGGCTAACTCAGTATTCTCCTCCGCACCAAACGCGCTCAGTTGAACCCCTGTGCTGTTCCATTCTGAAGCAGCGGAGTTTTCACGCGGTAGCCGTCGTGTACTTGTCTTTCATGCTGGCAAGACTTCCAGTGCTCTCCCATCCCGAAAGAGCGCATTCCACTTCTGGCAAAGTGCGAAGTGTGCCACTGGAAGCCAGTTGGTGCCGTAAGTCATCGGCAGAAAAAAAAATAATGGCCAATATTGTTCCACATGGTGTCATCGATGTCGTCCAAA
>CAUYUJ010018110.1:72964-100464 GCA_963575745.1 Prorocentrum cordatum | reverse complement strand
GTGCCTCGGGGGTGGCGGGGGCGTCGAAGGCTCACCGCCAGCGTGGCCTGGGCCCCCCCGTCGGCGCGGGAGCGCAGCACGCGGCCCCCGGGGCTTCCAGGGCTGCGCCGGCCAGGGGGGCTCGAGAAGCAAAACGCGGCACAGACATATCGGTAACTGGATCATATACCTAGACATAATGGCGTCGTAAGGAAATCAGGACGGGAGGTTTTTGGTCATTTTTGGCACTGGGGGGCCCTCGCCAGGCCTCAGGACCGTCAAAAAACGACTCAGGCTGAAAAACGGGTCCCCCGGGAAAACGTCGTGACTTCCAGGGGCCCCATAGTGAACAAAACCAGGACGTCGCATGTGTCGGCGTTGACCATGACCAAGATGTCGCGGGATCCAGTCCATGCCGATCTTGGGCATGGTGAATGTCGGCCGTCGCCAGTTCGCGAGGTTTGTTGTTATTTTGGGCATCGAGGGGCCCTCGCTGGGCCTCGGGACCGTCAAGAAACGACTCAGGATGAAAAACTGGTCCTGGGGAAAGGGTCGGGACTTCCAGGGACCCCGTATTGAAAAAATCAAGACGTCGCATGCCCGGGTACATTACCAGTGGCGGGCTGCTTGTCAATTCCAGGACACTGTGAGGGTGGGGGGCGGCGTCCGGTGGTGTGGTGTATACTTCTTCCCCCGTTTGCCGGGGGAAACGGCGAAGAATGTATACATCAGGACCCCGTATACACCAGGATCCGTTTTCCTGTGCGAATTTCAGTGCAGGGCCGGAAAAAGCGTCGGTGTATGTTTTCGGCCCCTTAACATGAACCCTGTTGGCGTTCCGCGCGGACCCTGAGATCCTGGCGTTGCAATTGTTTCACCAGCGGCGTTTTCGCTCACTGTCGGGCCCCTGGGCCCTTACATATCAATCCGGCTCGGGAATGGAGGCAGAAAGATGGGGTCCGGGGCTCCGGTCGTGATTTTTGCGATGTTGCATGTTTTTGCAGCGTCAGATCTCAGGGGATGACATGGATCTGCGCTGGGCCTCCTTGGCGGCGCCTCGGGTGCCGCCCCTGCCGCGCTCCGCGCGCCAGGGAGGGGGTCCAGCTCAGATCCAAGAAATCCGCGCGGACCGTCAAAAGTTTATGTTGATGCTGTGTTTTGTTCCTCTCCCCCTCGCCCGCGGCCGCTCCTCTTCTTTCCCTCTTCTCTTGCATCCAGGGCAATTCGCATGGCCGTCGCTCGTCCTGCGGGACGAGCGTGCGGACTGATTCCTCTGAGATTCGACGTAGCGAAAAATTTGCAACATCGCAAAAGAAACACGCCTGGAGCCCTATGCCCCATCTTCTTGCGCCATTGTTCGAGTTGGATCGATCTGTGAGCGCCCCGGGGCCCGAATAAAGGCGAAAGGGCCGGTCGTGAAAAAATTGCAACGCCAGGATCTGCGACGTAGAACATCGCGGAACTGGCGCTCGCCCTGGAGACGCGGGGCTCTGGGCTTGGAGCTGGGGCGGTGCGAACCCTCGCGTCTTGGGCTAGGGGTTCTAACTATCGTTGCTCCTCGGTTTCTTGGGGCGGTCATAACTCGTAATCTCAAGTCATAAGTCGACGAACCTGCGGCAGGGGTTCCTGCGGCGTCCAGCGACGCCAAGCGCACGGGCAGCTCGGTCCCAGTCTCGCCCGGTCCCTCGCACGCTCGCTCGCGCGCGTCTTGTTTGTCGCCCGCTCCCTCGCGTGCTGCGACTCTGCGTCCGCTTCTTTGCCTGGCTTTGGGTTCCTGCGGGCCCGCCTGGTGCCGCGGGCCCGCTGGGGCAGCGCGTCGGCCTCAGCGCCTGGGACCGCGGCGTTGGGCATGGTGCCCGTGTGCTTCGGCCGGCGCCCTGACGCGCCAACCGCCAGCGTCGGTTGACGTGGCGGAGTGGCCATTCTGCTAGGGGGCGTCTGGCCGCGACCTCAACGGGCGTCGATTGGGTGCCGTTCTCCCCTCCTGGGTGGCATCGTTGTCGAGCGTCGCCGCGCTGGAGACCCATGGGGCGGTAGTAACTGGTCATTGCAAGTCGCACGTCGACTAGCGCTGGGGGAAGTACCCCGCCGGCGTCGCAGCGCGCCACGGCGGGCGGCTGCGTGGCCGCCCGCCGCGCGCCGCCGCTTCGTCGGACTGGCCAGCCTCCGGCGCGGGCTTGCCGGCATGCCGCGCGGCCGTGCGTCGGGCCCTCTCTCGCTCGTCCCCTCTCCTAGCACGGTCGCCGTGTCTCCATTCTGCCGCCTGGCCGCGGGGCGGCAGGTCAAGCGCCCGGCCATGTCTACGGCGCCCTACCCGCCCACAGTGGCAATCTGGGTTTGGGCGTCCGCCCAGGGTTTTGTCGTCTGCTTGCAATGGCGCAGCTTCGGTCCACCGTTGGGGGGGGCGACGCGCGGCGCGTCCGTTCGCCGTAGTGCGTCGGGCGGGACCGCGGTCGCAGCTTGTTTTTCTCGCACCCACCACCTTCGAGGGGGGAATGGTGCCCGTGTGCTTCGGCCAGCGCCCTGACGCGACAACCGCCAGCGTCGGTTGACGTGGCGGAGTGGCGATTCTGCTAGGGGGCGCCCGGCCGCGGCCCCAGCGGGCGTCGAGGGTTCGCACGTCGCGCCCGGGGTCCCGGGTGGCCGTTGGACGTCGGTCCAGGACCCCTTCTCGTTGTGACGAAATCACGACGGGAGTTTTGTTTGTCATGTTCGGCCTCTGGGGGCCCTTGCCAGGCCTCGGGGCCGTCAAAGAACGATTCGGGATGAAGAGCCGGTCCCACGGAGGGGGTCCAGACCCTTGTTGGTCGGCGCCGTGAACAAGTCGCGACGTCGAGGGTCTGGGGGGTGGCTCCAGAAAGGGTCCAGGGACCGGTTCTGAGAGTCTTTGGAGGGGGAGCGGGGGCTGGGAGTTGGGAAGGGTGCGGGCGGACATGCGCATGTTTCGGGTGGACGGTCTCAGCAGAGGGCCCGCTTTGTTCTGGGAAGTTTCCGTTTCGGAGGCTCCACTTCTGGGGGGAGGGGCGTTTCGGTGAGCCCGCTTGGCTTCGGAACGCCCCCTTTCCCCTGCCTCTTCCATTTTTCCTTCTTTCTCATTCATCTTTGCCTTTTCCCTTCTCCTTCCCCCTCCCTCTCCCCCTCCTTATGCTTCTCCTTCCCCTCCCCCTTCCCGTTCTCCCTCCCCTCCTTCCTCCGCCCAGCCGGTTGCAATCATAGAATGTCCACGCGGGCCGCGCGTAACCGACGTTTCTTTCTTTCTGGATTTCACCCCGCTGACGAGGGCCGCCCTGATGGGCGGCGCATCGTGGGCCCAAGACCACTTGTGGCCACAGATCCCGAAGTTCAGCGGTGCGGCTCCTCGGGGAGCCTTCCGCTCCATACCTTTCTTCATGCCTGGCGGCCAGAGCTGGCGGCGCGAGAGGAGAACGCATTCGTGCGCCCCGCGCTGCTTCACTTTTTACATGCCGCGATCGCCCTGCATATTCCCTGTTGTGCCTGCCGCCGCGCTCCGTGGTCCTTTGGTGGGAGTCGGCGAGTCACGGGCACCAGTGGAGTCGCGCGACGAACCCCAGTTCAGCTGTGCACGCCCTCGCGCCCGATCGTTGGAGCGCAGTGTCGGCCAGCCAGCGTCGCATCCACCTCCTCCTCCTCCTTTTCCTCCTCCTCCTCCTCCTCCTTCCCTCCCTCCCTCGCTCCCTCCTCCAAAACCCTCCTCCTCCTCCTCCTCCTCCTCCTCCTCCTCCTCCTCATCCTTGTCCTCCCTCCTTCTTCTCCTCCTCCCCCCACCTCTTCCGCGTCCAGGCCACGCGGCCGCCCGAGCGGCAGACCACTCCTCCGCAGCAGCCTGGGCCGCAGTCGGCGCTGCACCAGGCGCCGCAGCAGCCGGCGGACCCGAGGGTCCTGCGGCAGCGGGCGGCGGCAGCTGGCGCGGCCGTCGCAACCGCGGAGCGGCCGACGGTCACAATGGGGCCCAGGGGCTTTCTCCCCTCTGGCGCTGATGCGTTCTTGGGGTTAATCCGTATCGCAAAATGCCCCTTTCCTGAAACCCGCGGTGGGCGGAGTGAGGAGGGGGTCGGCAGGATGATCGTCGTGCTGGGTCGAACCCTCATAGGGTTCTATTCGAACTGGAGCTACCCCTAGCAGGATTCTAAGTGGATCGAAGCCAATTAGAATTACGATAGAGGATTCCGATTCAGCCAACGGAGTCAGCAGGCATGTGAACCTGCTCAATCGATGTCCGGAAGGAGTGTCATGAGGTCATGAAAAGGCTACCATTTCTTGTCTTCCTGTTTTGTTGATTGAAGTGTTGCGTTACGTTGCGTTGCGGGTGGGGTTGGGGGGGATCACGGGCCCCAGTCCAGGTGTTCAGCCTTACAGACAACACGTGGACAGTAGCCCCAAAGCACCAGAGGTGGACGGGGCCCTAGTCCAGTTGTGATCCTTGTTGTTGTCTTCCTTTTGCCGTCGTCTTATCTTGTCAGAGGGCACCAACTATACACTCCGCTGGTCCTAGCCAGGCCGATCCTGGGCCCAGGATCGGTGTACAAGCCTTCCCGCCCAAGCCAGGATGGCGTATGCACCGATCCTGAGCCCAGGATGGGCCTGGCCAGCATCGGCAAATGTGTACAGTTGATGCCCTCCTACGGTCATGAACTTTGGCTTCGCGTGTTGCTCCGCAGCTGGTTCTCGCCGCTGGGTTAGGTTGTGGCCCACCACACTTCCGGCGCCACACGCTAACCGCTTCCCGGTCAACGAGCCACATCGCCTCGAGCTCTCCCGAGCCTCCCGCTCCGCGGAGCGGGGCGGCACGCTATATCCGCTCGCAGGGCATACCGTGCTGCCGGGGCCGCCGCCGCGACACGCGAAGCCGGAGTTCCCGACCGGATCTTGCCCTCGACTGGGCGAGCGGCCCGTGCAGGTGCCAGCTTCGCTGGGCGCCCGCCCGGTGGGCTCCGCCCCGCGTGCGGCGCGCAGCGGCGGCATCGCGCTCGTGGCGCTAGGCGCTCTGCTGCTGCCGTCGGAGCTCCCGTCCCGTCTGCCGCCCTCTGCCCCCCGGACCCCTGTGTGCAGTGAGCAAGAATCGCGACGGAATGTTTTTTTGCTGCCCTCGGCCTCTGGGGGCCTTCGCCGGGCCCCGGGGCCGTTGAGAAACGACTCCCGGTCCCGGGGAATCGGTCGACACCTCCGAGGGTCCACGTGAGCGACGCAAAACATGTGGTCGTCTGCGCCGACATTGGCGCGTAAGCTGCCCGTGTGAGGTCGCGCGTGAGCATCCTCGTTTCCAGCGCAGCGTGTCGCGCTGCCGGCCCGCGTAAGCCGCAGCGTAAGGTCGCCATGCCATCTCGCGTAAGACCCGTTTCTTTTCGCTGCCCACGTTGCGAACAAAAATCCTGGCGTCAGGGGTCTGGGTCTGCTCCGGAGGAGCAAGGGTCTGGTCGGGGCCTGGACTGGCTGGGGCCTTCCAGGTGCTGCCCGGGAGGCCCGTGTGCTGGCCCGACTCGTTGTGGCCCTGAGGCGCCAGTTCAGCGGATGATTGGTCAGGTCAGTGCTCGGGCGGCCCTGGTGGCACTCAAGCCATCCCCTTGGAGCCCAGCGCTGACCTGACTGTTTTCCCTGTTCCCCATCTGCATCTTCGTCGTGTCCGTCGAATGACGTCTGCTTCTCCTTCGTTTCTCTCTCCCCCTCTTCTCCCTGCGCACATTGCTTGTTTAAGTTCTTTTCTTTTCTTATTCTTGCTTCCAGTGATCGGTTTTCATCATTGCTTGTGCTGTTGATGTTTGCAAGCGTGGGCCCCAAACGTGATTTATGAGGAGCAATATCTGTGGTGCACTCGTATACGTGATGCATTTTTTGCGGGTCATTTATGTAGTGCAGTCCAGTGTGCAATGTATGTGTGTGTATGTGGTGCAGTCTACTTGGTATAATCTCAGCGCGGCGGCGAAATCCCGGGGAGTACAGCCAGCACACGAGGTGGCGACGAGGCGACGACGAGGCGGCGACAGCGAACACCTGGAAGACCCAACTGGCACACGAGGCGGCGACGGGGGGCGACGGGGCAAGACCCTCGACAGAAACCTGGGCAGCACAGGTTGTGGCGGCCAAGCTGCGACTGGCGGCGACTGGAGCGTGTTTCTTTATTGCTTGGGGCATAATGAGTATGATAGCCCCCGGCCCCCTCTCCCCCCCCCACCCCCTATAACGTCACGCCTCTCCCCCCCCAGTGCGCTCTGGGCACTGCCGCCGTATGCACGGCGGGGGGGGGGGCATTACATTATACCACCCCTCCTGGCCCCTCCCTCCCCCCCCCACCCATAATGCCCCCCTGTCGCCGAAAGTGAAGGAACGCGCCCGTGGGCGAAAACCCAGCCAGAGCGAGCCAGGCTCCTCGTGGGGGGCGAAGAAGAGGAGGAGGAGGAGGAGGAGGAGGAGGAGGAGGAGGAGGAGGAGGAGGAGGAGGAGGAGGAGGAGGAGGAGGAGGAGGAGGAGAGGAGGAGGACGAGGAGGAGGAGGAGGAGGAGGAGGACGAGGAGGAGGAGCAGGAGGAGGAGGAGGACGAGGCGGCGGCGAGGCGGCGAGCCGGCGAAGGAGGCCCAGAGAAAATCCCCAGGCGGCGCACGGAGCGGCGGCGGGGTGGCGGCGGGCGGCGTCCTCTGGCGAAGCTCGGGCGAAAGCAGTCTGCGCGCACGGCCGCGACGAGGCCGCGGCGGGCGGCGACCTGGCGACAACCCAGGGAAGCCTAGACTTGAGTCGGGCCTGTCCCCCTACAGGAAGAATATAAAAACATGGGAAACATCGGGGGACGTTTTTTTTATACACATTTTTTGTTACTATGTTTTTTTAATTTTGTTTCCTCGTTTTTCGTCCAACATCGGCTTGTAATTTGGGCCCGACCTAAGCCTAGACAGCACACGCGGCGGCGACGAGGCGGCGAAGGACGGCGACCGAGCGAAGACCTATCCTGCACACGAGGCGGCGACTCGGTGGCGACGGGCGCCGAGCCCGTTCACGCACGAAGCCCTTGCAGTACAAGCACTGCTTGGGAAACGTGTGTCTTGTTCCCCATATCCTGACGATGGGTTTCTTGTTAGTCCCGATATCCGAAGGATGGGGTTCATGTAGTTCCCAATATCCAAGGGATTGGTCTATCTCCAAAGCATGGGATTCTTGTTATTACTCCGACCGCGCCGACTCCTTCAAACTCATCTCCTCCTCTTTCTCACTCGGAGTCACATTCAGGATCATTTAGCTCTGCAGGAGGCGTTTGTGGTCTGCGAGTGTGATCCGCCGCCGTTTACCTCGCTCAAGTCTCTCAGGGAATGCAAGCGTTTCTCGTTGAGGCGGTGCCCGACTTCGTTCGCTCCTTTCAGACAGCAGTGATAGTCCGTGCTGCGGCCGATTCCTGTCCCGCGTGCATCTGCAAGCCGACGCTGAACTGCCCACCCCTCACCTGCTCCTGCCCTGCTGGGGAGGGGCACCAGACGGCGGCGCCTGTCTCGTCCGCCTCTTCGTGGTGCTGGGGTCTCGGCTTCGTGCACGGCTTCGGGGCAGGGCTCCTCGTCGGCGCTGTCTTCGTCCTCCGCGAGGTTCGTCGCAGGAGGAGGCCGTCAGCGCCTTCAGCTCTCACGAGTGTGCAGGAGAAGGGCTCCTTCAACGGGGAGACCGACTTCGAGAAGGCGGCGGCGGAGCAGGCCCGTCAGGCTCGGCGGAGGGCATTAGCATCTCGCTGACGCGATGCCGATGGCGGCTGGCAGCTTCTACCTTGTTCGGTTCAATGTTCCTGGTCGAGAGATCTGGCACGAACGGCTCGTCATCCAGGGGGCGCTCATCATGACTCCTGATGGCGACGTCTACCACGAGGACCAGGTGCTCTCCAGGGACGTCAAGGGGCATCAAGCCGCTGAGCGGGCAGGGCGCCGCGGTCGACGGGATCGAGGCGGCGAGCGTGTGCCGCTTCAAGCGGCCCCCCACGGCGGTGCAGGTGTGGGACGCGCTGCGCGAGGCGGCGGCAGGCGGTGCTGCGGCGCTCCCGCACGAGGACATCGCGCTGGAGCTCGGCGAGGGGAATGTGCTCGGGATGGCCCCTGGGCTGCTCTTCCTGCGCGACCCGCTCGCGGCCCCCGTGCCTGCCGCGGCGGGTTCGCTGGTGGCCGTTGCGCCGCCTGCGCTGGGGGCTGCCTCCGCGCCTCTCGCGCCTCCCGACCCCTTGGGGGATGCGTTGGCCACGGCGCTCAGGCCTGGCGCTCCTCCAGGCGCTCGCGCTGGAGGCGCGGCCACGCCTCCTGCGGGGGAGCCCCCGAGCAACGACTTTCGCGTCCTCGCGGTGGTGAGGGACTCGCGGGGTCGCCGCGACCGCTCCTTCGGCGACGCGCTCAAGGAGCAGACTGAGTGCAAGCGTGACGACTGGCCCGTGCTTGCGCCTCGGACGTTGCTCTGGGTCCTCCAGTTCATGCTTCGGATGGCTGGAGGTGCTGTCGCGTGGCACACGCGGTGGCTCGCCGTCATGGGCCTGGCCGAAGGCGACGAGGCGGCGAAGCAGCATGAGACCATCTGCCGCATCCTGGAGACGTCGATGGTGTACGACCAGCTCGTCATCACCGAGCTGGCCAGCTTCGAGTATCTTGCTCGGCAGCTGCAGCTGATCGAGGAGAGGGTCTACGACGAGAAGACTCGCAAGGCAGCCGTCACGCTCAAGGGGCAGGGCAATAAGGACTCCACACCCCAGGACGCTCTGTCCACGGAGGTCGGCCACTTCCTGGGGATCGGAGAGACGAATGGTAACTTGTGCATCTGCCCCGCGTTGATGCAGTTTAGCGCAGAGCAGCTGAGGAACGAGGCGGCGGTATCGAAGGAACAACGCAAGGCGCGTGAGGAGCGCGCCTTGCGGGTGCCATGACGCCCCCCTGAGGACGCGAGCTGGGATGGGGCCAGCCCCAGGGCTGCCCAGCTCGCCGAGCCCCTGCCCCCTCGGGCCGCCCCCTGGCTCGGGCTTGCCACAGGCCCCCCGCCTTCGCCAGCGGGATGCTCTGCCGCTGCCGCCCCTCGACGTGGACGACCGTCTTCACGCCGTTAACGGTCGGCGCCCTCGCCAGCGCGCTGCTCGTGGTGCGGCTTGGCGCTGGTGGTGCAACGAGGGTATCGACGCACTCAACTAGCTCCATGGTCTTTCTGCTGCGGGGCGTCCCGCGGGTGAGGATGTGGTCTGCTCCCAGGCGCAGCTTGCTGTCGTCGGAGAGCTGCAAGAGCACTACCGTCGTTTTGAGTTGCCTCCTGGGCACAGTGAGCAATGCCAGTTTTGTGAGGCATTCCTCGCAGAGGTGCTCTCTACGACCCCAGGCTACCAGAACGCCTCGCGGGTCAGACCCTGCGACAAGGCCCTCGTGGCCTGGCCTGCGCTCTCGGGACCTCCCGTCGAGGTCAGCTCCGTCGTGCAGCAGGCCGATGCCGTCCAGTTGCAGGGTTGGAGGCAGAGTGTGCTGAGATCCGCAGGCGAGGTCGCGGAGCTGCAGGTGTCGTTAGGCGTTCAGAAACCCTGCGTCGACCCTCTGCTTCGCGATCCTCGGAATTATGCTGAGTTTTTGAACGCGATGCTGCAGCGCCACATGATCGAGTGGACTGTTGCGTCACCTCCTTCTTCTTCCTACTCCGTCGGGATTTTCTTTGTCGAGAGGAACGGCGGCAAGCTGAGGTTAGCCTTCGACGCGAGGGTGGCGAATGCTTATTTCAAGTCCCCTCCGAACACCGTGCTGCCTACTACCCCATCGGCCTGGGCCGCCCTCGAGTCGTCAGGCGACTTCTATGTGGCCCAGGGGGACACCCAGTGCGCCTTCTACCACATGGCGGTGCCGCCCGACCTCGGGGACTTCTTCCGACTGCCCGCGATCTCCAACCGCTTCGTGGGCCTGAAGACCGTCGGCTCGCTGAGCGTGGGTCGCCACGTCCTCCTGCTGCCCGTCGTTCGTGTGGTGCCCATGGGCTGGAACTGGGCGCTCTACTTCTGCCGGTCGGCTCTGGTGCGCGGCATGATCGACGTGGGGGTCCAGCCGAACCGTCATCTCGCCGATGGGGCCGCGCCCTCCCCGCTCGCCTGTAAGAGCGACCTGTTGGCAGCATGGTGCGTTGACAACTTCTGCGTGGTTTCCCAGTTACCCGCTTTGGCGACTGCCAAGGCTCGGGAGCTGGCGCAGACGCTGACCTCTAGAGGCTTGCCCGTGCACGACTTCACTGAGGCCCATACGGAGGGCGTCTTTACGGGCATCCATTTCTCGGGCAAGACAGGGATGCTGCGCGTGAGGCCCGCCCGCCTCGCCCGCCTGCAGCAGGCCATCTTGGCCCTCTTGAGCCGCGGGTCTGCGTCGCGTGGGGCCCTGACCTCTATAGTAGGTCACGCCGCGTGGGCTATGATCATGCGGAGAGAGTGCCTGTCGATATTCAATGGTGTTTATCGTTTCATTCAAGTCGCGGGTCCCACTCCCATGAAGCTATGGCCCTCAGTTCGACAGGAACTCTCAGCCGTGGCCGCTTTGTTGCCGTTGATGTGGGCGTCCTCTCGCGTGCCTTGGCTAGGCGCCCTCTACGCCTCAGATGCCTCGCCGTACGGGAAGGGTGCGTGCATGGAAAAGCTGGACCCCCTCGTCGTCTCGTCCACGGGCCGTGTTGCAGAGAAGTGGAGGTCGAGTCTCGGAGGCGATTTCTGCCAGGGCCCATGCGTTCGAAGGTGGAGGAGGTGATGAGGGTGCTCAAGATGCTGCTGTCGGTTGCTCGTTGCCGTCGGACGTGCTGCTCGGGGAGGGGGGCGTCGACTCCGTCTCGGATTTCGTCGAGGTGCCGTCGGTGCTGTGCGATTCGGAGGAGTGGGTTATCATTCGTTCCAGTCGTCATCGCCGTATGGGTCTCAACATTCTGGAGTATGAGGGGGGGGCGCTCTGCTTTGCTGTTCGTCATGCCGCTCGAAAAACGGGTAGCCGCAGGCATCGCATTCTATTTCTCGTCGACAATTTGGCTCTGGCTCTGAGTTGCGGCAAGGGTCGCGCAGGTTCACAGCACTTGCGGCATCTTCCCCGACGCTTGGCCGCCGTCAGTCTCACCACGGGTATCCGCGCGATCGTCCGATGGATTCCGAGCGTGCGGAACGTTGCAGATGGCCCCTCGCGGACGGGCTTCTTCTTCGAAGCTGAAGCAGGCGACCAGGTCCCCGAGTGCAGCCCGGGCGCTCGACGTCCAGCGCACCCAGGGCTGCTGCAGTTGCTGAGGGGGGGGGCCTCGTGCCTCGAGAACGCCGCGGTGACGCAGCGGACGCAGGACTCCTACCACGCTCACGCCGCCCGCTTCCACCAGTGGTGCACGTGGGCGGGGCAGTCGTTCGAGACTGCCGCCGAGCTGGACGCACTGCTGCTGGTCTTCTTCGGGAACCTCTGCCTGGGCGGGTTCGATGCCGCGACGGGGCGCATGACGATGGCAGCCCTTCGCCGCCTGTTGCCGCACATGCTGGCGGGCCCCCGCGCTCTGCCGAGAGCCATGCGGGCTCTCGAGGGCTGGGGCCGCCTAGTGCCGCCGCAGATGCGGCTCCCGCTGCCGCGCTTGGCGATGCTCGCCGTGGTGGGCCTCCTGATCCAGGACAGGAGGTTCGCGGAGGCGGTCTTCGGGAGGCTGGCGTTTGACACCTACCTCAGGCCCAGCGGGGCCTATCGCCTGGTGGCGGCCAGCCTGGTGGAGCCGCGTGCGGGGTCAGTCGACGGCTATCAGCGCTGGGGCATGATCGTGAACGATGCGACGACGGGCGGCCCTGGCAAGACGGGTGTGACCGACGAGAGCGTCATCATCGACAACGCGAGCTTGTGGCCCCTCCTCCAGGGCTTGAAGCGCCACCGCGCTCCGAGGGATCCGCCGTGGAGCTTCGCGCCCTCGGTGATCCGCCAGGTCTTCCGCGAGGCGTTGGTCAGGCTCGGCATCTGGGGCGGCGTCTCGACCCTGTGCGCGCTCGGGCACGGGGGGGCCTCCGACGACCTCCTGTCGGGCCGCCGCTCGAGGAAGGAGGTCGAGGACCGCGGGGGGTGGGTCACCGGCGCCTCCCTCAACCGCTATGCCGAGCGGTCTCGGATGCAGCAGCTCATCGCCGCGCTCCCGCAGTTCGTGGTGGCGCAGGGCAGCGCCGTGGACGGGCGCGAGGCAGAGCTCATCTCGACGATGGCGACTACGGGATCGTGTTCGCTGCCGGCTCTGCCACCCGACCTGCCGGCAGCGAAGCTGCCCAAGCGGGTTCGCGCCCCGCAGCTGAGCCGCAAGTGGCGCTTCGGTTGAGCAGGATCTTCTCGCGCGCCGTCTCTCACTGCCCCGCCCTGCCTCGCTTCATCTTTCCTGTGTGCGGCGCGCGCTTGAATCCCATCGACAAGGCGCGTCGCCGCCAGGGCCTGGGTAGTGTACTTTTGGACCCAAGTCGGTGCCCTACCGACGACCTGGCTGCGCCTGGGGTCTCTCGCGTCGTCCGCGGCTGGATTCGCAGCTCCTGCGTCGCGGGGGCGTGGTTTCGGCTTGGGCTTCCTTCCTGGTCGGTGTGCGCCAGGCTTCCCGCCAGGTCGTCGGCTCGGCCCCTCGGGCTCTCTTGCATTAGTCCCTGGGTGCAGGCTCAGGTCAATGTTGCGAATGACGATGCTCATCACCTGTTGCGAACGCTTCTCGTGTGTGTACAGTGCAAAGTGCCGACGATGCTCGAGCACCCTGCTAGCAGTGCGCTATGGCACCTCCCCTTTGTTCAACGACTGCTCTTGTCGGCCTCGCCGGAGGCGACGTTCGACGCTTGTATGTACGAAAGCCGTGTGCATCGAACGTGGCGCATCGTTGGCTGGCATGTGAATAGTTTACACAAGCTTTCATCGCATTGCTCGTGTGCTCGTGCTAGATGTGACAGATCTGGTAAGTTTCATCTCGGGTCTCTTGGGAAGAAGCTGAACTCGGACCCGGCTGAACTCGGACCCAGCTGAACTCGGACCCGGCTGATCTCGGACCCGGCTGAACTCGGACCCGCTGAACTCGGACCCGGCTGAACTCGGACCCGGCTGATCTCGGACCCGGCTGATCTCGGACCCGGCTGATCTCGGACCCGGCTGAACTCGGACCCGGCTGATCTCGGACCCGGCTGATCTCGGACCCGGCCTGCCTCCGGCGCTCCTCCCGGCTTCCGGCTGGGGTTCTCCCGCCCGGCGCTCCTCCCGGCCTCTGGCCGGGGTGCTCCCGGCCCGGCCTCTGGCCGGGGTGCTCCTGGCCCGGCTCCACTGGCCGGCGCTCCCCCGGCCGGCGTCTCCCCGGCGCGTCTCCGACCCGGCTGAACTCGGACCCGGCTGAACTCGGACCCGGCTGATCTCGGACCCGGCTCTCGGACCCGGCTGATCTCGGACCCGGCCTGCCTCCGGCGCTCCTCCTGGCTTCTGCCTGGGGTTCTCCCGCCCGCCGCTCTTCCCGGCCTCTGGGGCCTCTGGCCAGGGTGCTCCCGGCCCGGCTCAACAGGCCGGCGCTCCCCCGGCCGGCGTCTCCTCGGCGTCTCCGACCCGGCAGAACTCGGACCCGGCTGATCTCGGACCCGGCTGATCTCGGACCCGGCTGATCTCGGTCCCGGCTGATCTCGGACCCGGCTGATCTCGGACCCGGCCTGCCTCCGGCGCTCCTCCCAGCTTCCGGCTGGGGTTCTCCCGCCCGGCGCTCCCCCCGGCCTCTGGCTGGGGGTGCTCCCCGCCTGGCTCCACGCCGGCGCTCCCCTGGCCGCCGGCGTCTCCCCGCCATCCCGCCGTCTCGGACCGGGCTGATCTCGGACCCGGCTGATCTCGGACCCGGCTGATCTCGGACCCGGCTGAACTCGGACCCGGCTGATCTCGGACCCGGCTGATCTCGGACCCGGTCTGTTTCCGGCGTTCCTCCCGGCTTCTGGCTGGGGTTCTCCCGCCCGGCGCTCCTCCCGGCCTCTGGCCGGGGTGCTCCCGGCCCGGCTCGAGGCCGGCGCTCCCCCGGCCGGCGTCTCCCCGGCGTCTCCCACCCGGCTGATCTCGGACCCGGTTGATCTCGGACCCGGCTGAACTCGGACCCGGCTGATCTCGGACCCGGCTGATCTCGGACTCGGCCTGGCTCCGGCGCTCCTCCCGGCTTCTGGCTGGGGTTCCCCCGCCCGGCGCTCCTCCCGGCCTCTGGCTGGGGGTGCTCCAGGCCCGGCTCCTGGCCGGCGCTCCCCCGGCCGGCGCCCCCCCGGCGTCTCCGACCCGGCTGAACTCGGACCCGGCTGAACTCGGACCCGGCTAATCTCGGACCCGGCTGATCTCGGACCCAGCCTGCCTCCGGCGCTCCTCCCGGCTTCTGGCTGGGGTTCTCCCGCCCCCGCCGTTCCTCCCGGCCTCTGGCCAGGGTGCTCCCGGCCCGGCTCCACGGGCCGGCGCTCCCCCAGCCAGCGTCTCCTCGGCGTCTCTCGGACCCGGCTGATCTCGGACCCGGCTGATCTCGGACCTGGCTGAACTCGGACCCGGCTGATCTCGGACCTGGCTGATCTCGGACTCGGCCTGCTTCCGGCGCTCCTCCCAGCTTCCGGCTGGGGTTCTCCCGCCCGGCGCTCCCCCCCGCCTCTGGCTGGGGGTGCTCCTGGCCCGGCTCCACGCCGGCGCTCCCCTGGCCGCCGCCGTCTGACCGCCATCCCGCCGTCTCGGACCCGGCTGACCTCGGACCTGGTCTCGCCTGGGCGCTCCCGGCGCGCCCGTCCTCTCTGGCTGCACTCGGACCCGGCTCATTTCGGACTTGCCTGAACTCCGAGTCGGTTGATTTCGCTACTGGCTGATCTCAGACCCACCTCCTGCCAGGTGCGATCCCGCCGGTCCTCCCGACTTCCGCCTCGGGTTCTTCCGGCCGGCGCCCTCCCGCCTCCGGCGCTTTCCCGGTCGGCGTTTCCTCGGCGGTCTGGCGCTGTCCCGGCTCTCGGCCGGCGCGCCACCGGCGCTCACCCGGCGGCTCCGGCGCCTCCCCGGCGTCCGGTGCCTCAATGTCCGCGGCGAGCACGCGAGAGCCCCATGTTGAAAAGTAACCTCCCTCCATCCCTGCACTGCGACAGACGTTCACGACGATTGTCCGCGGCCATCAGGCGAGAGCCCCATTTTGGAAAGGAACCTCCCTCCACCCGCGTGACAGACTTCAAGACGATTGCACGCGGCGCTAAGGCGAGAGCCGCATTGTGAACACAAACCGCCCTCCATCGTGTAAATGTTGCACAATAGTACACTTCAGGATCATACATGGCGATCGTACATGGCAAGGGAGTCTCTGGCGAAACGCCTGCCTCCCCCCCCCCCTACACACGCGTTCCGTGGTGCGCCAGGGGGGATTTCTTTTAAAGGGGAGAGGATGGAGGAGGACGAGGAGGAGCGGGAGAAAATGAAGAACGGGAGCCGTGGCTGTCTTACGGGCTCTGTGGCCGCCCAGTTCGTGCGCGTGGGCGGTTTGAAGGTGTCCTTGGGCCCAGGGCGGGCGGCCCTACAGCACTTCCTCCATCCTTTCACATGGGCCACAGGAGCATGCTCAGACGCCCACGCCGTACAGGCATGCAATTGGATATTGACGTGCATTTTCGCGCGGTGGCTCTCAGGCTCGGAATGGCCATGGCAATGTCGACGGTGATGATGGCAGCGACGGCGGAGTACGATTCCGACGGCGACGACTGCGGCCACAGAGACCATCACGACGACGACGTCGACGACGACGACGTCCTCTTCCTCCCTCCTCCCTGCTCCTCCTTCCTTCCTTCCTCCTTCCTCCTTGCTCCTCCCCTCCCGTCTCCTGTGCAGGAGACTCGGCGGCAGCTGTAATCCCGGAAATGGGTTCCAGGGGATCTTTCTCCGGCCTTTGTGGCCATGCACTCTGTGTCTTTCAGGTGTGGCATGCGTTGTCATGCCTTGCGTTGTCATGCATTCCATTGTTGTGCAATGCAGCGCAGCTCCTTCCAAGTTTCCATCGCTCTGCCTTGCATTGTTCTGCCTTCTTGACTTCGCTTTGCGATGCATTGCATTCCATTGCGATCCATAGCATTCGCTTTGAGTCCTTTGTGGGTTTTCCATTATGCCCTCCGCCTACACCTTTATGTCGTCGCGCCATTCCCAGCCCAACCACGTTTTCTTCACAGGGACCTTGGCTCAAGCGTTTCCTTTCGATCGCACTGCCTTCTGCCAGCCATCTGGTCCCATGGCATCCGCGACCTTCCGAGCGCTGCCCTCTTGCTCGATTAGCCTACGGCGTCGAGAAGACAAGCGCGACGTTGCCTTCCAGGTGGCAGCCGGTCTGGGCATCGAGCCGACGTGGTTGGCGGGAACCGATGGGGATTCCCTCAAGGCACGGAGTGGGTATGCTTAGCGTTGCCAGGGCGGGCCGGGCGGCCGGGTGCTTTGCTCCTGGTTCGACGCCGCACACAAGACGCGCCGTATTCGGTATGTGCGAAATGCCAAGTCGAATTGGGGCACGCATTGGGGGACCTTGGGCTGTCTGATGAGCCACGAGCATGCTTTGGCGCAGCTCCAAGACGCTCCTGCCCTCATCGTCTTGGAAGACGACATCCGCCTGGCAATCGATGCCAAGGAGGCCTGCGCGATGATTGCGCAGGCTCTCCGTTGCATCCACAAGGACCACAAGGATTGGCTGATCCTGTACCTTGGCTGCTCTACCACTCCGTGGTCTGGGCCCTTGCGCAAGGTGCGCGGAGGGCCGGCTGGTTTGTGCTGCGCCCGGCAGGCTTACCAGAGCCATGCGTTCGTGATCTCGCAGGCGGGGGCGGAGATTTACTGTGAATACCTTCGCAAAGGCTTCCCTGCGGAAAACGCGCTGCTGAACATGGTGCGTCGGTGCCCCTAGATGTGCTTTGCCCTGGACCCTCTCGTGCTTGCGCAGGAGCAGAAGAAGCTCACGCAGAGCGACATCCGCGAGTCCACCGTGGCCTACCGGTCCGGCGCTCCACGCGCACGGAAAAGGGGCCACGCCAGCATCGCCAGGAGAAGGGCGTCGTTGCCGCAGGCGCAAGCGGCTGGGAGCGCAAGCAGGAAGGAGTGGCTCCGAAAGACGCGCCGAGCCAGCGCCAGACGCAAATCCAAGCGCACGCAGACCAAGGCCGGTTGTCGCGGCTCCCACACCCTGTGCATGTCGGGGTGGGCGTCTTGCTCCGCGGGCGCCCAGGCAAAAGTTGCGCGCCCCAGCGTCCGGGCGGCCATCGTGGAGCGATGGGGCCAGACAGCATCCTCCAGCCTCCGGCACAACCCGCCGCCGCCCATTGTCCCCCACTGGGCTCTTTCCCCTGAGGCGTAAGGGTGACCCCGTCAATGTGTTCTCAGCGTTTCGTGCTCCATGGGCATGTCATGGTCCTCATGGGGGGCCTTTGCAAGGATGCCATGACTGCAGATTCGTGCGGCCATGGCCTGCTAATCGGCTCTCCTGGTCTGCCGCGAGTGCATCCGCTTCGACTCTTTCCCCGGCCGCGCGCGCTCTTGTGCGCGTGCAGGGGCTCTCTCAGGCGCGGCCGCGCCACCCGGTGGCTTTCCGCCTCTTTCCTGCCCGCCATGGAGTCCCCAGCGCGCGGGCGCGCGCGCGCGCGATGGCCATGCTGCCCAGATGGGACGCACGGATCGCCTCTTCGTCTCCATGTCTCACCCCGCGCATGCCATTCCCTGCGCCGCCATTTCCCGCGCGCGGAGCATCGACGGGCCACCGCTGGGCATGCGCCAGTTTTGCGAATGCACCCTTTTCCGTTTCAGCGACCTCGCGCCCGCGGCATCTCTCGCGCTCCCGCGGAGGTCCACGGGGCACCTGCCGCGCGGAGTCCGTTCTTTCTTGCTTGCGTTTTCCTTGCGGTGCGTCCTCCATGTGAGTGCGGAGCGGCGGCGCCCGCTTTCCCGGGCGGCGGACTCTCGCGTTCCGCGCGCGGGCCCGCGTCGGGGATTCCAGAGACAATCTCTGCCTCCGGCCCTGCGCGCTCGCCACGCAGGGGCCGCCTGCCCGCTGGCGTGCCGCCGGGAAACGCGGCGCGGTCCGTCTGCGCGCCATCGTGGTCGCGGGAGCCCGGAGAAGGTGGCGGCGAACGTTTCAGGATGCGCTCCTCGCGCGAGGCTGGTCGCCGTCGCCGTCGGTCCCGCGCGCTGGGGGGCCCTGTGGCGCATGAGGGGCCACGAGCGTGCTCTGGCGCAGCTCGAAGAGGCTCCTGCCCTCATCCTGTCGAACTCCGCCTGGACATCGAAGCAGAGGCCGCCTGCGCGATGATGGCGCAAGCTCTCCGCTGCATCAAAATTGAGCACGTGGGTGGGCTGCTCCTGAACCTCTTCGCTGCCGCGCCACTGCGTCGTCGGGGCCCCCCCGCCAGGTGCGCGGCGGGCTGCCTGTCCTGCGTCGCGCGCGGCAGGCGAGACGTGCGTTCGTGATATCCGAGGCGGTGGCGAATTCTTACGGGGAGTACCGCAACGCGCTGCTGAACATGGTGCGCTGGCGCCCCTGGATGCGGTTCGCCATGGGCCCTGCCTGGCCAAAGCATGAGCGGAAGTAGTCGCCGAGCGACTTCCGCAAGTCCACTTTCACTCTCCGTGCGGCGCTCCAAGTGCATGGAAAAGGGGCCACTGCAGCAACGCGCAGAGACTGGCGTCGTTACCCCAGGTGCAAGCGGCAGGGAGCACCAGCAGGAGTGAGTGCCTCGGAAAGCCTCGCCCACCCAGCGCCAGACGCAAAACGCAGCGCTCGCAGACAAAAGCTGGATGCCGTGGCTCCCGCGCACTGCGCATGTCCGGGTGGGCGTCTTGCTCCGCGGGCGCCCAGGCAAAAGTTGCGCGCGCCAGCGTTCGGGCGGCCATCGTGGACCGATGCGGACAGGCGACGGCGCAATGCTCGGCCTGCCAGACACCGCCCTCCAGTCTCCGGGGAAACTCGGCGCCGCGCTTGTTCCCAAATCGGACTTCTCCCGTGCGCCTTACGAGTTACTCCCCTAAGTGTGTGTCCGTGTGTGCGCGCGTGTGTGTCTGTGGGTGTGTTCGCAAAGGCTTGTCTGCCATTGGAACTCCACGGGCCTCGTCGCGGGGCTTTGCATCTCTGCCCTCGTTGCAGAGTTGCGCGGGCATGGCCTGCTGCTGGGCTCGCCTGCTCTGACACGCGTGCTTCCGACGGCTGTCTTCGCGCGACAGCGCGCGCGCCTGCGTCTGTGCAAGGGGCTCTTTCAGCAGGCGCGGGCGCGCCACCCCGTGGCTTTTCGCTTTCCACTTGCCCTTCGCGGAGTTCCCTGCGCGCGCGCGCGGTGGCTGCTCCGCGCAGATGGGCTTCGCGGACCAGTCGATTTCCAAAATTCTGGCGCCCGCGAAGGGCTTTCCCTGCACCGGCGATTCCCGCGCGCAGGACATGGACGGGCTCCCGCTGGGCTCCGCGCGCGCGGATGCTGCTACTTCCATGGCAGCGCGCGGACGCACGTAGCATCCCCAGCGCTCCCGAGGACGCCCACGGGGACTCCTGCCGCGCGGACGCCGTCCTTGCCTGCGTGTTCTAAGCGCACGTCCTCCATGTCTGCGCGGACCCCGGGCGGCAGACTCCCGTCTCGTTGCGCGCGCGCCACGAAGTCAGGGAGTCCATGGTGAATCTCTCGCAAGGGCCCCTCGACCGTGCGACAGAGGGGCCGCCGGGCCACTCGCCTGCGACTGCCGCATTGCCGCTGGGACACTCGGCGGGGGGCGCCTGCGCGACATTGCGGTCGCGGGAGTCTGCTGAGGGCGTCTCCAAACGTCTCAAGGAGCGCTCCTCGCGCGAGGCTGCTCGCCGTCGGCCCCGCGCATGTGTGGGCGCTGCGCAGTTGGGCAGCGCGGAGCGCCGCAACTCGCAGATGCCGCGCGCGTGCATTAGTCATGCCGCGCGCCGCGACTGATCTACACACGCGGCGCGAACGGTCCTCGCCGGACTGGCTCCACGCGCGCATGCGTGTCCCGTTCGGTACTCATGGATGCGGATTCGCGCAAGTAGCGCATGCATCATCCAAGCGGCTGCACCGCCTGGACTGGATGCGATGGGCCGCTTTGCGTCTTCAGAACTTTTACACGACATGGTTTACAGCCCGCGCGTCGTGGCCGCCGAGGGTGCTCCACCGAAGAGACCCCTCTTGCGCCGCCATGCGTCCCCTCCACAACTTTCATTATTTTCCCTCACACCTTTTCCCGGCATCACGGTGACTTGCACCGAAGGCCTTGGCGGCGCCGGCCGCATGCGCCCCCGTCGCCCATGGCGGAACTGCCCACGCACGTTCCCCCGGCCCATGCAATGCGAAGGCCCCACTGCCCCCGCCCGCATGCGTCTCCGCAATCCTCTTCGGGACACTTATCACACGTCGCGTGACCTCATGGGGACCTCCACCGAACAAGGGCCCACTGGCGTGGCCCGCGCGCGTTCCCGCCGACCATACCACCACTCACCACACTCGTTCCTTCGGACCCTGGGGAGCTCTACAGAATCCCCCACTGGCAATGCCCGCGTGCGTTCCCGTTATCCAGTTCGGGACACCGCATGCACGTTCCATGGCCTCACGGATACCTCCACCGAAGGCCCCACTGGCGCCGCCCTCATGCGTCCCCGGTATTCAGGGCTCTTTTGGAGGCCCTCCTGGGGCCATATTGGAGGCTTCCTGGCCCCTCCTGGGGCTCTCTTGGGACCGTCCTGGGGCTCTCTGGGGGCCCTCTTGGAGGCCTTGAGGTCTCATCGATGAAAGATGTGGGGGTTCTTTAAGTCAGTGCCCCCGTCGGGACCCGAAAATGAGCCTCTTGGGGCTCTCTTGGGCCGCTCTTGGGGCGGTCCTGGGCGCTCTTGTTGCCGTCTTGGAGCCCTCCTGGGCCTCTCTTGGGGCCCTTGTGGGCCATCTTGGAGCCATCTTGAGGCCTCAAGAGCTCATCGGACGCGAAAGGGCGACAATGCAAAAAACATCGAAAAACAAAACGGATTTCAAGGATTTTGGCCTCTTGAGGGCTTCATTGGAGGGCTCGAAAGGCACTTGGAGCCGTCCTGGGGCGGTCTCGAGAGCTCTTGGATGTCTGTTGATAGCTATCTTCTATCTTGAACCATCTTGGGAAATCTTGCTTGACCTTGGAGTCTATCTTGAGCTCTTTGAGGCCCTCTTGGAACAATCTTAGGCCATCTTGGGCGCTCCTATTCCTCGCGGGAAGGCGCCTCTAGGCCCAGGGGGAGGGGGTAGGGGGAGGGGGAACCCCCTCCCCGAAGGGGAAGAAGGGGGTTTAGCAGAACGAGCTCGCTAGACCACTCACGCCCTAAAGGGCTTGTGGGATTATCGGGAACGCACATTCCAGATGGCTCGATGGGCTCTTTGTTGCCTTGCGGTCCTGAGAGACGGGGAGGGGGCGAGGGCGCATGGCCGGCCGAGTTCGGGCGCGGCCGGGTCCGAGATCAGCCGATGGTTGAACTCGGACCCGGCTGATCTCGGACCCGGAAACTCGGACCCGGCTGAACTCGGACCCAGCTGATCTCGGACCCGCTGAACTCGGACCCGGCTGGTCTCGGACCCGGCTGATCTCGGGCCCGGCTGATCTCGGACCCGGCTGATCTCGGACCCGGCTGATCTCGGACCCGGCTGATCTCGGACCCGGCTGATCTCGGACCCGGACGCTCTCGCTGCAGCGCGGGCCTCGGTCCGAAATCAGCTGGGTCCGAGTTCAGCTGGGTCCGAGATCAGCTGGGTCCGAGATCAGCTGGGTCCGAGTTCAGCTGGGTCCGAGTTCAGCTGGGTCCGAGTTTTTGGGTCCGGGATTCCGGGTCCGAGATCAGCTTGGGTCCGAGTTCAGCTGGGTCCGAGTTCAGCTTGGGTCCGAGTTCAGCTGGGTCCGAGTTCAGCTGGGTCCGAGTTCAGCTCACGACTTTCGTGCTACCACTACGATCTGCTACGACTTACGTCGGGACGACGACGACGAGATTGACCGACGTACGAGACGACGACGTCACTATACTTTAGTGCTTGCGACGACGGCTATCTATCCATGCATTACTGTACTAACGACTACTGGTGACTACTGACTGACTCGTCGTTACTACGTCGTGTCGACGACGACGACGACGACGAAGACTTAAGTCGTGAGACGTCGTCGATGGCGCGTCGACGTGGAGTCGATGAACGTCGTATTCGAGTGATCTCGACTATCGGTCGAAGTCCGACTTCGTCGGTCTGACGATTAGGTTCCCCAACATAATACTAATTCATAGTCTAAGTATTGGTATGGTTTATTCAAGTATTACGGCTACTACTACTACTACTACTACTACTACTACTGCTACTACTACTATTACTACTACACTTAATCTAATTATTGGTAAGGTCTATACAAGTATTACGGCTACTACTACTATTACGACGACGACTACTACTACTACCCAGCTGCTACTCGTACTATTACTACTAATTTGTTCAATTACTACTATCACTACGACTGCTCTTGCCACGATATACTATTACTACGACGACGACTACTACTATCACGACGGCGACTCTTAGTGCTATTACTACAACTGCGGTTATTATAGCACGCGGACTAGTATTAGTTCGAACTGTAGTAGCATACAACCAATTCCACGACCACCATCACGACGACGACTACTATTATTACGGTTGCGTATGCTACTACTACTACTACTGCTACTACTACTACTACTACTACTACAACTACTACTACTACGAGTGCTAGTATCATCATTGCGGTGACTACTATTGTTATTACTACTACTATTACTACTACTACTAGTACGACGACTACTACTACTACTACTACTACTACTCCTACTACTAGTACTAGTACTACTACTACTACTACTACTACTACTACTACTACTACTACTACTACTACTACTACTACTACTGCTACTACTATCAGTGTTTCTGCTACTACGATTACTACTACTACTACTACTACTGCTACTACTACTACTACTACTACTACCACTATTACTACTACTACTACTACGACTTCTGTTATGACAGCTCCACTACGACTCCTACTACCACTACAACAACTACTACTACTACTACGACTACTGCTACTACTACTACTACTACTACTATTATTACTACTACGACTACTACTACTACTACTACTACTACTACTACTACTACTACTACTACTACTACTACTACTACTACTACTACTACTACTACTACTACTTCTATTTCTACCACGACTACGACCACAACCACTACTGCTACTACGACTACGACTACTACTCCGACTAATATTATCCCGACAAATCAACCGAACAGCGATGTGTAGAAGCATATTTGGAAGCATTCCCCTTAAGATTCAGGTGAGAATCCAGTTGAAGAATTATGCTGTTCTCGCAGTCGCAGCCTCAGCCTGCCTCGGCTTGCCTCGGCCTCAGCCTCAGCCTGCCTCGGCCTCAGCCTCAGCCTCAGCCTGCCTCAGCCTCAGCCTGCATCAGCCTCAGCCTCAGCCTGCCTCAGCCGCAGCTTGCCTCAGCCTCAGCCACAGCCTCAGCCTCAGCCTGCCTCAGCTTCAGCCTCAGCCTCAGCCTGCCTCGGTTTGCCTCAGCCTCAGCCTCAGCCTGCCTCGGCCTCAGCCTCAGCCTCAGCCTGCCTCAGCCTCAGCGTCAGCCTCTCAGCCTCAGCCTGCATCAGCCTCAGCCTCAGCCTCAGCCTGCCTCAGCCTCAGTCTCAGCCTGCCTCAGCCTCAGCCTGCCTCAGCCTCAGCCACAGCCTGCCTCGGCCTCAGCCTCGGAACTCAGCTTGTCTCAGCTCTCCCGCTTCAGCTTGCCTCGCCTCAGCCTCAGCCGCAGCCTGCCTCAGCCTCAGCGACAGCCTCTAGCTCCGGCCTGCTCCAGCCTCAAGCCTCAGCCTGCCCCCCTTTTCAGCTGCAGCCTCAGCCTCAGCCCTCAGCCGCTGGCTTGGCCTCAGCCTCAGTCCACTCGCATCAGCTCCAGCCCCAGCCTGCCCTCCGCTTCTGCTTCAGCCTCAGACCTGCCTCGGCTTGCCTCGGCCTCAGCTCAGCCGGCCTCGGCCCGGCCTCAGCCTCAGCCTGCCTCAAGGCCTCAGCCTCAGCCTGCCTCAGCCTCAGCCCTGCTACCCTCAGCCTCAGCCTGCCCCAGCCGCACGCTTGCCCTCCAGCCAGGCATCTACAGCCTACAGCCTCAGCCTCAGCCTGCCTCTGCTTCAGCCTCAGCCTGCCTCGGCTTGCCTCAGCCTCAGCCTCAGCCTGCCTCGGCCTCAGCCTCAGCCTCAGCCTGCCTCAGCCTCATCGTCAGCCTCTTAGCTTCAGCCTGCATCAGCCTCAGCCTCAGCCTCAGCCTGCCTCAGGCTTAGTGTCAGCCTGCCTCAGCCTCAGCCTGCCTCAGCCTCAGCCTCAGCCTCAGCCTGCCTCGGCTTGCCCCAGCCTCAGCCTCAGCCTGCCTCGGCCTCAGCCTCAGCCTCAGCCTGCCTCAGCCTCAGCGTCAGCCTCTCAGCTCCAGCCTGCATCAGCCTCAGCCTCAGCCTCAGCCTGCCTCAGGCTTAGTGTCAGCCTGCCTCAGCCTCAGCCTGCCTCAGCCTCAGCCTCACAGTTGGCTCCGGGCAATCAAAATGTAGCCTGAGAGTGGTGTTCTGGGAACACGAAGAACACGAAGTGGCCTACAGTTGGCTCCGGGCATTCAAAATGTGGCCTGGGAATTGTGCTCTGGGAACACGAAGATCACGAAGTGGCCTACAGTTGGCTCCGGGCATTCAAAATGTGGCCTGGGAGTGGTGTTCTGGGAACACGAAGATCCCCGCCATCCTCGTCGCCGCCCCACAGCCCCAACGGCGTCGGCGACGTCGCCCCCCCCCCCGGCCGCGTCCGCGCCTGCCGCGCCGCGCTCGCGTGGAGGCGCGTCGATCGGGCCAGCCCGTGGCCGGCGCAGTTTCTTCTTCAATTTCTGCGTTGGCGCGCGCCGTTATTCCGCCGGCCCGGCCTGGGGCGGCTTCTCGGCGATTCTATATCTATGGCTCGCGAGGGGTTGCGGCGCATCCTGGCGCAGAGATGGCGGCTAGCCGCTTGCGCGCGCGCGGTGTCTTGCGCGTCTACTGAGATGACGTGCGATGGGCTCTGGAGTGGCGTTGCCCCAGACGACTTCAGCCACGGCGGATGGCGTTGTTTATGAGCTGGGGGGCTTGCGGCTCGACGAAAACGACGGCTACTGGCGACGGCCGCGGCGACGAGGACTGCGGCGACGAGTGGAGTTCCCATCAAGGGCTTCGCGGGCGTTTCGAGTTCGGTGCCTTTACGAGGCCGCTTGGAGCCCTCCTGGCGCCATGTCTGAAGACACCGAGACCCTTCTGGCGCTCTCTCGGGGCCCTCGGCGGGGCCCCGGGGGCCCTCGCTGGCTTATTCTGGGAGGAATTGTTCCCGGCACGGGCGGCCGCGACGGACTTGCATTTTTAGGGCCCCAAGGAATGGTGTGCCCGGGCCCTCTTGGCGCGCTCTCGGGGCGCCCTTGGGCGCTCTTGGGGCCATATCGTTTCCCTCTCGGGCTCCTGCGGGGGCTCGCGCGGGCAATCTTTTCCCCGCCCGCCATCGCCGCGCTGCTCTGCCAGGGGCCGAAGTAATTCACGAACGCACCCCCGTTCGATCGCAGCAGAAGCCCTGGGGCGGCAGTGACAGCGCGGACTTCAGCCCCTCGCGCGACCGTGGATGACGCGTGCGCATGGCTTCTCTGGGGCCGCCTTGATGCTCGGCGCTGTGAATGTGGGCTCTAGCATGCGGTCCTGGCGGTCATGTAGGGCTCTCCCAGGCCATCTTGGAATCATCTCGGGACGTTTTGGGCGCTTCACCGCATCGCGCCCCCACCCCGCCCAGGCCCGGGGCGAAGGGTGCAGGGGGGAGGGCGGGCTCTCCCCGGGAAGGGGGTGGGAAAAGGAAGCGCACTGGACCACTTCTGCGCAGAGGGCTGGCGGGGTCGGCTTCGAGCCCGTGGAAGATGACCGCAGCTGCGCGGGTCGGCCCCCAGGAGGCTTCTGCGCCGCTCAGAACCGCAGCCGGGGCGAGCCTGCCCAGCAGCCGCTGCATCAACGTCCCGCCGTCGCACCGTCGGGGGCGAGCCCGAAACGTTTGGTCCAGAGATGTTTGTTGTTTTTGTCCGCATGTTTTTTCCCGCGCGGCTTTGCTTCTTGGCCTCGGCTCTGAAACGTCGAGGAGAAATTGATGGAGAGCGGGTCGAGACTAGGGCGCTGCCTCCAGGATGCTGGCCTCGCAGTCTCCCCCAAGACCACAGTCGTCGCGAGCGCTCCGAAGCTGGCCGCAGCCATCGCCGCGGGATTTCAACAGCGAGGAGTTCCAGCAATGGCGGAGGGCAGCCTCGCCGACCTCGGGGCGGACTGCAACGCGGCCCGCGCGCGCCCCGGGCGCCAGGGCGGGCAGAGGATGCAGAGAGCTGCCAGGAGGCCCAGCGCCATCAAGCGTCTCAGGAAGACGGCAAGGCCCAAAGCCGTCTCCAAGGGCCTCTAGACGATTGGAGCGAGAGCCCAGGGCATCTACGGCCACCAGGTGCACGGCCTGCCGCACAACGAGATCCTCAGGCTGAGGAGGCATGCATCCCGCGCGGCCGCGGGCCGAGGCCCGCCAGTGCCTCGCCGGCGCCGTCGCCATGGTTTAAGGCAGGGCGGACCCAGCCAAGAGCGCGCCACGCGAGCAGCCGACGGCTTGGCTGGACTTCTGGTTTAGCCGCCCTGGGCTCCGCGCCCAGGATCGCCGAGGCCTGGCAGCTCGCAGCCGGGAGCCTCCGCGCTGCTGGCGAGCGCCGCTGGAGACGCGCGCGAGGCCTTGTCTCAGCCGCGATCGCGACGCTCATCGTTGCTGGCTGGGCGGCCGTCGACAACAATTTCTGAGTCTCCGAGGACGACGTCGGCTGGCGCATCCCCGAGCACGCCCAGGGCGGGTTCGCGGAGGCGGCGGCTGACTACGTCGAGCTGCTGGACGAGCACGAGCGCTCCATCGACAAGAAGCTCCGGAGGCAGGCGCCCTGCGCCAGGGCTCGACGGACATTGCGCGTGACGCCGACACCCCAATGGTCAACCGAGAGCTGCAGCAGCTCCAGCAGCGCGGCGACGACGACCTCTGGGCCCTCGGCGTAGCGGTCGTCTCGGGCGGGCAGTGGGCCCGCCAGCGCCGAGCGCAGGCGGGCTAGGAGGCCCCTGTGCAGCGCCCGCGCTGTGGCCAGGAGCCTGACGCACTCTTCCACAGAGTGCGGACCTGTCCTTGCAACACTGGCCATGCTGACTTTGAGAAGTCGGCCCGCCCCCTCCCTCGGGCGATCGCTGGCCGCGAGGCGTGGCCCACGTGCTGGCTGCGAGGCCTCCCGAGCGTCGAGGACACGACCCCCTCCTTCGACCTCGGCCTCCCTCCCCACCGCTCCGAATTCGGCGATTTCTCCCGAGCTCCCAGGGGCCCCGACGGGTTCCCCACGCTGTTTGGGGATGGCTCGGAGGGTCAGTATTCGTCGGACCGCGTCGCAGGAGAGTAGGCTCGGGAGCGCGCGCC
>CAUYUJ010018110.1:28158-72864 GCA_963575745.1 Prorocentrum cordatum | reverse complement strand
AAGGTGGCGGCGAACGTTTCAGGATGCGCTCCTCGCGCGAGGCTGGTCGCCGTCGCCGTCGGTCCCGCGCGCTGGGGGGCCCTGTGGCGCATGAGGGGCCACGAGCGTGCTCTGGCGCAGCTCGAAGAGGCTCCTGCCCTCATCCTGTCGAACTCCGCCTGGACATCGAAGCAGAGGCCGCCTGCGCGATGATGGCGCAAGCTCTCCGCTTCATCAAAATTGAGCACGTGGGTGGGCTGCTCCTGAACCTCTTCGCTGCCGCGCCACTGCGTCGTCGGGGCCCCCCCGCCAGGTGCGCGGCGGGCTGCCTGTCCTGCGTCGCGCGCGGCAGGCGAGACGTGCGTTCGTGATATCCGAGGCGGTGGCGAATTCTTACGGGGAGTACCGCAACGCGCTGCTGAACATGGTGCGCTGGCGCCCCTGGAAGCGGTTCGTCATGGGCCCTGCCTGGCCAAAGCATGAGCGGAAGTAGTCGCCGAGCGACCTCCGCAAGTCCACTTTCACTCTCCGTGCGGCGCTCCAAGTGCATGGAAAAGGGGCCACTGCAGCAACGCGCAGAGACTGGCGTCGTTACCCCAGGTGCAAGCGGCAGGGAGCACCAGCAGGAGTGAGTGCCTCGGAAAGACTCGCCCACCCAGCGCCAGACGCAAAACGCAGCGCTCGCAGACAAAAGCCGGATGCCGCGGCTCCCGCGCACTGCGCATGTCCGGGTGGGCGTCTTGCTCCGCGGCCACCCAGGCAAAAGTTGCGCGCGCAAGCGTTCGGGCGGCCATCGTGGACCGATGCGGACAGGCGACGGCGCAATGCTCGGCCTGCCAGACACCGCCCTCCAGTCTCCGGGGAAACTCGGCGCCGCGCTTGGTCCCAAATCGGACTTCTCCCGTGCGCCTTACGAGTTACTCCCCTAAGTGTGTGTCCGTGTGTGCGCGCGTGTGTGTCTGTGGGTGTGTTCGCATAGGCTTGTCTGCCATTGGAACTCCACGGGCCTCGTCGCGGGGCTTTGCATCTCTGCCCTCGTTGCAGAGTTGCGCGGGCATGGCCTGCTGCTGGGCTCGCCTGCTCTGACACGCGTGCTTCCGACGGCTGTCTTCGCGCGACCGCGCGCGCCCCTGCGTCTGTGCAAGGGGCTCTTTCAGCAGGCGCGGGCGCGCCACCCCGTGGCTTTTCGCTTTCCACTTGCCCTTCGCGGAGTTCCCTGCGCGCGCGCGCGGTGGCTGCTCCGCGCAGATGGGCTTCGCGGACCAGTCGTTTTCCAAAATTCTGGCGCCCGCGAAGGGCTTTCCCTGCACCGGCGATTCCCGCGCGCAGGACATGGACGGGCTCCCGCTGGGCTCCGCGCGCGCGGATGCTGCTACTTCCATGGCAGCGCGCGGACGCACGTAGCATCCCCAGCGCTCCCGAGGACGCCCACGGGGACTCCTGCCGCGCGGACGCCGTCCTTGCCTGCGTGTTCTAAGCGCACGTCCTCCATGTCTGCGCGGACCCCGGGCGGCAGACTCCCGTCTCGTTGCGCGCGCGCCACGAAGTCAGGGAGTCCATGGTGAATCTCTCGCAAGGGCCCCTCGACCGTGCGACAGAGGGGCCGCCGGGCCACTCGCCTGCGACTGCCGCATTGCCGCTGGGACACTCGGCGGGGGGCGCCTGCGCGACATTGCGGTCGCGGGAGTCTGCTGAGGGCGTCTCCAAACGTCTCAAGGAGCGCTCCTCGCGCGAGGCTGCTCGCCGTCGGCCCCGCGCATGTGTGGGCGCTGCGCAGTTGGGCAGCGCGGAGCGCCGCAACTCGCAGATGCCGCGCGCGTGCATTAGTCATGCCGCGCGCCGCGACTGATCTACACACGCGGCGCGAACGGTCCTCGCCGGACTGGCTCCACGCGCGCATGCGTGTCCCGTTCGGTACTCATGGATGCGGATTCGCGCAAGTAGCGCATGCATCATCCAAGCGGCTGCACCGCCTGGACTGGATGCGATGGGCCGCTTTGCGTCTTCAGAACTTTTACACGACATGGTTTACAGCCCGCGCGTCGTGGCCGCCGAGGGTGCTCCACCGAAGAGACCCCTCTTGCGCCGCCATGCGTCCCCTCCACAACTTTCATTATTTTCCCTCACACCTTTTCCCGGCATCACGGTGACTTGCACCGAAGGCCTTGGCGGCGCCGGCCGCATGCGCCCCCGTCGCCCATGGCGGAACTGCCCACGCACGTTCCCCCGGCCCATGCAATGCGAAGGCCCCACTGCCCCCGCCCGCATGCGTCTCCGCAATCCTCTTCGGGACACTTATCACACGTCGCGTGACCTCATGGGGACCTCCACCGAACAAGGGCCCACTGGCGTGGCCCGCGCGCGTTCCCGCCGACCATACCACCACTCACCACACTCGTTCCTTCGGACCCTGGGGAGCTCTACAGAATCCCCCACTGGCAATGCCCGCGTGCGTTCCCGTTATCCAGTTCGGGACACCGCATGCACGTTCCATGGCCTCACGGATACCTCCACCGAAGGCCCCACTGGCGCCGCCCTCATGCGTCCCCGGTATTCAGGGCTCTTTTGGAGGCCCTCCTGGGGCCATATTGGAGGCTTCCTGGCCCCTCCTGGGGCTCTCTTGGGACCGTCCTGGGGCTCTCTGGGGGCCCTCTTGGAGGCCTTGAGGTCTCATCGATGAAAGATGTGGGGGTTCTTTAAGTCAGTGCCCCCGTCGGGACCCGAAAATGAGCCTCTTGGGGCTCTCTTGGGCCGCTCTTGGGGCGGTCCTGGGCGCTCTTGTTGCCGTCTTGGAGCCCTCCTGGGCCTCTCTTGGGGCCCTTGTGGGCCATCTTGGAGCCATCTTGAGGCCTCAAGAGCTCATCGGACGCGAAAGGGCGACAATGCAAAAAACATCGAAAAACAAAACGGATTTTGGCCTCTTGAGGGCTTCATTGGAGGGCTCGAAAGGCACTTGGAGCCGTCCTGGGGCGGTCTCGAGAGCTCTTGGATGTCTGTTGATAGCTATCTTCTATCTTGAACCATCTTGGGAAATCTTGCTTGACCTTGGAGGCTATCTTGAGCTCTTTGAGGCCCTCTTGGAACAATCTTAGGCCATCTTGGGCGCTCCTATTCCTCGCGGGAAGGCGCCTCTAGGCCCAGGGGGAGGGGGTAGGGGGAGGGGGAACCCCCTCCCCGAAGGGGAAGAAAGGGGTTTGGCAGAACGAGCTCGCTAGACCACTCACGCCCTAAAGGGCTTGTGGGATTATCGGGAACGCACATTCCAGATGGCTCGATGGGCTCTTTGTTGCCTTGCGGTCCTGAGAGACGGGGAGGGGGCGAGGGCACATGGCCGGCCGAGTTCGGGCGCGGCCGGGTCCGAGATCAGCCGATGGCTGAACTCGGACCCGGCTGATCTCGGACCCGGAAACTCGGACCCGGCTGAACTCGGACCCAGCTGATCTCGGACCCGCTGAACTCGGACCCGGCTGGTCTCGGACCCGGCTGATCTCGGACCCGGCTGATCTCGGACCCGGCTGATCTCGGACCCGGCTGATCTCGGACCCGGCTGATCTCGGACCCGGCTGATCTCGGACCCGGACGCTCTCGCTGCAGCGCGGGCCTCGGTCCGAAATCAGCTGGGTCCGAGTTCAGCTGGGTCCGAGATCAGCTGGGTCCGAGATCAGCTGGGTCCGAGTTCAGCTGGGTCCGAGTTCAGCTGGGTCCGAGTTTTTGGGTCCGGGATTCCGGGTCCGAGATCAGCTTGGGTCCGAGTTCAGCTGGGTCCGAGTTCAGCTTGGGTCCGAGTTCAGCTGGGTCCGAGTTCAGCTGGGTCCGAGTTCAGCTCGTGTCCTTGGGCTTCCTCACCTGGGCGCGGCCCAAAGGGCCGAAGCTCGCAGGACCCCGAAGGTCGTTGCCGTTGAGGGTGTGCACGCCGTGCTGGACAGTGCGCGTCGTTTCGCCGCAGTCGCCAGGATCTGTAAAGCTATCACGTCGTGTTGATTTGTGTTTTGTTTTTGGGGCGGCCTCGGGGGCCAGTTAACCAAGCTAGCATGTGTGGTACCGTTTTGTGCCCAGCATGCTTGTGGCCTCGGAGCGCTCTCGGCCCCTTGCACAAAAAGTAACGTCTGGCCTGAACCCGCCCCCACATTTAGCTCTGCAGGAGGCGTTTGTGGTCTGCGAGTGTGATCCGCCGCCGTTTACCTCGCTCAAGTCTTTCCCTCCCCCCCCTCCCGCCTTTCACTCCTTTGTCCCGTTTTGTGCCCAGCATGCTTGTGGCCTCGGAGCGCCCTCGGCCCCTTGCACAAAAAGTAACGTCTTGCCTGGACCCGCCCCCACACTAATTTCATAGGTTATGATCTGATGATGTTTGTAACGATGATATGGCTGATTATGATCATGATGATTCCGGTGACGATGCTGATGACGATGACTATGCTGATGACGATGCCACTGACGATGATGCTGCTGCTGATGATGATGATGATGCCAACAATGGTGATGTTGACGATGATGACGATTATGGCGATGATCGTGGTGATTATGATGATGACGGTAATGACAGAGTAGATTTTGAGGATGTCTCGAGCGAGGAGCTGGTAATGATACTGCTGCTGATGATGATGATGCTGCTGGTGGTGATGGTGATGGTGACGGTGATGGTGATGATGGTGGTGATGATGACGATTGTGTTGCTGATATTGATGATGATGCTGATGATGATACTGTTAGTGATGATGGTGATGGTGATGATGTTGATGATGATGAGGCTTCTGCTGCTGATGATGATGCTGATGCTCATGATGATGATCAGAATTGTGCTAGTCTCAATGATGCTAACATTATTGATGATGATGACGATGACGATGACGATGAAGATGCCGATGTTGATGCGGCTGCTGATGATGATGATGAGGTCCGTAGTCAGCATATGATATGATCATGACGAGGACGATGACGACAATGACGACGATGCTGATGATGATTCTGATGGTGATGCTGATCCTTATGCGGGTCATGATGATGCTGATAACCATGATACAGATGATGATACTGATGCTGATGCTGATGCTGATGATGATGATGATGATGATGATGATGATGATGATGATGATGATGATGATTGCGGTGCTGCTGATGATGATGATGACGATGACGATGTTGATGATGGTGTTGATTATGATGCTTCTGATGATGATACTGATGATGATGCTGCTGCTGCTTATGATGATGATGATGATGATGATGATGATGATGATGATGATGCTGATGATGATGATGCTGATGATGATGATGATGATGATGATGATGATGATGATGATGATGATGATGATGATGATGATGATGATGATGCGCAATACCCACTGCGGAAGCCCAATTGCTGCTAAGGCGTCCTGCAAAAACTCGTGCGAGACGCTGGGGAACGCCGCCTTGAAGTCGAAGAACACCGCCACGCCCGCGTCGCTGCACAAAGCCGTTCGCATCATGGCATGGTCAACGTCCACGACGTTCGCCAGCATAGATCTGCCAGGCACGAATCCGCGCTGTTGTGGGGAGATCCATTCTGCCAGCAAGGGTTCCACTCGAAGGCGCACTGCGTTGGCCAAAATGCGGTTGTCGCAGTTCACCACGTTAAGCGGGCGCGTGTCGCCAGGGTCGTAGTAGTCCCCCGCTTCAGCATCGTGGCCGCTCGGCGCCTTGGGGAGGAACACCATGAGGCTCCTGTTGAATCCGAGCTCAGCGGAGGGGCCGTGCAAGAACTCCTCGAGGTCAGAAGGGCCAGGGCCCTCGGCGAGGCACTCCAAAGCCCCGGCCAGCACGTCGACGGCCAGGGGGCCCATCTGGCGCCAAGCTAGGAATGGAATGCCGTCGGGCCCGGGCGCCGAGTCTGGTGAATCATCAATGGCAGTCTCCACGTCTTTCCGCTGCGGCCGCCACTCAGGGCTGTCGGGGGGAGGGAGCCCAGCTGACGAGATGTCCTCCCGAATCCAAGACTGCAGCAGCGCGCGGTCAACGCGACAGGACGCAAAAGTGGCGGCCCAGTGCTCGCGTAACGCAGCTGCCATCTCGCCCGGGTCCGTCACGACCTCGCCGCGAGCGTTTCTCACTGCCGGGACGGCAGAGCACCTGCCAGGGGACAGCCGCCGGAGCATGTGGAAGATCCGGTCGCGTTTGTGGGCCTTCTCAACGTCGCTGGACAAGTGGCCGTTCTCGTGCTGCTCGGTGAGCTGCTGGATGGCAGACTCGCGAGCAAGTTCAACGGCGTGCTCGCGAAATGGACCCAAACCTGCCCCTCTGAGGTGGAAGAGCCCCATGGGATCGGCCGTCAGGGAGCCGAGTGCCGGGTATGATCGTAGACAATGCTGCATCACCCCCGCGTTGCCTTGCTCTGCCGCCCGCACAAACCGCATGGTGTAGCCCAGTCGGTCATCAGCCTCAATGGATCGATTGGCCGCGCGGGCCCGCTCGGCAGCCATGCGGTCGGCTACCGTCCGCATTGCAAGCTTGAGCAGCACTAGCCGTCGCAGCGGACTAGCGGCCTGCGGGCCCTCCTGAGACCGCTCCTGGAATTCCACGGCCACGCGGTCCGCCCACGCAGGGTCCCGCAAGATGGGCGCGGGGATTGGGCGAGGACCACCCGGCGCGCGGGTCGGGCAGCAACGGCCGAAAGCAACGGCGCGATGCGCTGACAAGTGCGGCACCCACTCCAGGGGTGCGCAAAAGATATGGCGGTCCAATTGTTCAGCCACCGACGGGTTCCAGTACACCCGGTCCAGACGAGAACGGGCAGCGGCATTATCGTGGGTCATCGCATGTTGCGACAGTTCGTGCAGACCGCAAGGCCGAACTAAAACTGCCTGGAAGTGCCGTTCGTCGGGGCTGTCCCGTCCACCTGTAAACTCGCCCGTGGACTTGGCAAATCTGTCACGCTCGGCCGTGACCCAGTTGAAGTCCCCAGAGACGATGGAGAGGACAGATCCAGCAGGAGCCAGAGCGGCAGCCAGCCTGCGGCGCATGTCCTCCCGCTGCCGCCGCGATTCCCTGTCGAGGTCAGCCTGCTGCTGCCCGCCCCGCGGTTGCACGACGTTGCAGGAGCTGGCGCTCGCGAAATAGACCGTGTACAAGTCGAGCGAGCCGCGAGGCCCAGCAAGCCGGAGCACCGCGGCCCTGCCAGACACCACCTCATCCCAACGAGTCAAAGCCGGGTCGAAGTTCTCCAGGAAGGTGTTCTTGACAACGAGGCCGACGCCTGCTTGACCGGCCGTGCCTGGCGAGAACCAGGCGCGGCAGCCAAGGGGGCAGCCCCATGCCAGGCCCTCGCCCTCGAGGCCGTGCGTCTCAGACAACGTCACGAAGTCCCGCTTCCGCAGCAGCCGGCGTACGTAGGCGTCCTTAGCCATATGGCGGTCGCGCTTTCGTGCAAAAAGCGCTTGCGTGTTCCACGACGCTCCATGCAACTCTCCCCGGAACGGCGCCAAGACCAATCCTCCCTCGGGGACTGCTCCAGGAGGCGCGCGGCCGTCGGGAGGCTGACCGTGGCCAGGGGGGTCCGCCGGAGGGCGAGGGGCGCGGCGAGTCCGCACTCTGGGGGCAGGGCGTGCTGGCGGCAGCGCGGGGAGCTCGGCGGCAAGGCGAGCGTCGGAGAGGAGGCTGCGTTGGGGCAGGTGCGCTGCGGCGAGAGGGCGACCATGCGGCAGCGCTGAGGAAGCGCGGAGAATATGAGGGGCAGAGGGGTGAATGCAGAGAGGAACATCGCCGTGATCGACACGGCGGGCGTGCAAGTCGAGGTCGAGAGCCCAAGAGCGGAGCCCAGACTGGGCAGTGACCTCAATTCCCCAAGTGCCAGGGCTCAGGCGGACTGGCGGCCAGCAGGCTGGCCGGCCACCCTGGCGGGGGCGAGGCCCTGGCCCGCCCGTCCCCGCTGCTCGTTTCCCTGCTGCCGCTCCAACTCGTCGTTCGCGACCGAGATGCTGATCAGGTCAGTGCCAAGTTGGACGGCGCGGCCGTGCACTTCCTGAATGATCTTGCGGGCCTCCTCCAGTGTCGTCAGCTGCAGCCGCACCCGGCCAGGGTGCGCAGAAGGGTCACGGTCAGCCAAACGGTACCACGTCCCGCTGCCAGGCTCGCCCTCCTGCGGCGCCTCCGCGAGCGCCACTCCGGTGCGATCCCGGATCACGGCCATCAGGCTGCGGACCACCGCCGGCGGGTCGTAGCCCAAGGAGCCCTCGACAGTGAGCGTGGTCATGGCTGATGCCCCGCTCGACCCCCGTGCCGCCGCCGTATTGCCAGACCTCCTGACAACTGCCAGCTGCTGAGTGTCGCCGTGGGGGTGACCCAGGGGCGGCCGCCATGCCGGGAGGAGCGCCACCTCACTTTCAGCACGCAGCACGACGCATCCGCGGCCAGAATCTGGTCCAACACTGGCCGCCACTGTTCTGGAGTCGAGGCTGCGCGGATGGTGACGAGCCTGGGTGTGATGAAGATCGCCTCCGCGCACAAGTGCCACACGGCATGAATGGCGGCCGGCGCAGTCAGGTCCACCAGCAAGGCGCTGTTGTCAGAATAAAGCTGGCGGGATCCAACCAGCGAGCCTGCAGGGAGATGATTGAGACGCAAGTTCCTGATGAGCAGGGTGAGGTCGAGCTCCGTGGCCTGACCGACGGGCAAGAAGACCTCGAAGCGTGTCCGCGGCAGCTCTGGTGACGAGGCGGGGCTCCGCATGCAGGGTCCCACGCGAGCCCTCAACAGCGCCCCAGCAGCCTCAGCAACGTTCAAAGCCATGGGGGTCTTCAAGGTGGGGCAGTCCACGAAGAAAGAGTGGCCCGCGCGGGCCGTAATCAGAGGCTCCGCGACTGAGAGCACCTTGGGCACGGCGGGCGGCAGCGAGGGTGACAAAGTGGCGATCAGAAGACCTCGGCACACGTGCGCCGGGCCGCCGCTGCCAGTAGACACCATCTGCAGCTCCTGGTGGACGAAAGCCTGCTCCCAGACAAGGGGCGCCCAACGCTCGCCCAGCAGCGCATGCCAGAATAGGTCCTTGATCAGGCCAGCTGTGGAGCAGCCTGGAAAGACATCCATGGGCACCAGAAGCCGCATGGGCCTGGGCTGCGGACTGCTCGCAGCGCGGCGCATGTACCCGGATAGAAGACGTCCCAGAGCCGACTGATCCGCCGGGGCCCACATGGCCACCCCGCCAGTGCCGAGCAGGGGGAAGAAATCCTTGCCCTCAACAGCTGTATGCGCCAGGCCGCGGGCAGCCCCCGGGGCCAGCAGGCGCGGGTGATCCAGCAGGCCCGTGGGAGCGGCAGCACCCCTGAGAGCTGGGTCGCCACGACTTCCCCCTCCGATGCAGGGGTGTTGAGGAGAAACTCAACTGCCGCTTCTCCGAGCTCTTGCCAACGAGGGAGAGGATCACCACGGTCGCGGCGACGAGCAGCAAGAACCCGTGGAAGATCATCAAGGCAGAACTTGTAGGCTCGCTCGAAGCGCGAGTGCGCCTCCTCTGCTGACGCCCGATCCTCCTCCGACCACGACGACGCTGAGGAGCACGATAGGAAGAGCCGGGCCCGCCACCATCGTCGTTCAATGCTCGCATGGTCGGGAAGGGGGCCTTCCCGTGGGAACAGCCCCAGGCGGGCCCGATGATCGACCAGGTCCGCGCGGAGGGCGAGCTTCTCCAGGAAAGCGCGAAGCGGCAGCCATCCTGCAAGGGGCGACCCAGGCAGCGAGCTGCCCACCTGGATCTGGCCGTTGGCGACCAGCGCCTCGATCACGTGCCTGTGTTGCAGCAGCTCCTCTTCCCCCAACTCGAAAAGCTCACGGGCGGAGCAGCGAGCCACATCGTCAGGATCGGGGAGCCCAGGCGGGAGCTGCCCAGTGAGCATAGTGATGCCCAGGGGAGCGCGGGCACCAAGAATTGGCGGCTGAGGGGCAGCCGGCCCAGCCGAGGGCGGCACGGCCGCAGGCTGCTGAGGCTGGCGCGAGCCCGCAGAGGCCTGTGCTACTGGGGCGGCCTCGATGGAGACGGCGGCCACCCCCTGCGTCAGCCCCGAATCCCCATCATCCACAGGCATAGCAGCGGAAGCTGGCGCCAGGGAGGGCTCGGCGACGCCGGCAGGCCCGCCACCCTGGAGGCCCTGAGGCTGCTGCCCACCTGCTGCAGGGGCGGCGGCGCTGGCCTGGCCGACGGAAGAGAACCTCGACGACCCGAGGGAAGAGCTCAATGAAATAGTAGCCGCCCCAGCTGCGGCGCCGCGAGCACACTGGCACCAAGTAGAGCTGCCCATGCAGATAGGGCACACCTGCTCGGCGTTCTGCATGCCTCCGGAAAGCGACAGCCCCACATAGATCATCGCCTCGTTCTGGACGCTGTACTCTGTGAGTCTCCGGCCCGACTCCATCTGCCTCCCTGCGTAGATCAAGCGCTGCTGGTCGGGGAGGATGCCCGCCTTGCCTTGGATCTTGCTCTTAAGGGACTCGACCGTGTCGTCAGCCTTAATGTCCAAGCTGATGGGCTTCCTGTCCGGAGGTTTCACGAAGATGTGCAAAACCAGGGCGGCACTGGAGTCGGTACCGGCGTAGGTGACGGCGTCGATGCTGGAGTCGGAAGCAGCGTCGACGCTGCTGGCGTCGGCGCTGGAGTCGGTACTGGCGTCACTGCTGCTGACGTCGGTCTCGGAGCCAGTCCCCGCGGAAATGTTGCTGGACTGGGTGCTGGAGCCAGATCTGGCGCCCATGCTGCAGACTACAGTGTCGGAGTCGTCCATGCCGGCGTTGGTGCTGGAGTCTTTGCTGGCGTCGAGGCTGCTGGCGCTGGTGCCGAAGTCGGTGCTGGCATCGGTGCAACCGCTGATACTGCTGGTGTCGGAGCCGGTGTCGGAGCCGGAGTCGGGGCCAGCGTCGATGCTGCTGGCGCTGGTGCTGACCCCGGCGGCGGCGCTGACGTCAATGTCCTCCAACTTCTCCCCGACGTCCTGGTGGACCATGGTCCCCAGCCGGTCTTCGAGGTCCAGGTTGACGTGGGCCCCGAACGGGTCGCTGATGTCCAGGGGGTCGAAGAACTGCCGCTGGACGACGAACTCCTGGTGGACGCGGATCTCCTGCAGGTTCTCGGAATCCAGGTGGAAGCCGATCCTCAGCTGGTCAGTGGAGCCATTCTTCGTGGTGCCCTCCATGATGAGGAGTTGGTCGGGTAGGGGGGTCTCCTGTGCAGGCGCCTGTCGAAATGGAACAGAAAATCCTGGCCCTTCCTCGTATACCGCCTCCTCCCCCTCTTCCTCCTCCTCCTTGAGGCCGTGGCCCTTGTCCTCGCCGTGAACTTCTGTATATTTCCCCTGCTGGGCCACCTCCTGCTCCTCGGCCATGTCCTCCTCGTCCTTTTCGTCGTGGTCCTCGTCATCGTCTTCATAGTCCTCGCGGAGCAGCACCGCAGCAAGGATGGTGCCCTGCATGGACAAGGTCCTGGCGACGATGCTGTTGGCGACGGTGCTGGAATCGGAGCCGACGTCGGCGCCGGCGTTGATGTTTCCCTCTGTGACGCAGTTGGTGCTGGCGTCGATGCTGCTGGCGACGTCGAAGGAGCCGGCGTCGAGGCTGCTGGCGCACGTACCGGAGTCGGCGCCAGCGTCGGTGCGAGCGCCGGTACCAGCTTCAATGTTGCTGGCGTCGGTGCTGGGGTCGGTGCCGGCTTGGATGGCCGCCTCAAGCTGCCGCTCACCGTCGCGCAGCTCAGGGTTCTGCTGCTGCTGGTCTTCATCGTCCTGCACGTCAACGTTGTCGCCGATGTTCAGGCGGACGGTGATCCCCAGCTGGTGGCTGATGTCCTGGTGGACGCTGAACTGCAGCTGGTCGCCGCCGCTCTGGAGGTCGCTCAGCTCCAGCTGGTCGCCGAAGTCCGCGCGGCAAATGAACCCCAGGTGGGAGAACACCTCCGGCTCGGAGTCCGCGCCGAGCGCACTCAGGATCGCGGTCATCAGCATGGAGTCCCCGTCCAGCACCAGGAGAGCCGCCGACTTCCAGGTGGGTCCTGCAGGCTGAAGTGCCTCCCTGACGGGGCGAGCCTGGCGGTGGGGCCGCGCTGTGCTGCTCATGGCGCGCGGCGCGGCAGGCCGCGCGGCGCGGCAGGCTAAGCGGAGGGCGGCCCGGTGGGAGCTTCTTGAGCTTCTTGAGCCTTGAGGAACACTTGCGCAATGGTGGCCGGCGGCCGGCAGCACGAAGGCTTTGAACTTTTAGCAGGCATCCGGCAAGGCTGTCCGCTCTCGCCGCTCCTCTTCTCAGCAGCAGTTGACATTTTGCTTCGGAGAATATCGCGGCTTGTTCCAGATGCGGTGGTCCGGGCCTATGCCGACGACGTGGGCGCAGTGCTTCCTTCCGGCACGGGGTCCTTCCCGGCGCTCATTCAGATTTTCGAGGAGTTCGCTCGGATCTCGGGACTGCGTCTAAGCTTACCAAAGACGGTAATCGTCCCATTGTTCCTGCAGGAGCTGCCGGAGTTTGCTGCGGCGGTTGCTTGGAACTTCCCTGCTTGGGCCGGAATGCGCACAGAGCGTCACGCCAAGTATCTCGGCTTCGTGTTGGGCCCCGACCGCGGCGAACGATCCTTCGAGAAACCGCTCCAGAAGTTGAAGACAAGGGCGGAGGCCTGGGGCGCGGCGGGGGGCGGCTTACTTTTGACCATCTTGGCATACAAGGTGTACATCCTCCCGGTCGTCGGCTTCCTTCTTAAACTCGACTCCTTGCCCGCTGCCTGGGCCAGCGCAGAGGCTGCCGCCTTCCGTTCCCTGGTTCGAGGGCCTGGTGCGTGGTGTGTGCCGAACGACTTGCGCAACCTCCGCGCATTCGGTTTCCCGCAGGAGTTCCCGGACGCCGCGCTGCTCTCGCTGGCGAGCCGGTTTCGGGTGGCGCACTTGGAGGCGAAGCCGACCGGGCTTCGCGGGGAGCAGCGTGCGCGCGAGCTTCGCCATTGGCTGGCGAATACTGAGCACGTGGTGAGGATGGGGACTTGGGCGTCTTGGTTCCAGCGGGCGTTCGCTGTGCAGCTGGAGGACGCAGTTCTTCATTTTCGACGCGTCGGAATCACCCCGCTGGCGCTGGAAAACGAGCTGACCGGCGGCGAGCAGAGGCCTTTCCGGCAGAGCACTGCTCACCGAGTGCGTCGCCGCTTCCAGGGCGCCGCGCTGGCCGCTTTACCCGTGCCTCCGACGACCTGCATTGAGACGAGGACCCGCCACAAGCTGGAATATTGGGACGTCCCGCAACTCCCGCGCATACGCGCCCAGCGCTGCCTGCAGGTGCTCGGCCGCTTGTCGGCGATGGTCCCGCCGAGAGTGCTCGCGGCGACGTGGCGCACGCAGTGGAACGGGTGGGTGACCTTCCGGCGCTTCCAAGGGCGAGGTGGTCACGCCGACCGCTGTGCCTTCTGTGGCCCTGGCGCCCAAGATGCAATCCAGCATTATGCGTCGTGTCCCCATGTGTGGAGATTCGCGCAGTCGCGACTGGGGATGCAGCGTCCGGCTTCCTGGGGGGAGTGCTTGGCTTGCTTTCTCCTGCTGGACATGGGCCCGAACAGCATCGACGCGGATCCGCTGCTACTGGCGCGCAAGACACTCCGCACTGCAGCCGTGTACAAAGTGCACTGCATGGTTCGCCACGGCGCAATCCCTGCAGGAGCGGCGGCGCAGGAGGCTCTTCAACAGGCAGTCTGGGAGCTGGTGCGGGGCCACGCTGCCGCGAACCGGGCGCTTGGGCAGTGGTGTTGATGCCGGCCATGTTCGGCCTTGCTTCAGTGGCGCGGGTGCTATTCTACACACTCCTGCGAGCCGTCGCAGATCGACTTCGAGTCCCAGAGCGTACGGCATCCCCGCTCGTCAACTTTATCTCCGCCCCCTGGCTGCCTGTGCTCGGCTTGCAGGCCCGGCCGCGCATTTACCGCCACTTCTTGCACTTCGCCCTCGAGCACAGCTTCGTGTTCGTGTTTTTCTACACCACGGTCCGTTCATCGTTCATCACCATCATCATGGCCATGACGTTCAGCAACGCAGCATTGCAATTCTCACGCCCGTGGATGGCGCGCAGCAGCACGACGGCACGCAGCCCGACGATGCACAGCACGACCGACTGCAGCAGCCACACGACAAGGTGCAGCACGGCTTGTCCTCAGCGCGTTGGGCACCAGCAGCTTCGACCTCTAAGTTCCCCTTCTGCCGTGCGGGAGCGGATGGGCCGGCGCGCCGGAAATCGCGGATAGCCCGGTGCACCGCTTTGGCTCCCACGGCTTGGACCAGTAGCGCAGCGCGCAGCAGCACCATCGCCTCCTCGCCAACGTTAGCCCTTTCGTTGGCACCAACGCCGGCGCCTACGCCGACACCTACGCCGGCGCCCGCGCCAGCACCGACGCCAGCACCGACGCCAGCACCGCCGCCATCGTTCCACCTTTGAGTACCCCTTCCGCCGTGCGATTGCGGATGCGCCAGCACTCCGAAAATTAGCGGGCAGGCCGGTGCACCGGTTTGACTCCCACGGCTTGGACCAGCAGCGCCACGCGCAGCAGCACCAACGCCCCTATGCCAGCGTCAGCCCCTACGCCAGCATCAACGCCGGCGCATGCGCCGACACCAACGCCGGCGCCCACTCCAGCGCCGACGCCAGCACCGACGCCAGCACCGCCGCCATCGAATCACCTCGGAGTTTCCCCTGCCGCCGTGTGATAGCGGATGGGCCGGCACGCCGAAAATTGCGGATAGGCCGGTGCGCCATTTAGACTCCCGCGGCTGGGGGACCAGCAGCGCCACGCGCAGCAGCACCATTTCCTACGCCAGCGTCAGCCCCTACGCCAGCATCAACGCCGGAGCATACGCCGACACCTACGCCGGCGCCCGCTCCAGCACCGGCGCCAGCACCGACGCCAGCACCGCCGCCATCGAATCACCTCGGAGTTTCCCCTGCCGCCGTGTGATAGCGGATGGGCCGACACGCCGAAAATCGCGGATAGGTCGGTACACCATTTAGACTCCCACGGCTGGGACCAGCAGCGCCACGCGCAGCAGCACCAACGCCCCTACGCCAGCGTCAGCCCCTACGCCAGCATCAACGCCGGCGCATACGCCGACACCAACACTGGCGCCCACACCAGTACCGAAGCCAGCACCGACGCCAGCACCGTCGCGATTGAACATCCTTTGAATACCCGTCCTCCGTGTGGTAGCGGATGGACTGGTACGCCGAAAACGGCGGACTGGCCAGCTCGACGCCCCCAGCGGCGCACCGTGCAGCAGCCCCATTGCAATCTGCAGCACCAGTGCACCTCGAGCTCGACGAGGGGATCCAGTTCCAGCGACGGCAGGACGACGGTGAGCAGCATGTGCACGACGGCCAGTAGCTGCTGCTAGGATGCGACGTCCACCACGAGCTCGACGAGTGCTTCTGGCCCCAACGACGCGAGGTTGCTGAGCGGCTCGAGGACTAGCACGACCTCCACGAGTTCGACGAGGGCTTCCAGCAGCGAGACAAAGCTGGGCGCCACCACGAGTTCTACGAATGCCCGCCACCGCCATCACGAGCAGCGGTGCGGCCACAACGACCAGCACCACAACCATTCCACGTCCACTTCAACCTGTTCTTCTTCAGCTTCGAGTACCCCGCCAGGGGCGCTTGGGAACATCCGCCGGCGCAGCGGCGACGAGCATCGCGCAAGTTATCGAAGGCATCGCCGACGATATCTACAACGCCCTCGCCTACGCTGGCACCGACGTCAGCGCCTGCGCCGCCGTCGACGCCAGCACCGACGACAGTGCCGACGCCGGCGCCTACGCCGGCATGAACGCCAGCGTCTACAGTAGCACCAGCGCCAGCATCGACTTCAGCACCGACGCCCACGCCTACGCCGGCTCCGACGCCAGCGCCTACGCCGCCGTCGACGCCAGCACCGACGACAGCACCGACGCCGGCGCCTACGCCGGCATGAACGCCAGCGGCTACAGTAGCACCAGCGCCAGCTTCGGCTTCAGCACCGACGCCCACCCCTACGCCGGCTCCGACGCCAGCGCCTACGCCGCCGTCGACGCCAGCACCGACGACAGCACCAACGCCGGCGCCTACGCCGGCATTAACGCCAGCGTCTACAGTAGCACCAGCGCCAGCATCGACGCCAGCGCCAATGCCTGCGCCTACGCCGGCACCAACGTCAGCGCCTGCGCCGCCGTCGACGCCAGCACCGACGACGGCGCCAACGCCAGCGCCTACGCGGCATGAACGCCAGCGCCTACAGCAGCACCAGCGCCAGCATCGACGCTGGCACCAAAGCCCGCGCCTACGCTGGCACCAGCGCCAGCGTCTGCGCCAGCACCAACGCCATCGCCTACACCAGTGCCGACACCAGCGTCGACGCCAGCATCGACGCATGCGCCTCCGCCTGCACCAACGCCAGCGCCTCCACCATCACGTCCAGTTGGGCGTCCAGACCTTTACGTCCAGACCGTTACGTCCACCGCCTACGCCAGCCCCGACGCCAGCAGCGCCAGCACCGACGCCAGAGCTATCGTCGGCGCCTAATCCAGCGCCGACGCCAACACCGACGCCAGCATCAAGGCCTGCGCCTCGGCCAGCAGCAACGCCAGCGCCTACGCCAGCGCCGACGCCAGAATGGGCGCCAGCACGAATGCCGCGCCCGCGCCGACCACCGATGCCATCACCGTCGCCAATGCTGGCGCCTCAGCCAGAGCCGACACCAGCACCGACGCCAGCAGCAACGTCTGCCCCTACGCCGGCACCGACGCCAATGCCTACACCAACGCCGACGCCAGCACGGACGTGAGCTCCAACGCCGGCACCTCCTCCAGCGTCGACGCCAGCATCAACGCCTGCAGGCACCAACGCCGGCGCCTGCACCTACACCGTCGCCAGCACAAACGCCAGCACCTACGCCAGCGTCGACACCGGCACCGACGCCAGCATCCACGCCTGCGTCTCCGCTGACACCAGCGCCAGCGTCTACGCAAGCGCCGAGGGCAGCACCGTCGCCAGCGCCAACGCTGGCGCCCACGCCAGCACTATCGCCAGTGCCGACACCAGCACCGGCCAGCACCGACGCCAGAACTATCGCCGCTTTCTGACCAGGGCCGACGCCAGCATTATCGCTTGAACCTACGCTAATACCAACGCCAGCGCCTCCATCAGCGCCGACGCCAACACGAACGCCAGCACCAACACTGGCGCCCACGCCGGCACGAATGCGTTCGCTATACCAGCGCAGACGCAGGCACCGACGCCGACGCCGACACCAGACACCAACGTCAGCGCCTGCGCCAACACCGACGCCAGCACGGACGCGAGCCCCAACGCCGGCGCCTTCTCCAGCGCCGCTGCCAGCGCCGACGCCAGCGCCGACGCCTGCGCCAGCTGGTACCAGCGCCAGCGCCTGCATCAGCACAGTCGCCAGCACCAACGACAGCGCCTACACCGGCACCTGCGCGTGCGCCCACGCCAGCACTGACGCCGGAATCAACGCTTGCGCCTTCGCTGGCACCTACGCCGCCACCACCCACATGGGCTACAACATGCTACCCCCGATCAGCCTCGCCACGACCTTTGCTATGACGCTCGTCGCACTGGGGGCCTCGTGATGTCACGGAATACCCGCCTGGACGTGTCGCGGTTTCCGCCCTCGCCTTGTCGTAACGCTAGCCGGCTTACGCCGAAGCGCACGCCTTGAGCAGCACGACGGGCTCCACGAGCACCACAGCCCCGTGAGCAGTGCGGCTGCGTCATGCAGAACGGCGTCAGCAGTAACTCGGGGACTTACAACGCGATTCTGGCACTCAGTCGTGGTACGACGACGGAGCACTGGGACTCCGACCAACGGGACCGAGCAGATGGGCCCCACTGCAGGCCAGCCCTGCACCCGCCAGTGCAGCCACCAGCGCAGCCCAGGTTCTTCTTCCGTCAGGACCTGTGTACGGCATGGGCCAGCGCGTGAGCAACTTGCACCGCGTCGCCGAGCCGCACATCGTTGAGCAGCGCAGCCATGAGCAGATGCGGAAGCCGGAGCTCTTCGAATGAGGTGGGCGCGCAGCGCATCGAGCAGCAGGTCTGTGGGCAGCACGATGGCGACGTGCCGCGCGACACCCGGAGGCGCAGTCGTCAGCAGCAGCGTGACTGCGACGCCCATTTCAGGGACTAGCAGAGTTGCGAGCAGCGCGGCTGCGAGCAGCACGTTGGCGACCAGCAGCACGTCGCCCTGCAGCACAGTGGGGAGCATCAGCACGACTCTGGCATACAGGTGTTGGGTGTGCAATGTGAGGAGCGGCGCGTCTGTGAACAGCGCGACTTTGACGCCCAGGTCTGAGGGGCGCAGTATTGCGAGCTGCGCGGCTGTGAGCAGTACGGCGGCTGTGAGCAGTGCGAGTGAGGCCAGCAATGTGATGGGTTTTTCTTGTTTTCCTCTTTCCTCCTCTGCCCTTTCCTTTGCCCCCCATTTCAATTTGCGCGTGGGGCGCCCGCTGCGTCCTGGGGCTGCTGGTGGGCCGTTGGCCGCCCGGTCTTGCGAGCCGCTCCCGTAGGGCGCCGCTCTTGGCCCGCGCTGTCGCCGTCGCCGGCTTGGCTCCTTGCGGCTTTGCCGCAGCCGCCTTAGTTATTTCGCCGTTGTCTATTATCTGGTGTGCGATTCTCGCCCAGTTTCCTCGCGTCCTGTGTTGGCTCTCTGTGTTTCATTTGGGCCTGCAGTTCCTCGGCCTCCCGTCCCCCTGCTGCTGCTTGTTGCTTGCCTTGGTCTCCCTCCTCCCTGCTCTGCTGCCTTCTCTCTCGCTCGCTTTCCTGCCTCTCTCCGTGCTGCTCTCTGCTCCTCCCCTTTCCTCCCTGCCGCCTGCTTCCCTCTCCCTGCTTTTGCTGCTGCTGTCCACGCGTTTCGCTGACTTTGGTAGAATATTGTACTGCGACTGTAAACCGACGCCGTGCCTCTATACAGGGGGCCTCCTTCTGCGCATAAGGCTGTGCATAAGGCTGCGTGGTGTTTGTCGCTTTACATAGGTTGTGCGCTCTGGTGCTGACAACTGCCACTGCTGACAACCGCCGCGAGAGGGGATTCATCGTGAGAAAAAAATGATGATGATGATGATGATGATGATGATGATGATGATGATGATGATGATGATGATGATGATGATGATGATGATGATGATGATGATGATGATGATGATGATGACGATGATGATGATGATGATGATGATTATGATGATGATGATGATGATGATGATGATGATGATGATGATGATGATGATGATGATGATGATGGGGGCCGGCCAGAATCTGAGGATGTCTCGGGCGAGGCTCTGGTTTCAGCACGCCCAAGGGGGGCCGGCCATCGGGTATCTCGCTCCTCCGTTCGCGCCCAGATTGCGTGAATGTTTCGAGCGGCTTGCTTGTTTGCGCTCCCAATATCTTCCCTACCGAAGCAGATTGAAACGCTGGCTTTCGCACGCTAGGGGGGCCAGGTTGCGAGCATGTCTCGAGCGGTTTGCCTGTTTTGGTTGCCAGGTTCGTCTGCGTTCAGAGCAGAGTCTGAGGATGTCTCTGGCGAGGCGTTGGTTTCAGCGCACCCAAGAGGGAGCCACCAGGGTATATCTCATTCCTCCGTTTGCGCTCAGATTGCGTGGATGTCTCGAGCGGTTTGCTTGTTCTGTGCCGCAGCATCCTCCGCTGTCGGAACATATTTGAGGATGCCTCGGGCGAGGCGCTGGCTTTTGCACCGCAGGGGGCCCAGATTGCGAGGATGTCTCGAGCGGTTTGCTTGTTCTGGTGGCCAGGATCGTTTGCGTTTAGAGCAGATTCTTAGGATATCTCGGGCGAGGCGCTGGCATGTGGCAGCCCGAGAAGGAGCCGCCAGGGAGGGGGACGCTTGCCAGGGTGGAGGAGTTAAGAGGGAGGACGGAGGAGGAGGGAGTAGGAAAAGGAAGAGGACGCAGGTGGAGGGGGAGCATGGCCGCCTGGAGGAGGAGGAGGAGGAGGAGGAGGAGGAGGAGGAGGAGGAGGAGGAGGAGGATGAGGAGGAGGAGGAGGAGGAGGAGGAGGAGGAGGAGGAGGAGGAGGACGAGAAGGACGAGGAGGAGGACAAGAAGGACGAGGAGGAGGAGGAGGAGGAGGACGGACGGCCTGGGACGAAGGAGGACGCAGGAGGAGAAGGAAATGCTTTCTCTTTGTCGCCTTCACGCCTGCTTTCTTTCGGGTTTTTCGTATTCAGAGTCAATCGCACTCAAACTCAGACCACTCGGGCTCAGACACACCTACACTAAACTTAGTCATACTCATACTCATACGCATAGACTCACTCACACTAGGACTCACTCGCACTTACTCCGGCTCGCTCGCACTCAGGCTCACCCGCATTCGCATTCTCATACTCAGCCCACCCATACCCAGACTCTCAGGGACGCTCGCAGCGGAGAGTGCTAGGAAACTAGATGCACATATGGGGATCTCCGCTTCGACTAATGCCCTAATTGGTTCGATTCCTCGGAAAGAGCGTGTTCTACCGCTGCTGGCGGAAAACCGGGGGGGGTCACTACCGCAGGGACGCTCGCAGCGGAGAGTGCTAGGAAACTAGATGCACATATGGGGATCTCCGCTTCGACTAATGCCCTAATTGGTTCGATTCCTCGGAAAGAGCGTGTTCTACCGCTGCTGGCGGAAAACCGGGGGGGGTCACTACCGGTTGACACCCTCCCCCCCCCCCCACCCCCCCCCCCCCCCCAACCCACCCCCCCCCCCCACTCCGGAAAACCGGGGGGGTCACTACCGGTTCGAACCCCTCCCCCCCCCCCCCCCCCCCCCCCCTGCTCATCATGAAAAGGGGGGGGGGCGGTCCACTACGGTTCGAACCCCCTCCCCCCCCCCCCCCCCCCCCCCCCACACTCTCGAAAAACCAGTTCGGGGTGGGGGGCGGACAGGGACGGGGTTCCCTCTTTGTGTTGGTGGGGACAGTGGTGAGGGGACAGCGGGACAGTGGTGGGGACAGTGGGACAGTGGGACAGTGGGGGGGACGGTAGTGGTGGGGACAGTGGTGGGGACAATGGTGGGAACAGGGGGGGACAGTGGACAGTGGTGGTGACGGTGGTGGTGGGGACAGTGGTGTGGGGACAATGGGAATGAGGTGGAAACAGTGGGACAGTGGAGGGTACAATGGTGGTGGGGACAGTGGTGAAGGCGGTGGCGAGGACGGCGGTGGGACAATGGGACAGAGGTACAGTGGGGACAGTGGTGGGGAAAGTGGGGACAGTGGTGGGAACAGTGGCACAGCTCAGTGGGACAGCGGAGGAGTCAGTGGGACAGTGGGGACAGTGGGGATAGTCGGGCAGTGGTTGGGGCCGTGGAGACAGTGGGGAGAGTGGAACCGTGGTGGATACAGTGCTGGGGACAGCGGGGACAGTGCGACAGTGGTGGGGCCACTGGTGGGGACAGTAGGGGCGGTGGTGGAACCAGTGGGGACAGCGGTGGTGAGGACAGTGGTGCTTGGAACACCAGTGGGGGATGTGATGCGGACGGTGGTGGGGACCGGGAGTCGTTTGCTGGCGGTGAGTAGGGCGGGAGGGGTTCGAACGGTAGTGACCCGGGAGGGGGGGGGGTTCGAACCAGTAGTGGCCTCCCCGGTTTTCGAGGGGGAAGGGGGGGGGGTTCAACGGTAGTGACCCCCCCGGTTTTCGAGCGGGGGGGGGGGGGGGGGGGGGGGGGGGGGGGGGGGGGGGGAGGGGTTAGGGGGGGGGGGTTTTGCGGGGGAGGGGGGGGGGGGGGGGGGTGTTCAGCAGGGGGGGGGGGGATTTTCGGAGGGGGGGGGGGGGGGGCGACCCCGGGTTCCGGAGGAAAAGGTTGGCAATTTTCCACAGTAAAGCGGCGGTGGATCACGCTCTCTCATTCCTCGCTTCAGTGTACCTATTGTCTTCATAGTTGTTATGTTTCACTATATTAATATTATTATTCCTCATGTTTTCTCCTCCTCCTCCTCCTCTTCATCCTCATATTCTTCTTTCCCTCCCCCGATCCCTATGGACATTGGGGGGTAGTAGCTTCGAGTATTTGCCAGGATGTGGCGGATCATCAGGCGGAAGGGGAGGAGGAGGAGGCGGAGGAGGAGGTGGAGGAGGAGGAGGAGCAGGAGGAGGAGGAGGAGGAAGAGGAGAAGGAGGAAGAGGAGGAGGAGGAGGAGGAGGAGGAGGAGGCGCGTTGATGGTGGGAGGGTGAGACGCGGGGAGAGTTTGAGGGATGCGTTCTGAGCGAATTCTGGTCTGATCTGGGTGAGGGGGGCGACCTCCTCAGAGGGCAGGGGGCCTCTTAGCTCTCAAGACCTCCGACGATGACGGCGACGACGACGATGACGACGACGCCGACGCCGACGCCGACGCCGACCCCGACGCCGTCGCCGTCGCCGACGCCGACGCCGATGCCGATGCCAACGCCGAGACGCCGACGCCAACGCCGACCTCCGACGTCATGATTTTTTCACAGCGTCGATCCCTGGAAGCCTGGACCCCTTTTCAGGGACCGGCTTTTCGTCCTGTGTCGTTTTTGGATGATTTTATGGTCCAGAGAGGGCCCCTCGAAGCCGAAAATGGCAAAACCTCCCCGTCGTAATTTTTCACAGCGAGAGGAAGTCGGGGCCTGGGGGTCGAAATCATCCCCCCGAACCTGTTTGGGGGTGCGTTCTGGCAAGTCTTTCAAGGCTGATCCAGCCGTTGCCACTAGGGGCTCCCTGGAGGCCCAAACAAGGCGGAAACAGCTCTCCAGCTCGATCCTCGAGTCTCGAACTTGCGATCCTGGAGGTCTGGGCCCGATGCCTTCTAGAACGCCGGCTGCACGAGCCGGGACAGCAAGCCCACCAAACAGCGCTGTTGTCGGCGAGAAGGATTCCGGATCATCTCCAGAGTCTCTCCAGGGTCAACTGTTTGCGCCGTATTGGGATGTTGCTGCTCGAGCGTCGATCTTTGACTGCAGCCTGCCAGCTGGTCTGCCCGGCCCGGCAAACGCAATCAATATGAAGAACGACGTTCCCCAAACGCCTGGTCCTGAAGAGCGACGTTCTCTAACCGTTCTCTATACGTCCTGTACGACGCCCGCCTGCCCTCTCAGGAGGCCGCCTCCGCGCCCCATTACCCCCCTGGACGCGCCGCCTGCCCGAACCAGGCCTCGAGGGCGGCAGCGCCGATTTTTTCCATGCGCCGAGCCAGTGGAAGTCGGGGGTGGTTGCGCTGCATCTTCGGGGGGCCTCGTTTGTCCCGCAAATGGCTGCCTTCTCTGCAATCTGACGCGCCCTCGGCGCGGATTCGCCGAGCAATCGGCGTGGACACGACGCGGACGCGACGTGGGTTCGATGCAAACTCGGCACGAATTCGACACGGATTCGACGCGGATCGCGGCGCGACGGGGCAGACAAAGGTCCCCCGAAGGTGCAGCACAGTGGTGGCCAAGAGGGGGTGATGATTAGGGGGCTGGACATCTTGGCTGAGGCCATGAAGTCACCCCGGATTTCATGGCCCCCTGCTCTCCTCTCAGCACGTCCCCGGGCTCCCCGCTGGGACGACGACGAACGACGACGAGTCGACGACGAACGACCCCACCCTTGGACGCCCCTCGCACCCCCCTCGGACTCCCTTTTGGACGACGACGAACCACGACGAGTCGACGACGACCGGCCTCCCCTCGGGCCCCTCTCGGACCTCTCCCTCCAGACATGCGACGTCCTGACTTTTTCAACGCGGGGTTTCTGGAAGTCCCGACCCTTTTTCCGGGACCGGTCTTTCATCCTGGCGAGGGCCCCCCGAGGCCGAAAATGGCCCAAGACCTCCCGTTCGGATTTTTTTTTACGACGCGATCATGTCTGGGCTTCCTCGTCCGTGCACATGCCTCTGGCTATGTTTTGCGAGCCCCCCCATCCTCTTGGGCGCCCCCGACGAGTGGCAGGTGGAGTGCCTCCCCTTGAGCGGGCTTGGCCCACGCGGAGGGGCAGGCGTCTTTTCCAGCGACGCGGGTGGCCTGCCCACGATTTGGGGGTGAGGAGGGTGGGGTGAAGGACGAGAAGGAGCTGACGAGGATGGTAACGAGGACGAGGAGGAGGGGAGAAGGCAGGAGGAAGGAGGCGGGTGGAGGAGGCGGAGGAGGGAGGAGGGAGGAGGGAGGAGGGAGGAGGGAGAAGGAAGAGGGAGGAGGAAGAGGAGGGAGGAGGGGGGGGAGGAGGGGGGGGAGGAGAGGAGGGAGGACTATGGAGCAGCAGCAGCAGCAGGAGGAGGAGGAGGAGGAGGAGGAGAAGGAGAGAGCCAGAAGAAGAGGGAGGAGGAGGAGGAAGAGGAGGAGGAGGAAGAGGAGAAGGGGGTGGAGGAGGTTTTGGATGATGATGATGATGATGATGATGATGATGATGATGATGATGATGATGATGATGATGATGATGATGATGGTGATGGTGATGGTGATGAGGATAAGGATGAGGATGATGATGAGGATGAGGATGAGGATGATGCTGATGCTGATGATGATGCTGATGATGATGACGATGATGCTGCTGCTGCTGATGCTGCTGCTGCTGATGCTGATGATGATGATGATGATGAGGAGGAGGAGGAGGAGGAGGAGGAGGAGAGGCAGCCCACATACTTGGCTGCACCGGGACGGTATCTGCCACAACAGGGTTCCGCGTTGCGCATCAGCGCAAGGGCACAAATGCATGAGGGGATGCGGGCACAAGCAAGGGACCGTCCTCGGCACCCTTTGACAGGCTAACCTCCAATAGCGCCGCACACGCGCGCCTTAGGAGGAAAGCCATAAAAAGGGGGCAACACCCCCCCCAGATAACGGAGCGGTTGCCCAGCGCCCGACCCCCGTGTGTACGTCTCACATCGTTGTTCCTCCAGCGCGAGCCCCAAGCCCAGGCAGGCAACGGGCATAAGCCAGGATGGTGCCCTACAGCGCATCAGCGCGGCACCTCGGCATCAGCCGCGTCAGGATACGAACCCGACTCTTCGGCGAAGGACCCAACCACCAGGGCTCAAACCTGTCTACGAGGACCTGGGAGGGGTTGAAAGGGGGGAGGGCAGGGCCACTCTCTGGCTAAGGGTGCGCACAACGTCCACCCCTGGCCTTTTCAACCCAGGAGCCGTGCCGCCTTCCCTTTCTGAGGGTCCGAAGTGGAGGGGGTGGAGGGGAGGGGCCTCCTAGCTCACGCCATCACAGCGATCGCCCCTAGGAGGGGGAGGGGGGGGAAGGGGACATGCCTCAGCCCAAATGGGATCATCGGCAGTGCACCTTATTCAGGAGGTGCCACAAGGCGCCCAGGCTGCACCGCAGAAGGAGCAGGAGGAGGAGGAGGAGGAGGAGGAGGAGGAGGAGGAGGAGGAGGAAAAGGAGGAGGAGGAGGAGGAGGAGGAGGAGGAGGAAGAAGCCCCCCCCCCCCCCCCCCCCCCCAAAGGGCTTCTCCCCTGACTTGGACGGGCGGGTTGCGGGTCCCTCGCCAGGCGGATCTGCTGCAGACTCTCCAGATGCTCCCGTGGAGGCGCCGACGACGACGACCCCCGACGGCTACCGTTCCAAATTTCTGCTCGACATGTTCGGGTTGCGCACCAGCGCCAACGGCACCAGGATTGAAGAGCTAGAGGACTTCATGCCGCAATGCCTCGCGCACCTGCACAGGGTGATCCGCAGGGTCGACAGGCGGGCGGCACAAAAACGGAGTCGTCCGCGCTGACATGCGTGCGTGAATTGCCCGCGGAAGGGCACCAGAAAGCACCCTCTCATCCGAGCGGTGTGCCAGTATTTCAGTTCTCCGTTTCCTTGTCCCCTTTCTTCCTGGCCTCCATATTCTTTGTGCTCTGCATGCGTTGTCCTATTCAATTGGTGGTCTAACGGCAACTGCAGGCATGGGCCCGGCCCCTTTACGGCCGCCGGCGGCCGACCCCAGCCTCTGCGCTGGGCTTGCCCGCCTGCCGCCATGGTGGGCCCAGGCGTGGCGCGAAGCCGCCAGGCAGCGACGTCAGAGATTGACTCTGCTTGCCTTGCCTTGCCTGCTGTGTGCTGTTGTTGTTCTCATCCGCCTGTCGTCCCTTCTGCCTCCCCTCTCCTTCCCCTCTTGTGTGCCCTTCGTCTGGCTTGCTCCTACCCGCGAGGGATTCTGGTGCGAGTGCCACCAGCAATGCCTGCTCGGTGTGCGCACGCGCGGGCTCCTCTTCACGCGCACGTGTGGGACAATTCTGCGGTCCGCCTCCAGCGAAGCCTGTGGCGACGTTCGCAGGCACGTGCAGCGCGCCCCTGTCCTGTTGTTGCTTCCTGGCCTCCTCCTCCTGCCGCTTCGCTTTTGGTCATCTACCTTTGTGCCATGGCTCATTCGAATACTCCGAGTTTCTTGATCAGCGTCGGGGGGGCGTCACCCCCGCCGATAGCCCCGCATCGACCCCCGTCACGGGCAGCCACCGCGCGCCGAAGGCGCTTCGACCCCCGTCGCGGCGCGACGACGAGGCGAGATAGACCCCCGTCGGGGGGGCACCCCCCTACGCGTAGTAAGAAACCCGGAGCACCTTTGCCATGGCTCATTTGAATATTCTGCGCGCGGTTGTGTGCGAGTTGGCAGCCGCCCTCTGCTGCTCCGTTTCACACTGCGGCGCAGCCCTGCTGTGGTGCCGTGCGGTCAGTGAGGTCGGGAAGAACAATAATTCTTCCGCGTGGCTTGCCGCCCCTGAGATCCCACATTGCGACACACATCGCGAAAGATCACGACCAGAGTCCCAGACTTGAATCGGGCCTGTCCCTCTACAGGGGGAGTCTTCAAAAATAGTCAAAGAATAGTCTGGGGACGATTCTTTGACTATTTCTGGGCATTTGGTTGAAGATTTTTGATTGGTTAACTTTTTTCCTCCAAGGTCCGCCTGTAGGGGGACACGCCCGACTGAATCGTAGACCACGTCTCTCTGTAGCCGTTTTCGAGCCGAATCGATCCGTGAGGGCCCCGGGGCCCGAAACACGGCAAAAAATTCGGCCGTTGCGGAAAACCGATGCCAGGATCTCAGAATGAGCGCCTTCTTTTCCGCTCGGTGTGCCGCGTGGGCAGCCCGCGTAAGCCACTGCGTGAGGCTGCCGTGCCATCGTGCGTAGAGTCTCCCTTTTTCCTCTCCGGTCGCATGCGGCACGCTCGTTCATCATTCAGGCCACGGTTCAGTGCGTGGGTTTGACTCTCCCAGTTCGGCTTTTCTGGGTTTCCCCGTTTGCCTGGCGACTTTTGATTCGCACAGCGGTCCAGGCCGAGTGTGGTGACGCTGTGTGGTCGCGCCCCTCCTCCTCCACGAGAAATCTTGCGAAAAGTCACCTACGACGACATCGACGGACGGACGGACGGACGGACTACGACGTCGACGACGACGGCGACGGCGACGGCGACGGCGACCACGACGACGACGGCGACGTCGTTGGCGACGGCGACGGCGACGGCGACGGCGACGGCGACGGCGACGGTGACGGCGACGACGACGACGACGACGATGAGCTGCCCGTCGCCCAGGTGGTACACCGACGAGCAACTCGGCGTACTGCTCTCCCGCGAGTGCGACCTAGACCAGACGTTCTTGAGCTACGAGGACGGCTTCAAACACCGGGAGGCATGCGAGGACGGCCGCTGCAACGGGCCCCCTTCCTTCCACATGGGGCGTTCCAGACAGAGCCTCGCCTTCGCGGATCGAAGGAGTTGCCATCTCTTCCTCGGCGGAAGGCGGCGGAAGGCCGGCGGAAGGCGGCGGAAGTAAAAAGTTCCCCCCAAGAGATGACACCGTTTTTGGGTTCAGGATTTCTGGAGCCCGCCACATCCCCCTCCTTCCTTCCCCCTCGGATGGATCTGCGCGCCTCAGTCTTCGTCTACTCCATCCTTCTTTATCCTACTCTGTTTTCTTCTTCCCATGCTTCCTGCTGCCGCTGCTCCTCCTCCCCCTTCCTCCTTTCCCCCCTTCCCCAGTCCCCGCCCCCCAGGGCGGGGGGTCGGGAGGCTTCCGCAGGCTCCGGAAGTCTCAGATCGTGCCGAGAATTTTCAAAAACCTAGAGTTAAGTCGGGCATGTCATAAATCTGCGCGTTGGTGGACTGTCAGGGTCGGCTGGCCGGGCCTGCCACGACGGCGGGCATGGCGCGAGCCAGGCACCGAGCTCTCAAGGGCAAGAGCCATACCTGTAAGTCGGGCACGTCCTTCTACAGGAGGGATATTCAAAAATAGAAAAAAATAGTCAGGGGACGATTTTTGGGGGTATTTTTGGAGTATTTCAAATTTCTCGACAAAATCCGCCTGCGGGGGGACATGCCCGACCTAATCTTAGCCATTCCATGGCCCAACTGACATTGCCCGGCTCGTGCCCGTTTGCGAGTCACCGCCCGTATTTCCGCCCCTCTCGTCTTCCTTTCGTGTCCCCTCCTCTTGTGCTTCCTCCTCGTGCCGGGGCTGTCTCACGATTTTTCAGTTGCAGTTTGATCGGATTCGCCATGCGAGCTGATGGGCGAGAGAGCTAGCCTACTCCTCTCGCTGATAGGACTTCTGTGCAGCTTGCAGCTGTGTGGCGGTAGGGTGGGGGTGTTCGTTAAGGAATATGCCCAGGAGGCTTCAGACCTTTGGGTATTCCTAGTCTGATGATGGCGGCGGTGGTATCCATGGCCAAGTCTCAGTTGGCATTCCACCAGCTTTCAGACCGTGGGTTCCTTATATCCAAGGGTTTCTTGCCCAGTGCCCTCACCGTATCTCTCTTTCCATGGTGAAGAGCCTCTCCCTCGTCCCTCCGTAGGAGTTGCGTCCCTCTGGTGGAGGCCCCTTTTCCCCACCCTGCTCCCGCCCTAGACATGCGAGTGCTGGCCGGCGGCCGTCCTTCCGCCGCTCCCGCGCGCCTTACTCCGGCGCGATGCTGCGCGCGGTGCCGCGACGCCAACGTGTGTGTGTGTGTGTGTGTGAGGAGGAGGAGGAGGAAGAGGAGGAATAGTAATAATAAGAATAATAGGAATGCGATTGGAAGTGCTAACAATAATAGTAATAGCACGTACGAGCATTTCCATACCAATAATATTCCGCAATGGTAATAGAAATGATGTTGTTTGTGCTAAGAAGAATGAGAACACTACAATAAAGACTAAGAAGAACAATGTACACAAAAGAAGAGTAATCATTTGATGGACATAATAGTAATAGTACTACTACTACTACTAAGGGTAATAATGCTACGAGTGCTAGTCATAATATTAGTACGAATAGCAATATTATCATTATTATAATAAGACCAGCAGTAGAGGGGGAGGATGAGGATGATGATGATGATGAGGAGGAGGAGGAAACTGCGGGCCCGAAGAGGACTGCCGCCAGGCCTGGCGCCCCAGCAGCAGGGCCATCCCGCGACAAATACGAGAACTCCTGCCGAAGCCAGTTCGCCCATCTGGGCTCACCCGCTTCGAGGCCACGTAAGGTGCTCATCGTCTCTCTCGCACCCGCTCGCAGTCCACATGGCTGTGCCCAAAACACTTGGACAAGGCAGTGCATCGCATCGGCTACTCCACTCGTGTTTGCAGAACAGAGGGTCGCATCAACGCCAGCATGAACATAACACACATACATGCAATCTCGAACGTCTGCCAAGGAACTTGGCAGTAGTAGTACAGTTGACACTTCAATTTCTCAGGTTGGTGGGCTTAATATAAAAAGCGCGCGTTTTTGCACCAAGCTACACTCCCATGTTTGCAGATAGCATGCAGCACTTGGCTCCGCCACAGCATCGGTCCCCACTCTTCTTTAGGATCCCCGAGCGGCCAGTCGAACATGCAGTACCAAATTGTTAGTGTCATGGCAGTTGGCGAATATACAGTATCGTCTTCTGCGCCCTTGATCAGCTCGTCAGAACAGGCAGAAGCTGACCGAAGACAGTGGTGCGACACTCAAGGCCGTATTCTCATATTCTTTCCACGTTTGGGCTGGATGCCCTTGGACAATCACGTGGGGTATGGTTCCGGCACACGCAGCCGCATCATAGACCCCAGCAAACAGGTGCCGATGCAAGGTGCAGCAGCTCCAGCAGGCAAGGACACATGTGATAACTCAATTGACACAGTTTCTATGGGCTCAGAGCCGACTGGGCGCATTTACTCAGCTGAAATTGATACTGCTGCAAACACGCCTCAAGCATTGTCTACTGTGGCAGATACTGCTGCAGACACGCCGCAAGCATTGGCTACTGAGGCAGATACTGTTGCAGACACGCCGCAAGCATGGGACACGTCAACAAACATTGTTCCAAACGCGCCTCAAGCATTGAATACTGTTGCACATACTGTTGCAGATACTGTTGCATGCGCGCCACAAGCTATGACAAGGGACGGTGAGGTTAAGTTCGTTGCTGGTCTAATCGAATCATCGGGATAACCTTTCGCTTGTGCAGTCAGAGCTCCTATTGTCTCGCCACAGATTTCAAGTAAAAAGTCGGTAATGTGGCGTTTCCTTTTGTCATGCCCTGCTACTGAAGGCAGTTTTTAAACCATACATTACCTGCTGTGGCGACACTGTTGTTGTCCTGTGGAACATGCGTGACGCCCCATATTTCTTCTTCTTCTCCCTCTTCTGCCCTACGTACTCGTGCCTTCTTCTTCCTCTTCTTTGCATGCGTGGTGCGCACCGTGAACGTACGAGCTTGTTCTAAATGGATCAGCGCAGCCAGCGCCGTTGCGACACTCGCCCCAGCGCGCATTTGGCGCGTCGTCCTACTGAAGAGGGATGGTTGACAGATAGGGTGTGTGGAGAAGATCTTCTGCTACTGCCCTCGGTCCAGCCTCTCATCTTCTGCTTGCCGCTTTAGCGCAGCTACATTCTCGCGCGCTGCCCTCGGTGATGGCGCAGTCACTTTAAGCGCTTTGCATGCGCATCGGCGCACACATCGTGCCAGTTCTTCACGCGAGTTTAAATAGCCATCGGCGAGGGCATAAAAACTGTAACTTGCAGGCGTGGGCAGTCGTGATGGGTGGAGTTGGGTCAGGGCCGAGGTGCTGAGGAGTGCTTCACGCGGCGCGCATTTGGCGTGTTTGCGCGCAGGCAAACACCACCCGAATCACGAGGTACCGACCGAAGGACCAACATGCGATTAGACGTACTGTAGCAGTTGTGGTTACGTGAACAGACCTGCCTCTCAGGAGTGCTCGCGGGAATTCGGTTTCACCTTTCCTTTGCCCTCCCCCCCGAATTCAGTGCACGAGCCCGGAGCGGGGCGTTGCGCTGACGGGCCCTTGGAAGGCCGGCAGATTTTTGCCCGTCTCCAACCGCCCATCGGCCTCCACCCGCCCTGGGGACGGCTTCCGCTGCTACACCAGAGGCTTTCGCACTGACTGCGGTCGTGCGCTTCCCCCGTCCTTTCCCTCTCCTCCTTTTTTTTTTTTTTTTTTTTTTTTCTCTCTCTCTCTCTCTCTCTCTCTCTCTGCGCTTGCGCTGCCGTGGCCATGTGGGTGCCTAGACTGCCGAGCAGTCGGGCGATGGTTTCCGCGGTCTTTTAAAACCAGCTCTAGTGCCCACCAAAACCAGGGTGCGCGCGACGGCTCGCCTATTGCAGGTTGGCCTGAACGCTGCTCCTGGCTCTAGCTGGTATCTCTTGTCTCGCTCCCCCTCCTCCTCCTCCTCCTTCTCTTCGTCCCCCTCCTCTTCCCCTTCCCCCTGAATGTGGTGACGTTTGCCCGGCTGGCAACTTCAGTTCTTCGCTCCAGTGCTTTTTTACTTCTGGGATGTTGTTGTAAATAAAGCAGCTGGTCAATCTCTGCCGCGTGTCGCCACGGAGTGCACTGGTGATTCGAGAGCTGTTGCGATCGTCCCCTCCTGCTTGCCCCTCCTTCTTCTCAAAAAAACTTGAACAGACCTGCCTGCGTTCTGCGCGTCACTTGCACGTAATGATTGGTGCTAAGCCCACAAGAACGTCGAATCAACACCTCAGAGCTTAGAAGTTAACCGCGAACCCCCCGCGGGACTTGAAGGTGCAGGCGAGGATCCTTCGCGCAACGCCCTCGGTGAGGGCTAGCGCGGCCCACCAAGTGGGCCCCTTGACTCAGGGTACGGGGGAGCGGTTTCTTAGGTTTGGGTGGGGGATGGGATTTGACTGCGCGTGCTACATGCCCTCTTGTGGCCTCATCCATTCCACTCATTCATGGTTTTTCCCTTTTCCGAGCCGCGCTCGCTGCTCGCTTTCGCCATGTTCCTCCTGCATTAACTTGGACATCGGTGCTTTTTTGGCACTGTGTCACCACCGTGGCGTGATAAACGTATTCACACCAGTTCAGGGCCATCACATGCTATTGCAGTGATTCCGCGCATCGTCAAGAGGAGGAGGAGGAGGAAGAGGAGAAGGATGAGGAGGAGGAGGAGGAGGAGGAGGAAAAGGGACGAGTCATATGAGGAGGATGGGGAGGAGGAGGAGGAGGAGTAGGAGGAAGGAGGAGGAGAGGAGGAGGAGGAGGAGGAGGGAGGAGGAGGGGTGGGGGAGGGAGGAGGAGGAGGAGGAGGAGGAGTGGGGGGGGGAGGAGGAGGAGGAGGAGGAGGGAGGAGGAGGAGGAGGAGGAGGAGAGGAGGAGGAGGAGGAGGAGGAGGAGGAGGAGGAGGAAGAGGAGAGGAGGAGGGAGGAGGAGGAGGAGGGGAGGAGGAGGAGGAGGAGGAGGAGGAGGAGGAGGAGGAGGAGGAGGAGTGCGCGCTGTCAGCCCTCCGCTGCTCCGCCACGGTCTCCGTTGCCCCCGGCGCTTGTTTCATCCTGCTGGTCTGCCCGGGTCGTGCCATCTGCCTGCTGCTCTCTCTCCCTCTTTCGGAGTGCCGTTTCGCTGCCGCGCTGCGCCCTTCTTGCTTCTTGCGCTGCGCATCTCCACTCGCCACCACTACCCCCCCCTCTCCCCGTTCCCCATCGCCGCCCATCGCGGGTGACCCGGTCGATCCCCCCATGGGCGGATCCCTGGCCTCCCTCGCCGCGTGAGGTGGCCCAGCCGCGCGCTTCCTTCCGCTCGACTGCCTACGCCGCGCTGCCGCGCGCTTGGCCGCAAAGCCCAAAAAGTAGATGTGAGAGTGTGTCGTCTCTGCGTCCTCGCGTCTGGCCCCTGCGGGTGCCTGCCTGGGCACATTCTGGCGCATCGTGGAGCTGCCTGCTGGGCCAGTAGGCGGTCGGCCTCTCTAGCGGCCCATACCTCGGGAGGGTCTCACGATGCCCCTCGCGGAGTCGCCTGCCTGGCCCGTCGGCCGAATGGCCTCTCTGGGCTGTACGGCCCCCAGTCCAGCATCGGTTTGCCGCCTGGTGGTGTCGTCCTCCCGTGTGTCCGCCGTCCTGCGCCGCTCCTCTCTTGCTCGTCCCTCGGGCTGTCGCCCAGGCCTCGTCCTTTCTCGGGTTGTCCATCCGTCGCTCGCCTCCCTCCTTCCCCCGGCTCCAGGTTCGTCCCGGTCCCCTTGGGTGTCGTCCTCCTCCTTTGAGCCTCCTGCAACGGGGCCTCCCCCTCGGGTCCCCTGGGGGATGCCCCAGGCAGGCCCCTGCTAAGTGCACGGTTCTTGCGTGAACATTCCTCGCTGAGGCCTGATTGTCTTGCCCACGGCAGGGAAACGCCTCCGATGTGTTTATCCTTATCCTTATCCTGCTGCCGTTGCTGCTCTTCCGGGTCGTCTGGCGCCGCGTGCGGTGCTGCCGGGCTTGCAGCTTGGCGACGCGCCTTGCCGACCCGGCGCCCTCACCGCCCTGACAGCGGGGCGCACTCTCGCCGCCGTAGTGTTGCCTCTCTGACCCACTCTTCGCTGTCTCGCTCTCTTACGCGGGTCGCGTTTGATGATGCTTGACCTGCTATTGCATGTTTCGTGTAGTTTTTGTTTACGCTGTTGTGCATGTCTTCGGCATGTGCCGTGTGCGCTGGCTTCTGCCCCCTTTCCCTTGCATGTGTCGGCAACGTTTCTGGCGTCCCGACCACCCACCGACGGACGCTCGGTGTTTATCAATCGACATGAACGTGCTCCGTTTCATCACTCTCTGTGTTAGACTAGTTGGTCAGGAAGCAAGAAATATGCGTGTGTGCGTGTGTCCAGCTTGGTGGCCGAATTGTGGACATAAGTAGCCACAGTAATATAAGTAGACATGCAGCGGCAGGAATTCGGGGCCGACCTGACCAAGGCGCGGTTCGAAGAGCTCGCCAGCGGGTCCACGAAGGGGTACCTGGAGTTCTGTGCTAAGTTGGCCATGATTATGCAGTCGGCCTGGGGTGGAGGTGTCGAGGTCTGGCGGTCGCGCCTCCTCTCCTCTTCCCATCCCCCCAAATCAGATTCGCCATTGGCATATGATCGCTTATGAGGTCAGGCTCATCCAGAACTGGCGAGACCAACCAATGCAGACGAGGGTCTCATTCAGCAGCCGATTGCGGATCAGATCGTTTGAGTGACCATGTGTGTCAGATGTGCGTGGGCGGCCTTCCATAGCCACCCGCGCCCTCCATCGTCCTGTTTCCAATGACGGCGATCGTCGAGTAGCAGAGGATGCGGTCGTGATGCTTTGTCACGAAGGGACAGGTGCGGGAAGATGAGGGGCCAGGCAAGATGAGGGATGATGGAGAGAGGGTGCGGATGAGGAGGATAATGAAGACGATAAGGATGATGATGATGATGATGATGATGATGATGATGATGATGATGATGATGATGATGATGATGATGGTGGTGGTGGTGGTGATGATGATGATGATGATGATGATGATGATGATGATGATGATGATGATGATGCTGATGCTGCTGATGATGATGATGATGATTCTGATGCTGATGATGATGATGATGATGATGATGATGATGATGATGATGATGCTGATGATGATGATGCTGATGATGATGATGATGATGATGATGAGGAGGAGGAGGAGGAGGAGGAGGAGGAGGAAGTGGAAGAGGAGGAAAAGGAGGAAGAGGAGGAGGAAGAAGGATCAGTGACGCGACATACCTATCATCCAACGCACAGGCAACGCACGCACATGATGGTGATGGTTGAATTTCGCTTGTGCTGATTAGTTATGGTTGATTCCCCTACCCGGCGGCCGTGGTATTTTTCAATTGAAGTGCCCCCCAGGGCTCGCACATGGTTTCTTGTGTGGAAAGTCTTGGGCCTCAAAGTGGGCTGCTGGCCCTTGGGCTACAACAGCAACGGCTCCCGCTGGCTACGTCTTCGCGATTTATTCAAACTCGCGCTCTCGCTCGAGACGCCCCCACAATTCACCGACGCATCGCACCCTCTCCTTGGATCTCCAAGCAATTCGCTGCGGCGGTGCGCTGTCGACGTCCAGGAGTCGCGCCTTCGTGCGAGACCTCCTCGCAGTTTTCTCAGGACTCGTACTCGCCCTGGGCCGTCGCCGCCGCCGCCGTGGTCGTGGTCGTCGTCGTCGTCGTGCTCGCGGTCGTGGTCGTCGTGGTCGTGGTCGTGGTCGTCGTGGGCGTGGTCGTCGTGGTCGTGGCCGTGGTCGTGGTCGTGGTCGTAGTCGCAGTCGTGGTCGTTGTGGTCGTCGTGGTCGTCGTCCTCTCCTCGCAATTTTCGAACTTCACCTCCACGCCTCCCCCGCCCTGGCGGGCCGGCCCGCCCGACCCGTCTGCCGGGGCCCGCCCGCCCGACCCCGCCCGGCAGGGCCCGCTTGTGGTCCGCCTGCTCGGGAGCCCCACCCCCGCCTCGCTGTCCCGCCGAACCCGCCCGTTGGGGTCCGCCCGCCCGACCCGCCCGTGAGGCTCCGCCCGCTCGACCCGCCCGTGAGGGCCCGCCCGCCCGACCCGCCCGCCAGGGTCCGCCTGTGGCTCGCCTGCTTGGACAGCCGCCCGCCCGCCCCGATGTCCCGCCGAACCCGCCCGTTCGGGTCCGCTTGTTTGATCCGCCCGTTCCGTCCGACCTTCTTTCGGCCGCGCCCTCCCTCTGCTCCTCCTCTTGCGTGGTGGCGCAAGTCGCCATAACGGCATCGCCGTCTAGGCATCCCATCGCCAGCGCAGACGTCCCCTGCCTAGCCGCCGATGCAAAAAGCTTGATCCGCCAGTGAGGGTCCGGCAGCCCGACCCGCCCGTGAGGGCCCGCCCGTCCGACCCGCTTGTCAGGGTCTGGCCGTATGCTCCAACCTAGTTTAGCGCTGACCACCAGGAATAATTGTGGGCACCAGGACACTACCGAAACTGGAGGGTTTCACGTGTCGGGCCCTGGGAGGCGGTACTCGTTCGACACTGTTTCGATACTCTTCCTGGGTGCTCGAAACTATTTCTGGGATCTTGCCATTAAGTACGATGGGAGCAATCTAAGTCTGGCCTCCCGCGCGCCTGGATGCCCGCTTGGCCCGCTCTGAGGCCACACCCACCCGACGCGCCTGGGAGGGTCCCCCCGCCCGACCTGCCCGTCGGGGCCGGCCCGCCCGTCAGGGTCAGCTTTCCAGGTTGACTGCTCTTCTGTCATTCCCCTCCTGCCAAGTCTCAAAGATGGGCGGGAAGAGTTGGCTGGAGACCCAGCCAGTGAAGAAGGGCAGATCCACCGAAAAGTTGTTGGCCGACGACAGAGGAAAGTGGCCGCATATGCTCTTGAATTGGAAGCCGTGGCACCAGACAGTGGCGCGCAGGTGCGCCGGGCGTCCTGTCAGGAGATGGGACGACTCGTGAGGCGCACCCTGCCTGCTTTCTGCAAGGCGAGGCAGACTCCTCCTCCTCCTCCCTCCTCCTAGGTAGCTTTCTCAATCCCTCCATCGGCTGTCCTTCATTCTTTTGTTTGGGGCTTCGCACGCCTTCTCGTTCGCGTGCCCTCCGTCGTCCTTCTCGTTGTTCGACCCTCCCTCTCCTATGCCTCCGCCTCCCGTCCTCGCTTGTCGTGCGTCCCTCTTTGCCTTCGTGTGTGTGTGTGTCCTCCAGCGACTGACGTTTCAATGTTTCACGCTCTCACACTACCGCGCACATGTATGGCCTTTTCGTGCGCGAAGCGCACTACGGAACCGTCCCGCCGGACGGATTATTGGGCAGCTCCGGTCCGCTCCGGTCCCCCCTGCCAAGTCATCCTCGCCCTCGGTCGTCCTCCCTTCTTCTAGCCCCCCTCTCCCCCTGTCGCTTCCTCGTCCATCCCTCGCTCTTTTTGTTCTCCTTCTCCTTCCTCCTCGTCCTACATTAGGGGCGGCGCCTACTGCACGTGGCAGGTAAGGCATAGATGTACCCCCAACGGGGGCACGATGGAAGACAACGAGTGCGGTCAGCGAGGGTTTGGGGTAAACGGGCGGAGTGTCACGCGAGCCACGGAGAGGGAACACTCTTAACATTACGTGCTGTCAAACTCTCACGTTGAAAGAGTCATTATGGTCGACCCCCACCTCCGGTAACATCATGAGTTTTTTCCATTGAAGTCCTTCTTGGGGCTCGCACCCAGTCTTCTACAAGGGGAGGTCTTGGGCGTCAGATGGCGCCCCTGGCCTTCGATCTACAACAACAGCAGCTCCCGCCTGATACCTCTTCACAATTCTTGACGCTTCGCGTGTCCCCACCAGAGACCAGAGATTGTGCCTTCGTTGCCAATCGTCTCGCTTTGCGCCCCTGTCGAGATTGACCCGCTCTCTGGAGCCGTCCTTTGAGCCGCAGATCAAACAAGTATCCCCACCAGCCCATCCAAAAACGATGCCCAGGCGAATTGCGGTGATCAGGGAAGTGAGGGAGCATACAGAGTAGCAAAGGGCTGGGGGACCCGTCTTACCCAAGAGGGCGAGGATGGAGGAGGAGTCGGAGGAGGATGAGGAGGAGGAGGAGGAGGGGGAGGAGGGGCAGCAGGTGGGAAAAGTGGGAGGAGGGAGGAGGGAGGAGGGGGAATAGGCGGATGATGAGGAGGAGGGGGAGGAGGAGGATGAGGAGGGGGAGGAAGAGAAGAGGAAAGGAGGAGGATGAGGCTGATAAAGTGGAGGAGAAGGAGGAGGAGTAGGCCGACAAGGAGGAGGAGGAGGAGGAGGAGGAGGAGGAGGAGGATGAGAAAGATGAGAAGGAACAAGAACAATGACGTGCACAAGAGCCTCCTAGGATGTCCCTTGGAAGTTGTTTTGGGGTCCTCTTGGAGCGCCTGGGGGATTCTTGGATGCCTCGGGGATCCTCTTGAGGCCTCTTGGGGGTCTAGGGAGCCTCTTCAGGGCCTCTTGGGGACCTCTTGGGGCCTCCTGGGCGCCTCTTGAGGCCCTCTTGGGGCGCTCTTGGGAGCCTTGGGAGCGCTCCTGGGGCCATCTTGGAGGTGATCGATCAAAGGAAGGGGGTCCCCCAATTAGCGTCCCCCCTCGGGAGCCTCTAAAATCGGCCAAAACCTAGTAAAACCGATGATTTTGGCTTCCTCGCCGAGGCCGTTTTGGACGCTCCAACTACCAGCGAAACCCCCCGTCCAGGTCCAGGGAAGGGGGTTAGGGGGAGGGGTAAACCCCTCCCCGAAGGGGAAGAAGGAGGGGTGGAAGAGGAAATTCCCTAAACCACCTACGCCCAGAGGGCTGGTGGGATTAACTCGTGTGCACCTGCAGTCGGGGCGCTGAATAAGGAACCCTTTTCGTTTGGGAGGGGCAGCGTGTTTTTAGTTGTTTCACAGTCTACCTTAGGTGTTCCTTCGGTTTTCGATGGGGAGCCGAAGTTTGACTTATGGGAACAAGGGGCCTCGTTCCTTGTTGATCGTTCCTTGGGTCAACGCCCCAGCTGCATTACTTGTTCGATTGGTGTGCCCCTCCCGGGGTCGCACCGCGCCTTCTACTGCAAGGGAAATCTTGCGCCTCGGACCAGGCTGCGCCCCTGGCCCCTCATCTAGAACAGCAGCGGCTCCCGCCTGACGGTTCCTCACAATTTATCCAGGAATCGCGCTCTCGCGCGGGACCTCCTCACAAGTTACCCAGGAATCGCGCCCTCGCGTCGGAGTTCCTTGCGATTTATTCGGTCGCCGCGCCCTCGACACGCAGGAATCACGCTCCTGCTCTGGACGTCCTCATGCTTTATTTTGGAATCGCGCTATTGCTCGCGACGCCGTCGCGATTCATGCAAGGCTGACGGTTCAGCGACCCGCCCGCACGACCCGGCCGTCTGGGCCCGCCACCCCGACCCGCCCATTAGGGTCCGCCTGCCCGACCCGCCCGTTTGGTTCTGCCGTTTGTCTTCCTGCTCCTAACCCACCTCTTGCTAATCTCTTTCGTGCTCCACCCTCCTCCCTCGCCCTTGTTCCTTCCCTCCCCCCTCCCTTCTCCTGTTTTAGGGGCTGCGCCAACTACGCGTGGCATATAAGGAACATGTACCCCCGAGGGGGGTACGATCGAAGACGAAGATGGCGGGTATCGAGGGTTTGGGACGTACATGTGGAATGGCGTGCGAGGATATGAGAGCGAGCAGTCTTAAAATGTTTGTTGGTGCATCTGCATGTATAAAGAACAACTGTTGTTGATCCCCCCTCAAGTGCACTTTTTTCTTTAACTTCAGTGGTCCTCCCAGGGTTCGCACCCTGTCTTTTGCAATGGGAAGTCTTGCGCATCAAACTGCGCCCCTGGCCCCTGGTTTACAACAGCCGCGGCCCCCACCTGATACTTCCTCACAATGTATCCGGACATAGCGCCCTCGCGCAGGACTTTCTCACAATTCATTTGGGAATCGCGCTCTCGCCTGGGGCGTCCACGCAATTTACTCAGACGTCGCGCCTTCGACACGAAGGAATCACGCTATCGCACTTCCTCGGAATTTATTTGGGAATCGCGCGATGGTTCAAAACGTCCTCGCGACTCATGTTGGATTGGCGCTTCCGCCACCCGCCCGCTCGGCTCGACCGTTTGGCCCCGCCCGGCCAGCCCGCCCGTTTTCAGGGTCCGCCCGCCCGACCCGCGCGTCTGGTGGTTCTGCCGCTTGTTCTCTCCTGCTCCTGACCCCCCTGCTGCTAATCTCTCTCGTGCTCCATCCTTCTCCCTCCCCCTTGTTCATTGGTTTTGAAGATGTCGTAGGTTTGGCATACCCTTCTGCTAATCTCTCTCGTGCTCGATCCTCCTCCATCCCGTTGTCCCTTCCCTCCCTCCCTTCCCCTGTTTCAGGGGCTGCTCCTGGACCTCCTCCTGCTAGTCTCTCCCTCGTGCTCCATCCTTCTCCTTTCCCCTTGTCCTTTGGTTTCGAAGGTATCCTTGTCCTCCTCTTCCCTCCTCCTCCTCCCTCCTCCATTCCTCCTCCCTGCTCTACCCTCCTCTTCCTCTTCTCTTCGTCCTCCTTCTTCTCCCTCCCCCGTGTCCCCTCCCCCTTCTCCCTCCCCCTTGTCCTCCTCACTCCCGTCTCCTGCTTTTGGGTCTGCGCCAGCTACACGTGGCCGGCAGGGAAACTATGACCCCAAGGAGGGTGCGACGGAAGTCGAAGAGGGCGGGTATCGAAGGTTTAGCGTACCCTCCTGCTAATCTCTCTCGTGCTCGATCCTTCTCCATCCTGTTGTCGTTTCCCTTTTCCCTCGGCTCCCCTGCTTCGGGGGCTGCGCCAACTACTTTAGGCCGGTAGGGGGAGATACCCCCAAGGGCGGTACGATCGAAGACGAAGAGGGCGTGTACCTAGAGTTTGGGATATACGTGTTTAGTGGCACGCGAGGAGAGAAGAGCGAACAGTCATAACATATTTGTTGTTGTTGTTGTTGTTGTTGTTGTTGTTGTTGTTGTTGTTGTTGTTGTTGTTGTTGTTGTTGAACATTATTAATTCTAAAGAATAATTATTGTTGGGGCCCCTGGTGCACGGCCCCCCCGCCGCGCCTAGGCCGCAGCTACATTTTCATCATTTTTTTCGCGAAAGCTTCAGAAAAGTGGATGGGGTCCAGATCCGGTTGTTTTGTTGTAATCCGTTTTCCCTTGCAAAAAACACTATAAAATGACATTTCTTGTTCTAATATAATCAAATTTCAAGAATCCCTTGCAAAAAATAAGGTAAAGTGGACATTCGCGCGCGCAAGACGAAATCCTTCCAAAAGCTTAGTGTTCGGAGCGATTTTAACATAAAAACATCAAAAAACCAATGGTTTTTCAACAAAAAATGTCAAAATCTCATCCCGCGCGCTCTTGCGGATTCGTAGGAAACCCAACACTTTTTAAACATTTCTGTCAAACGGGCTTTTGCGAGCAACTTTTTCGAACTTCTGCGACAACGGTTGCGCACCTGCCAGGGCCATCATCCCTGTCAAATAATACCATGCGGGACACATTCGTTTTTTCTTCGCGCGCGCACGCCGAAATCTCCAAAAACCATTGGGCTTCTTAAGAATTTTAGCACCGCGCATCATAAAATCACACGAATCGCACCGTAGGTCCTCGAAAAACACCTGCACGACTTTTCAAAATTTCTACCCGCGCGCGCTGTCCGAATCCTAAAAAAACCAATGGTTTTCCAACATTTATGTTACATGAGCTCGCGCGAGCTACTTTCGCACGCTCTTGCAACGGGGTTCGCGCGCCTGCCAGGGGCCACAATCCCTTGCGGTTGCGCCATAGGTTGCGCCCTCGGCCGCCGAGAATAAAACGTCCCCCTATTGGTTGCGCCCTTCTGTGGGTGTACGAACGTAGGCTTAACAACTTCTGTGGGTGTGTACTCCACGCCAGTGTAGTAGCCACGGTCGTCCGCAGGCCACGAAGTGAAGTGTCCGAACGTCATAGGGCGGGAAGCTGGGTGTGGGTGGTGGCGAAGAGTCGTGTGGATATTTGGTAGAGCTTGCACTGCCCCCCCACAAAGTGGGGGTATTGGCTGGCGTCGCATGAAAACCCTGGCACTGGTGAGAACACTGAGCGTTCGGGTAAAGTGATTGTTGTTGTTGTTGTTGTTGTTGTTGTTGTTGTTGAACATTATTACTTCTAAAGAATAATTATTGTTGGGGCCCCTGGTGCACGGCCCCCCGCCGCGCCTAGGCCGCAGCACATTTTCATCATTTTCGTGAGGAAGCCTCAGGTAAAACGATGTGATCCAGATCCGGTTGTTTTGTTCCCCCCCGCTTTCCCTTGCAAAAAACAATATAAAATGACATTTCTTGTTCTAACATAACCAAACTTCAAGAATCCCTTGCAAAAAATAAGGTAAAGTGGACATTCGCGCGCGCAAGACGAAATCCTTCCAAAACCTTAGTTTTCGTAGCGATTTTAACATACAAACATCAAAAAACCAATGGTTTTTCAACAAAAAAATTGTCAAAATTTCATCCCGCGCGCTCTTGCGGATTCGTAGGAAACCCAACACTTTTTAAACATTTCTGTCAAACGGGCTTTTGCGAGCAACTTTTTCGAACTTCTGCAACAACGGTTGCGCACCTGCCAGGGCCATCATCCCTGTCAAATAATACCATGCGGGACACATTCGTTTTTTCTTCGCGCGCGCACGCCGTCGTCGTCGGCCGCGGGGCCCTGAATAGTAGCCACGGTCGTCCGCATGCCACGAAGTGAAGTGTCCGAACGTCATAGGGCGGGAAGCTGGGTGTGGGTGGTGGCGAAGAGTCGTTTGGAAATTTGGTAGAGCTTGAACCGGCCCCCCCACAAAGTGGGGGTATTGCCCGCCTCCTATGAAAACCCTGGCACTGGTGAGAACGGAGTGTCCCCACGTGCTAGTAATTGTTGTTGTTGTTGTTGTTGTTGTTGTTGTTGTTGTTGTTGTTGTTGTTGTTGTTGTTGTTGAACTCTCATTCTTGAAGAATAATTATTGGTGATCCCCCCCCATTGATTTTTTCAATTGAAGTGCCCCCCCCCGGGGCTCGCACTTTGTTTCTTGTCAAAGAAAGTCTTCCTGCTCAAACTGGCCCCCTGGCCCATGGGTTACAACAACAACGGCTCCCGTGAGACTTCCTCACAATTTAGCCAGGACCCCCGCTCCCGCCCGAAACTTCCTCGCATTTTATTCAAGAATCGCGCTCTCGCTTGGGACTTCCTTACGATTTATTAAGGAATCGCTCCTCCTGCGCTCTGGAGTCGCGCTCTCGCTGGGGACTTGCATGCAATTTACTGAAGAATAGCGCCCTTGCGTTGGAATTTCTTGCAATTTATTCCAGCGCCGCGCTCCCGACACCCAGGCACCCAGGAGTCGCGCTCACGCTTAGGACTCCTTCACAGATTACCTAGGAATCGGGATCTCGCTGCCCTTCGTGGCCCCGTTGCAGCCCTTCTTGGCCCCCTCGCTTTGTTTCGTGGCCCCATTGCAGCCCTTCGTGGCCCTTCGTGGCCCCCTCGCTTTGTTTCGTGGCCCTGTTGCAACCCCTCGTGGCCTCCTCGTTGCCCTTCGTGGCCCCGTTGCAGTCCTTCGTGGCCCCCTCGCTTTGTTTCGTGGCCTCGTTGCAACCCTTCGTGGCCCCGTTGCAGCCCTTAGTGGCCCCGTTGCAGCCCTTCGTGGCCCCGTTGCAGCCCTTCGTGGCCCCCTCGCTGCCCTTCGTGGCCCGTTGCAGCCCTTCGTGGCCCCCTCGCTTTGTTTCGTGGCCCCATATATGTATGCCCTTCGTGGCCCCCGCTCGTTCGCGCCCGTTGTGGCCCCATATGCACGCCCTTCGTGGCCCCGCTGTCGCCCTTCGTGGCCCCCTCGCTGCCCTTCGTGTCCCCGTTGCTGCCCTCAGTGGCCCCGTCCGTACCCTCCGCGGCCCAACATACGTATGCCCTTCGTGGCCCCCGCTCGTTCGCGCCCGTTGTGGCCCCATGTGCATGCCCTTCGTGGCCCCGCTGTCGCCGTTTGTGGCCCCCTCATTGTCCTACGTGGCCCAGGTGCTACCCTCAGTGGCCCCATCGTTGCCTTCTGTGGCCCCGCATTATCTGCCCTTCGTGGCCCACGCTCGTTCGCGCTCTTCGTGGCCCCATACGCATTCCCTTCGTGTCCCCGCTGTCGCCCTTCGTGGCCTACTTCGTGTCCTTCGTGGCTCTGCTGTCGTTCTCTCTCGCTCTCGCTTTCGCTCGTCGTCGTCGTCGCCGTCGCCGTCGTTGCCGTCGTCGTCGACGTCGTCGTCGTCGTCGTCGTCGTCGTCGTCGTCGTCGTCGTCGTCGTCGTGGTCGGTCCCCTGTCCGTCCCTCTTGGGGTCGGGTCGACGGTCCGCGGCTGCCCCGCCGATCAGCGCTGCCGCTGGCCAGGCCGACGGTCCGCGGCCGCCCCGCCGGTTGCCGGGGCCCGGCCTGCAGGGAAGAAAGGTATACCCCCCAAAAGGGGTTCGATCAAAAACGAAAAGGGCGGGTATCGAGGGTTTGGGAAATTCGCGTTATTCGACACTCGAGCAGATGAGGGCGAACAGTCTTAAAATGATTGTCGTTGTTGTTGTTGTTGTTGTTGTTGTTGTTGTTGTTGTTGTTGTTGTTGTTGTTGTTGTTGTTGAACATTATTTATTCTAAAGCATAATTATTGTTGGGCCCCCTGGTGCGCGCCCCCCCTGCGCCGCCTAGGCCGCAGCTACATTTTCATCATTTTCGTGAGGAAGCCTCAGTTGTAATCCGTTTCATTTCAATTATACATGGCGAAAGACCCAACCATAAGCATTTGTTGGTAACGCGTTGTGGGTGCCGCTTTCGGTGGGGCTCCATATGGGGCCACGAAGCGCTGCCTTGGATGGGGGAACCGCATGCGGACTGCGCCACCGGGGCGGGCCTTCGGTGGAGCTCCCTATGGGGCTACGAAACGCTGCCCTGGGTGGGGGAACCGCAAGCGAACTGCGCCACTGGGGCCTTCGGTGGAGCTCCCTATGGTGCCACGAAACGCTGCCCTGGGTGGGGGAAGCGCATGCGAACTGCGCCACGGGGGCTTTCGGTGGAGCTCCCCA
>CAUYUJ010018110.1:0-28058 GCA_963575745.1 Prorocentrum cordatum | reverse complement strand
GGCGCACCCCTCACACGTTTCGTGGCCCCATAGGGTGCTCCGCCGAAGGCCCCAGTGGCAAGGTCCGCATGCAGTTCCACCTCCATTTCGGCGCACCCCTCACACGTTTCGTGGCCCCATAGGGTGCTCCGCCGAAGGCCCCAGTGGCAGGGTCCGCATGCAGTTCCACTTCCATTTCGGCGCACCCCTCACACGTTTCGTGGTCCCATAGGGTGCTCCACCGAAGGCCCCAGGGGCAGGGTCCGCATGCAGTTCCACCTCCATTTCGGCGCACCCCTCACACGTTTCGTGGCCCCATTGGGTGTTCCGCCGCGCACCTCTCACACGTTTCGTGGCCCCATAGGGTGCTCCGCGGAAGGCCCCAGTGGCATGGTCCGCAGGGAGTTCCATCCCCATTTCTTCGCACCCCTCACCACACGTTTCGTGGTCCTATAGGGTGCTCCGCCGAAGGCCCCAGTGGCAGGGTCCGCATGCAGTTCCACCTCCATTTCGGCGCACCTCTCGCACGTTCCGCGGCCCCATAGGGTGCTCCACCCAAGGCCCCGTGGCAGGTCCGCATGCAGTCCCCCCTCCATGTCGGCGCACCCCTCACACGTTTCGTGGCCCCATGGACTGTTCCACTCAGGGCCCCAGTGGCAGGTTCCGCATGCAGTTCCCTCTCCATTTCGGCACACCGTTTCCACGTTTCGCGGCCACCAAAGGCCCTGGTGGCAGCGCCCGCACCTGGTTCCACCCTGCATTTCCGCGCACCCCTCACACGTTTCGTGTCCTCAAATGGGGCTGCAACGACGGTTCCGGTGGCAGCGTCCGCATGGCGTACCCGTGCCAATTTTGGCACCCCCGTCACACGCGTCGTGGCCCCAGAGGGAGGTTCACCGAGGACGATACCCACACCTGCGTTACGCACAGCTGCACATGGTTGGGTCCTTCGCCGGGATAATTCTCTTGCTGGTCGTATGCTCGCCACGATCTGACAGGCGTGGCATTTGGGCACCGCGAGGGTGGCCGCCAGGGGTTCAGCATTTGGGTAACCTAAGAAGGAGCCGTCAGAACGGGGGGGGTCGCTCAAGGATTCGCGCCCAGACTGTGGAGATCTCTCAAGCTGTTTGCCTTTTTCTGCCCCCCACAGTTTTTTCCTTTGGCGGTCCAATGCCCACCGCGATCTGACAGGCGTGGTATTTGGGCATCCCAGAGGGGAGCCGCGAGGGGTGGGGACACTCCAGGGTTTGCGCCCAGATTGTGGGAATGTCTCAGGCGGTTTGCCTAAGTCTGTCCCCCAGACTTTGTGTTTGGTGGTCCAGTGCTCACCGCGATATGACAGTCGTGGCACTTGGGGCCGCCAGGAGTGGGGGCACTTCAGGATTCGTGCCCAGATGTGGGGGATGTCTCGGGCGGTGTTCCTGTTTCTGCCTCCCCAGATTTTTCCCAACCATCCTGTGGTGTTGGGTCCTCGTTTTGAAGAGACGGTGCCCCGCGTTCTCCTTCCTTCCTTCCTCCCGCTGCCTCCTCCCCCCTCCCATCATCATCATCATCATCAACACCCATTTTGGCACACCCCTCACACGTTTCGTGGCTCCATAGGGAGCTCCACCGAAGGCCCCAGTGCCCGCGGCCGCATGCGTCCCACACCCATTTCGGCACACCCCTCACACGTTTCGTGGCTCCATAGGGAGCTCCACCGAAGGCCCCAGTGCCCGCGGCCGCATGCGTCCCCCACACCCATTTCGGCACACCCCTCACACGTTTCGTGGCTCCATAGGGAGCTCCACCGAAGGCCCAGTGCCCGCGGCCGCATGCGTCCCCCACACCCATTTCGGCACACCCCTCACACGTTTCGTGGCTCCATAGGGAGCTCCACCGAAGGCCCCAGTGCCCGCGGCCGCATGCGTCCCCCACACCCATTTCGGCACACCCCTCACACGTTTCGTGGCTCCATAGGGAGCTCCACCGAAGTCCCCAGTGCCGCGGCCGCATGCGTCCACCCACACCCATTTCGGCACACCCCTCACACGTTTCGTGGCTCCATAGGGAGCTCCACCGAAGGCCCCAGTGCCCGCGCCCGCATGCGTCACCCACACCCATTTCGGCACACCCCTCACACGTTTCGTGGCTCCATAGGGAGCTCCACCGAAGGCCCCAGTGCCCGCGGCCGCATGCGTCCCCCACACCCATTTCGGCACACCCCTCACACGTTTCGTGGCTCCATAGGGAGCTCCACCGAAGGCCCCAGTGCCCGCGCCCGCATGCGTCACCCACACCCATTTCGGCACACCCCTCACACGTTTCGTGGCTCCATAGGGAGCTCCACCGAAGGCCCCAGTGCCCGCGGCCGCATGCGTCCCCCACACCCATTTCGGCACACCCCTCACACGTTTCGTGGCTCCATAGGGAGCTCCACCGAAGGCCCCAGTGCCCGCGGCCGCATGCGTCCCCCACACCCATTTCGGCACACCCCTCACACGTTTCGTGGCTCCATAGGGAGCTCCACCGAAGGCCCCAGTGCCCGCGGCCGCATGCGTCCCCCACACCCATTTCGGCACACCCCTCACACGTTTCGTGGCTCCATAGGGAGCTCCACCGAAGGCCCCAGTGCCCGCGGCCGCATGCGTCCCCCACACCCATTTCGCACACCCCTCACACGTTTCGTGGCTCCGCACCCACGAAGGCCCCAGTGCCCGCGGCCGCATGCGTCCCCACACCCATTTCGGCACACCCCTCACACGTTTCGTGGCTCCATAGGGAGCTCCACCGAAGGCCCCAGTGCCCGCGGCCGCATGCGTCACCCACACCCATTTCGGCACACCCCTCACACGTTTCGTGGCTCCATAGGGAGCTCCACCGAAGGCCCCAGTGCCCGCGGCCGCATGCGTCCCCCACACCCATTTCGGCACACCCCTCACACGTTTCGTGGCTCCATAGGGAGCTCCACCGAAGGCCTCAGTGCCGCCGCCCGCATGCGTCACCCCCACCCATTTCGGCACACCCCCCGCATTTCTCGCACGGCAGGGTCATCACCACGGTGGCGTGCCAGGGGCGCACCATGCGCGAAGGCGACGGGGCGGGGGAACGGCGCTCCGGGGGCGGCCAGACCTCCGGGGCGCGAGCAGTCCGCGGCCAGACCATCTCTCGGTCCTGTGGACTCTCGCCCTGGGCCGTCGGCTGCCCGGCGCGCTGCTCCCTCGGTCGACGTCGCCCAGGCGTGATCCTGGATTGCGGCCGCCACGAGGTAGGGAACGGCAAGAAGGAGGACGACGACTGGTGGCTGGAGCTCTACGTGCTGCTCTCGCGCGCCACGCGCCACGAGGACCTCCTGCTCATGCGGGCGCCGCGCATCGAGTTCTTCCTGGCAGGGCCGCCGCAGGGCTTGCGGAAGCAGCTGGAGCAGTTTGCGGCGCGCACGAAGCGGTGCAGGAGGGAAGCGACGGCCCTCGCCAGGGAGCTCGGCTTCACCGAGTTCATCCGCGAGGCCTGACCTGAGGAGCGTCTCCCCCGAGCCGCGCCTTCTCTCGACTGCCCGACTAATTGTTTGGCCTCGCGCCGCGGACGACCCGCGCGCGTCGCTGGGACCCTCTCGGGGCGACCAGCGCGCGTCGCGGGAACTCCGTGCTGCGGGGGGCCCGGCGCCTCGTTCGCCCGTCGTCGCTCTGCCCAGCGGTCAGAGACTTGCCCGCTATCAGCCAGCCAGTTAGCTAGTCAGCTCTCTCTGCTTCGCGCAGCGGACGACCCGCGCGCGTCGCTGGGACCCCGCCCGGGGCGACCAGCGCGCGTCGCGGGGACTCCGCGCTGCGCTGCGCCCGCAGCCTTGGATTTTGGAGTGCGCGGGCAAAGAGGAAGGAAAAGAAGAGCCGAAAGCGGGCGCGATCCTCGCAAGAGGCGTGCCGACATGGGCGTCGCGACGTGCGGACGCTGCCGTCGGGGTTCCCGCGGAAGCTGCCTGCGGCGGCCACGCCCAGTGTCGCGTGTGTTCGGACAGGCATGCTCGACACTTACACTAGGCGGTTCCATGATCGCATTCATGCAAATATATTCACTCGCGCGCAGACCCATTCATACTCAGATTCCCTCGCGTTCTGACTCACCCGCGTTCTTTCTCTCGTAATCAGATCTATCGTATTCCTTCGCGTTGTGTACCCCGCCACATGTCGGCACACCCCTCATGCGGTTCGTGGCCCCATAGGGAGCGCCACCGAAGAAGATATTCACAATTGCGATACTCACAACTGCATATGGTTGGGTCCTTCGCCAGGATAATTTTTTCCCCAACCAACCTGTGTTGTTGGGTCCTCGTTTTGAAGAGACGGTCCCCGCGTTCCTCCTTCCTCCTTCCTTCCTCCTTCCTCCTCCTCTCCTTCCTCCTCCCTCCTCCCCCTCCCTTCTGGCACACCCCTCACACGTTTCGTGGCCCCATAGGGAGCTCCACCGAAGGCCCCAGTGGCTGCGCCCGCATGCGGTTCCACCCCCCCATTCTGGCACACCCCTCACACGTTTCGTGGCCCCATAGGGAGCTCCACCGAAGGCCCCAGTGGCTGCGCCCGCATGCGGTTCCACCCCCCATTCTGGCACACCCCTCACACGTTTCGTGGCCCCATAGGGAGCTCCACCGAAGGCCCCAGTGGCTGCGCCCGCATGCGGTTCCACCCCCCATTCTGGCACACCCCTCACACGTTTCGTGGCCCCATAGGGAGCTCCACCGAAGGCCCCAGTGGCTGCGCCCGCATGCGGTTCCACCCCCATTCTGGCACACCCCTCACACGTTTCGTGGCCCCATAGGGAGCTCCACCGAAGGCCCCAGTGGCTGCGCCCGCATGCGGTTCCACCCCCCATTCTGGCACACCCCTCACACGTTTCGTGGCCCCATAGGGAGCTCCACCGAAGGCCCCAGTGGCTGCGCCCGCATGCGGTTCCACCCCCCATTCTGGCACACCCCTCACACGTTTCGTGGCCCCATAGGGAGCTCCACCGAAGGCCCCAGTGGCTGCGCCCGCATGCGGTTCCACCCCCCATTCTGGCACACCCCTCACACGTTTCGTGGCCCCATAGGGAGCTCCACCGAAGGCCCCAGTGGCTGCGCCCGCATGCGGTTCCACTCCCCATTCTGGCACACCCCTCACACGCTTCGTGGCCCCATAGGGAGCTCCACCGAAGGCCCCAGTGGCTGCGCCCGCATGCGGTTCCACCCCCCATTCTGGCACACCCCTCACACGTTTCGTGGCCCCATAGGGAGCTCCACCGAAGGCCCCAGTGGCTGCGCCCGCATGCGGTTCCACCCCCATTCTGGCACACCCCTCACACGTTTCGTGGCCCCATAGGGAGCTCCACCGAAGGCCCCAGTGGCTGCGCCCGCATGCGGTTCCACCCCCATTCTGGCACACCCCTCACACGTTTCGTGGCCCCATAGGGAGCTCCACCGAAGGCCCCAGTGGCTGCGCCCGCATGCTCCACCCCCCATTCTGGCACCCCTCACACGTTTCGTGGCCCCATAGGGAGCTCCACCGAAGGCCCCAGTGGCTGCGCCGCATGCGGTTCCACCCCCCATTCTGGCACACCCCTCACACGTTTCGTGGCCCCATAGGGAGCTCCACCGAAGGCCCCAGTGGCTGCGCCCGCATGCGGTTGCACCCCCCATTCTGGCACACCCCTCACACGTTTCGGTTCCACCGAAGGCCCCACCCCGCATGCGGCCCTGGCACACCCCTCACACGTTCGTCGTGGCCCCATGCGCCCGCATGCGGAGCTGGCACACCCCTCACACGTTTCGTGGCCCCATAGGGAGCTCCACCGGCCCCAGTGGCTGCGCATGCATGCGCACGGTTCCACCCCCCATTCTGGCACACCCCTCACACGTTTCGTGGCCCCATAGGGAGCTCCACCGAAGGCCCCAGTGGCTGCGCCCGCATGCGGTTCCACCCCCCATTCTGGCACACCCCTCACACGTTTCGTGGCCCCATAGGGAGCTCCACCGAAGGCCCCAGTGGCTGCGCCCGCATGCGGTTCCACCCCCCATTCTGGCACACCCCTCACACGTTTCGTGGCCCCATAGGGAGCTCCACCGAAGGCCCCAGTGGCTGCGCCCGCATGCGGTTCCACCCCCCATTCTGGCACACCCCTCACACGTTTCGTGGCCCCATAGGGAGCTCCACCGAAGGCCCCAGTGGCTGCGCCCGCATGCGGTTCCACCCCCCATTCTGGCACACCCCTCACACGTTTCGTGGCCCCATAGGGAGCTCCACCGAAGGCCCCAGTGGCTGCGCCCGCATGCGGTTCCACCCCCCATTCTGGCACACCCCTCACACGTTTCGTGGCCCCATAGGGAGCTCCACCGAAGGCCCCAGTGGCTGCGCCCGCATGCGGTTCCACCCCCCATTCTGGCACACCCCTCACACGTTTCGTGGCCCCATAGGGAGCTCCACCGAGCGCCCCAGTGGCTGCGCCCGCATGCGGTTCCACCCCCCCATTTCGGCACACCCCTCACTCGTTTCGTGGCCCGGGGGCGCCACCGAACAAGATATCCACAATTGCGGTATTCACAACTACGTATGGTTGGGTCTTTCGTCAGGCTAATTCTTCGGGTTCGATGTTCACCGCGATCTAGCAGGTGTGGCATTTGCGCAACCCACGGCGGAACGCCAGGGGTGAGGGTAATTCAGGATACTCGCCCAGATTATGTGGATGTCTCAAGCGGTTTGTCAGTTTCTGCCCCCCCCAGACTTTCTCTTTTGGTGGTCCAATGTTTACCTCCATATCAAAGGCGTGGCACTTGGGCGCCCTGAGGCGGAGCCGCCAGGACTGGGGGCACTCCAGGATCCGCGCCCAGATTGTGGAGATGTCTCAAGTGGTTTGCCAATTCCGGCACGGCAGACTTGTCTTTGGACTCGTGTGCTCCTCATTCTCTCACTCACTCTCTCACTCACTCACTCACCTCCTTTCCTTTTTTCCCGCTCAGGCGCATTCGTTCGCACTCGGACTTACTCATCAGCACCTAGACTCACGCATCACATTCATATTCGCTCCTACTCAAAGTAAATCATATTCAGACTCACTCGTATTTACTCGCTCATACTCCGACTCACTCGAACTCAGACTCACTCACACCCAGACCAACTCACACTCAGACTCGCACGCCCAGACTCATCCAGCCTCAGACGCACGCATACTCAGACTAGCTGGCACCCAGGCTCACTCGTATTCAGATTGGTATTCATCACGCTCAAGCTCAGACTCACCCACACTCAGATTCACTCACACTCAGACCCGCTCGCACTTAGTCTCGTTCGCACTCAGACTCATTCATACTCAGACCCTCTCGTATTCAGGCTGACCATATCCAGACCCACTCGCACTGAGGTTCAATCATACCCGGATCCACTTACTCTGCCACTCGCTCACACTCAGACCACCCACGCTCATATGCACTCGCGCTAGGCCCACACGCGAGTGGTTGCCGCGAAGTAGCTGGCGTGGCAGTTGGGCACCCCAATTGCCAGCCGGCGCCGCGAGTGGCATGCCAGAGAGCGGGCGTAGCAACGTCATGCGCGGTTGCCTGAGTTGCCGCTAGGAGAACGGCAAGAGGAAGTCCCCCTCGCTGTTCCACCTGTGTGCCCCGCGTATCTCCTCAGTGATGTCCAGAGGAGGAGGACGTCACTGAAGTCGTCGCTGTCGTCGTCGACGTCGTCGTTGCCGCGCCTGTCGTCTGCGCGGACTCGCTATCACCCCCTGATGCGCATAGACAAAGTTTCTCTGCGAGACGTGACAGGAATGTGAGGTGCACGTGTGGGGATCGCCGCGGCGAGTAACTTCACTCTCGGGGCCATACCGCGCGTGATGCCTCCCCCCCCCCGATAACGTGACGCTCCCCTCCCCCCCTTTGCGTCCCCGGCGCTGCCGCACTGTGTCCAGCATCACAGTCTGTCACGGTGGGGTGCGGGGGCGTTGCGTTACAGTCAACCCGCATTGTAAGGGTGGGCAACTTTCCCAAGGGTGCCCTTGCATCTTTGCCTCCTCGGCCCATCCTTGGCCACTTCCGTTGGCTGCGCCCCGCTCGCAAAGTGTCGACGTGGCCTTCCAAGGCCCTTGCGTCCTTACCGCGCATCCTTGTGAAACTGGTCGACTGTATGCCCCCCCCACCTCCCCACCCCCCCCCCTACCCGCAACGCCCGGCTCTCATCGTAGCTGAGGGGGCGCTGTCACGGGCTGCGCTGGTGGGATGCTCTGAAGAAGTGGGCCCGTGGAGCTTTGCGGGGACAACGAGAACGGGGCCCTCCGGAGGGCAAGCGGGTTCTCATGCAGAACCGCAGTCAAACATCAAGTTTGGGTCCGTTTGCAACAATTTCGACATATGACAAGAAGACATGAGTCAAGACGGGCCAAGTCAAGACGAACATCGCAATGGAGCAACAAATTTCGAAGTACAGCCATCTGAACTGACAGATATTCAACGAGACGATGCGGCTGGTAAAAGAGTTGATATTAATGGCTGTTCGTTGCACAGTGCGTCGGATGATATTTATACGGTTTGCCACGGCATTCGGCCAACATATCCTCATGATGATCATCATCCTGATGTCAAGGATGCAAAAGTACTTCCGCAAATGTATCATGTCAGAGGATTGTTTCGGATATTCCAGCAATGTATCCGCTTTGTTCGAGCAGTTAGGTTCTTTTGCAGTGCGTGTGGCGATGAGTGACGATTCGATTCATCATAGACAAAGCATCAAGGCAAGTCGTCGAAACCTGAAGTGGGCATGATGGAACGAGTTGAACATGGTCGATCGCACGCATTCCTGTTGACTTCGGGCGCCAGGCCGACCGCGCAACTGTCGTCGATCTCGTCACAAAAGAAACTCTGGATAATCTTTTGCTCAAAGCGAAGCCGAGCAACTTCGGTGCCCATATAAAAGTGTCCACGACGTCGACGGCGTGAAGACAATCAGGCATGCTGGTAACGATAATCGCAATATACATGTGGCTCGCCCCCCCTCACCCCCAAACCCAAAATTGAAGTGTCCGTGTTTTGTCCCCCGCGCGTTGCCTCGCACCCAACCCCGTCAACTTTGGGTTTGGGGGGGGGGGGCGGGGACCATGGATACTTCTTCGACGCAGTTCGATGTCGACTCGTGTTGGCGAGATAGGTGTGGACACTTTTTGTCCACCCGCCGTGGCGGCGCGGACGCAGCAGGACCAGGGACTGCAGCACCCTCGCGGGCGTCCACGGGCGGAGAGCGCTCCTGGGCTGAGCGTATTGCGCGGGGGTCCCACCGGACCTTGGCTGCCCTGTGTGCGTCGGCTGCTTTCAGTCTTGCCTGAGTGCTCGCTTTCCTTGCGCGCGCCCTCGGACCCCTCGGCCCCCCTCGCGAGCACGGCCCCCAGAGGGGCCGAAGACGGCCCCGAGAGCTGGAGGACGCCCCCCCCCCCCTGGGGGGCCGAAGATGGCGAGAGGCCTCCACTTTCATCCCTCCAAGACGCCGGAGGTCTTGGTCTCGCGGCCGAAGATTTCGACCCCAAGACCGCGCCCAGGGGCGCGTTTTGGCCACAATCTCGAGGGGGATTCGGCCGTGGCGGCGCGGAGCCCAACAAGGCGGAAGCCGTCCGAAACCTCGTCGTCGTCGTCGTTGTCGTCGTCGTCGTCGTCGTCGTCCGTAGCCATCTGTGTTTTTCAGCTTCAGCAGCGGCCATGCAGCATGAACCCGTTTCAGTTTGTTTACGGTGCGTTCGGCTCACTGGCGAGCAGTGCCTCGTTTCTGCCATGTCCGATTGGACCATTGCAGACGTGAAACAAGCAATCTTTGCTTTCACAGGGCTGCATGCGCAACTGTTCGATCTTGTTGCAGGCACTCGTGTGCTCCGTAGTCGCGAGAAATTGTATGCCCCTGACCTTGCGTTGTGCATGCGCCAGGACCTAACGATAGTCCAGCATAGACTGGGTAAACCAAAAAGAGATTCATTGAAACCGCTCCCAACGGAGGAAAAAGAACATGATATCTTGCTTGGAGCACGAATCAAGCTGAAGTGCTCGACTCGATTTGGTGATAATGCGGTTCATGCTGGGATAGTGAACGATGTATTCATCGGAGAACGTACTCGAATCAAGCAGTACTACGTCAAGTTCGACAGTGGCCGCGTTTTTTGGTTTCAAGACAAGGCTGTGCGTGCTTTGATGATGGACCAGCCGGTCGACGGTGAAGGTGAGAATAATACGGAATACTGTCGAGTGCGAAAGAAGCCAGATGCGAGCGAAGCAGCCGAGCAGTGCAACGTGGTAAAGGAGCATGAGAACAAGAGTCGAGCCTTTATGGAGGATAATGAAGATCGGACTGAGGGCAAAGCGGATGAATGCACAGCAGTCGAGAAGGAGCACGAGGTGGATGGCAGCGCGATGGAGGGCACTGCTCGATCGTCGGAGGAGGGCGGTGGGCAGCTACCTACACTTGGACCAAAACGCCGCAGGCTCACTTGATCAGAACGGTACCGAGGAATGGAAGCGTGTGCTGTGCAACTCATGAGAGGGGTGCGGATATGTTCTCTGAAACAGTAGTGACGTCGGCGTTCTGGGGGCCTCGAGCATGGAAGACGTCCGCCGATAGGACTCTTACCAATACTTCCTCGCGGGTAGTGTCCCAGATCCATTTTCAACGGCCCTGGCCTGGGCCCGGCCAGCCCAGGTTTTAAGGCCCAATGGAAGGCTCGACTCAAGCGATGCTGCGATCCATCGAACCATAGATGATGTCGAGCCAGATTAAGCCTTAATGGAGCTGACTGTGCCAGGGTAGGCTTTCAGTTTGTAAAACAGGAAGAGCACACCGTAGAGGTTTACCAGTATTGAGTTTTTGTTGTTTGGAGATGAGTCGAAATTGTTCTGTCTACCCTCTCTTCATTCAACCGCAGATGCTTGTAACGTCGAGCTTCACGTTCTGTTGCGAAATGAATCCACGTTGTTCTGTCTACCCTCTCTTCATTCAACCGCAGATGCTTGTAACGTCGAGCTTCACGTTCTGATGGAGGAATAGACGTGACCGCTTGGATTTTCCACTGCGGGCAACTCTCAAGGTCTGGGGTTGCTCGTGCTGGCACCCGCACACAGTGCGTATTTCCGTTTTGACGATCCGAATCAGATTAAAAGAAAACATGTCGAGACCACTGCGACTGCTCTTGAAGATGACGAGCCGCTTGGCTCTGCATCCTTGCTGTCTGCTCTGCATGCAGAGTCGTTTGAATGTCAGCTTTGATCACGGTGGCTACTGCTGCTTCGGATGACGGGTCGTCTTGCTCTCCATCCTTGCCGCCGCCATGGCTGGTACGAGAACCATGGACGGATTGATAGATGGATGGATTGTGACGGCGACGATGCCGATGACGATGATGACAATGCCGATGACGATGACGACGACGAGGACAAGGAGGAGGAAGGAGAGGGATAATGATGATGATGCTGATGCTGATGATGATGATGATGATCATGCTGATGATGATGATGATGATGATGATGATGATGATCATAACGATGACGGCGATGATAATGATGACGATGATGATGATGATGATGATGATGATGATGATGATGATGATGATGATAATGGAAGTGATGTTGGTGATGATGCTGATGCTGATGCTGATGCCGGTGTTGATGCTGATGCTGCGGCTGATGATGGTGACGATGAGGATGCGGATGCTGATTAGGGTCATGATGGTGATGACGATAATGGTGGTGATGGTGATGGTGATGGTGATGTTGATGGTGATGGTGATAGTGATGATGACGATGACGATGACGATGATGATGATGACGATGCTGGTGATAATGATGATGATGACGGTGATGAAGAATACTAGTATTATGATCATAGTGATGATGCTGCTGACGATATTGCTGCTGATGATCTTGGTTATGGTGATGGTGATGATGATTGCAAACATGATGATGAATTGGCTTGATGATCATGCTGGTAATGATGGTAATGGTGATGGGATGGTAATGGTAATGGTGATGGTAATGATGACGACGATGCTGCTGCTGATGTTGATGATACTAAAGATGATGATGCTACTGTTGCGGATGCTGATGCTGATGATGATGACGATGCTGATGTTGATGATGATGCTGACGATGATGCTGATGCTGATGCTGATGTTGATGTTGATGATGATGACGATGATAATGGTGCTGCTGCTGATGCTGATGGCGGTGGTGGTGATGATGACGCTGATGATGATGCTGCTGCTGATGACAATGACCATGATCTTAATGGGGATGCTGATGCTGATGCTGCTGATGATGATGATGATGATGATTGTGATGATGATTCAGATGATGCTGACGATGATGGTGATGCTGATACTGATGATGATGCTGATGATCATGGTGATGATGTAACTGATGACGGCAACGATGATGTTTATGATGATTTTGATGATTTTGATGATGATGCTGATGATGACGATGCTGACGATGACGATGCTGACGATGATGTTGAGGATGATGATGATGAGCATGATGATGATGATGATGATGATGATGATGATGAGGATGATGATGATGATGATGATGATGATGATGATGATGATGATTATGATGATGATGCTGATGATGATGATGATGATGATGATGATGATGATGATGATGATGATGATGATGATGATGATGATGATGATGATGATGATGATGATTGATGATGATGATGATGCTGCTGCTGATGATGATGGTGATGGTGACGATGATGATGATGCTGCTGAGATGATGCTGATGATGCTGATGATGCTGATGATTATGATGATAGATGATGATGATGATGATGATGATGATGATGATGATGATGATGATGATGCTGATGCTGCTGCTGCTGCTGATGCTGCTGCTGCTGATGATGATGACGACGACGACGATGACGATGATGATGATGATGATGATGATGATGATGATGATGATGATGATGATGATGTGATGATGAGGATGGGATGAGGATGAGGATGATAATGATGATGATGACTAGAAGAGGAGCAAGAGAAGGAGGAGGATAATGAGGAGAGAAGGAGAGGAGAGGAGGAGGAGGAGGATGAGGAGGAGGAGGGGGGGGAGGGAGGAGGAGAAGGAGGAGGAGGAGGAACAGGAGGAGAAAACAGGAGGAGGAGAGGAGGAGGAGGAGGGGAGGAGGAGGAGGAGGAGGAGGAGGAGGAGGAGGAGGGGGAGGAGGAGTAGGAGGAGGAGGAGGAGGAGGAGAGGGGGAGGAGGAGGAGGAGAAGGGGAAAGAGGAGGAGGTGGAGGAGTACGAGGAGGAGGAGGAAGGAGGAGGAGGAGGAGGAGGAGGAGGAGGAGGAGAACTAAGAGGAGGAGGAGGACGACGAGAACGACGAGAAGCAGGAGCGGGAGCAGGAGCAGGAGCGGGTTGGGCGGCGTGCTGGGGTAGCAGCAGGAGGTTGTGGCGTGAGGGGCTGCAGCAGGGAATGCAGCGCAGGAGCCCACGACGACCGCCACGACCACGCTGGCGGAGCTGCCCGTGAGAGAAGGCCCGCCCAGGGCGGCTCTCCTCCTCCTCCTCCTCCTCCTCCTCCTCCTCCTCCTCCTCCTCCTCTCCTCCTCCTCCCCCTCCTCCTCCTCTCCTCCTCCTCCTCCTCCCTCCTCCTCCTCCTCCTCCTCCCTCCTCTCCTCCTCCCTCTCCCCCTCCTCCCCCTCCCCCGCCGAAGCCTCTGCCCCGCCCCGTGTGTGCAGCCTCCCCTCCTGCGGGCACTCGTTGGCGAAAAACACATCCGTCAAACAACGATTCAGGACGAGGAACCGGTCCCAGGGAAAGGGTTGGGATTTCCAGGGATCTCGTATTGAAGAAATCAGGACGTCGCATGACTGGGCTAGTATGCGCGGCCTGTCGGGCCAGGCCCCTGGGCCGCGACCCCGCGGATACGTGGCGTTTTCTTTGTTTTGCGGATGTCCCGCGCGGAACGTATCCGTGCGACCGTGTACCTGCGGGTCTATCCCTGGAGTCCAGACAGCGAGGGTGTGGGTATGGTTGCGGTCGCTGCTCGTGAGGCACCCCGCCAAGGCCTCCGCCGCTCCTTTCTGCTCTCCCCTAGGGAAAAGCATCGGCGTATACGTAAAACTTTCGGAGCTCGTGCCGATCTCTCGATCCTGCGCTGGAGCCCCCTGGCCTGCCGCTGGCGCGCGCCCCGGGCGCGCTCAGCCCGCCAGGCAGCGCCGATCCAAGAGACTCGCGCGGAGCTCCGACAGTTTGTGTTATGCAGGTTCTTCTGATTCGATCCTTCCTTCAATTGGCGGGCAAAGAGCGGTATGACATATTCTTTCCCGCCGTCAGGGATAGTTGACCCAGGGCGGCTGGAAGGTTTATACCCCCACCTGCCACCGTTGGGGTATCCACTTCCCACCCGCCCTGGGACAGGCGCTGCCGATGGAGGAGGAGGAGGAGGAGGAGGAGGAGGAGGAGGAGGAGGAGGAGGAGGAGGAGAGGATGGGGGAAGAGGAGGAGGAGGAGGAGGAAGATGAGGTGCAGGAGGAGGAGGAGGAGGAGGAGGAGGAGGAGGAGGAGGAGGAGGAGGAGGAGAGGAGGAGGAGGAGGTGGAGATGGAGGAGGAGGAGGAGGAGGAGGAGGAGGAGGAGGAGAAGGAGGAGGAGTGCTATGGGGCCAAGGCAGGCGGCTCGGCCTGAAACATGTGGCCGCCCCCCCCAGGGCCCCGCCCTGCTGCCGTGTCGGCCGTGTCGGCGGCGGTGGCCGTCCCCTCTTGCAGTAGCGCTCCTCGTCGTCGTCGACGCCGACGACCACGGCGGCGGCGACGACAACGACGACGACGACGGTGGCCGAGGCCCTCGGCGAGTAACTTCGCAGCATTCAGTGCGGCTCGCTCCTGCAGACGTGAGGACACCCCATCCCCAGACATGATCGCATCGTGAAAAGATCAGGACGGAAGGTTTTTGCCCGTTTTCGGCCTCGTGGGACCCTCGCAGGCCTCGCGGCCGTCAAAAGACGTTTCAGGACGAAGAACCGGCCCTGGGGAACGGGTCGAGGCTTCAGCGCCGCGCACATTTGTTTTAGAAGTTTGCAGCAACTTCAAGGATAGAGGGCGGTTCCTTTCTCAAGTGGTAGCTCTCGCTTTAGTGCCGCGCGCATTCGTCTTCAACATGTGCAGCAGTCTGGAGGTTCCGTAGTGTTGAAGTCGCAGGGATTGTGTTCTGATGCGAGTTGGGCTTGTCGGGGCGCATCAATCATGTTGATTCGCAGTGTCGAAGTCCCAGGAATATGGTTCTGGTACGATTCAGGATTGTCAGGACGCAACAGTCACTTTGATTCGTTGTTTCGACGTCCCAGGGATGGTGTTCTGGCACGATTGAGGATTCTCTGACGGTTGTTTTTCGATGGGGCGCTTTCCGCGATGACAGTGAATTCTCGTAGGGGCCAATAAAGGAACTCGGAGGGATCTTTTATCACAGCATCGTTGATACGTCCTAGCCGTTGTGGCTCAGCACAGCTGGGGGGGGGATCCGGCTGGGCCGAGCCATGGCTGCTGCCTCGGGCGGCTCTCCTGGCGGCGCTGGCGTAGCTGGTGCTGGCCCAGAGAGGGCGTGTCTGACTGCAGCTATGATGTGGGCCTCCACGAAGTTCGGCGGGACATTGACAAAATACACATCACCAGTTGGATGAAATGGTGAGGCGACACACAGGGAGCACCAACGCAGCAGGGCACCGACTACAAAGCAGCAGAGCACCGACCACCACAACCAGATGCTCGTGCACGATGGCGACTTCGGTGCCCTCGGCAGGCACGAGCTCCTCGGGGAACCCCTCGAGGACCAGGCCTCCTACGTGGACCAGCTGCCCATCGGGGACCAGCAGCACCACTCGGACCAGCAGTACCACTCGGACCAGCTGATCCACTTGGGCAAGCTCATCTTCTTCGTCGACCAGGTCGGCGGGGCCTTCGGCGTGTCCCAATGAGTGCTTCTACGTGGCCTTCGTGCCGTTTTTCATCAGCAATATGACCATCCACGAGGTGATCGCCTTCACCTTTGGCAATTGACAGGGGAAAGGGAGCAGTCAGAGATGCATGGCGTGCTGGGGGTACAGCACCCGGGCATGCAGATGACTGTGAATGCATGGGGTTATTCCCAACGGGCGCAGGCACGCAAACTACGGGGCTGCAGACCTCACATCGCGGGAGACGGCCCCCCCAAGTTCCGCAGGAACAAGGCCAAGGCGAACGAGCTCAAGGGCGACTTGTCTGGGCTCCTACAGCAGCTGGTGAACACGTTCATCAAGCTCATTTCTGACGGCGGCAACTCCAACCTGCTCGGCATGTTGGCCAAGCTGCTCAACCACAACGACACTAAGCCGAAGTCCACCAGGACGAAGGCGAAGGCCAAGGGCAAGGCCAAGGCCGCACCCAAGGCCAAGGCGAAGGCAAAGACGGCAGCAGCTACGAAGGAAGGCGCGCCTCCCAAGGCGGGCCCCCAAAGCAGCCCGACACTCAGAGTTCGACCCCGACGGCACCTGATACCACTCCTTGGATTGATTTGTGGGCCGCTCGGCCGGAAGATTTCGACGGGCCCATCTTCACGGTGGAGGGCCTGAGGACCATGGCCACCAGCTTCAACTCAGACGGTGGCAAGCTACTCAAGGCGGTGGTCCAAGTCCACGACGATGATGACCTCGAGGGCCTGCAAGTACTCCTCGACATGTATGACTTCGTGCGGGTACTTCGAGTGCGACCGCTCAAGCGTCGAGAAGACCTTCGAGCAGAGGAGGAAAGCCGAGATCTTCCTTGGAGGCCGCGTGGCAGGCAGCAGACCACGGTCAAGCACGTGGGCATCTGGCGCAGCAGCCCCGACGCCCCACATGTCAGAGCGAAGGTCAATATCACCACAGTCAAGGCCACCACACCCGACACTGTCGTTGTGCGGGTGTCCACCGAGAAGAAGTACACCGACTCTTGGGACAACATCCTCAAGAAGCCTGGCGACTTGGCCAGGGCCTGGGCTCGCGAGGTTGGTACCGATGGCATCCAGGGGGAGCTCAGAGACACGTTCAAGTTCTACGTCCAGGACGACATCATCATGGGCCTCTGGCGCATGGAGGTCCCTGCACTCACCGAGCTGCTCACGCACTCAGGGCACCGTGGGCCCTCGGGGCTTCGCTTCTTCGTGGAGCCAGCTAGGTGGCAGGCACCCTGCCCACCGCCATGCAGTCTAGGGCTTCGCCAACCTCGGCCTGCCACCGACGACAAGGTTCGCGCATGGAAGCTGGAGCAGGTCCCAGCGGGCCACAGCTACACCGACGTCCACAACATTGTCAGAGAGAACGGCCTCAAGGACGCAGAGTTCATTGCCAACAGGCACCACCCCAGGGTCCCTGGCTCATCCTTGGCCAGGCGCGCCTGGGTGGTCCGCGCCACTGCCCCAGGGGACCTCGCCTTCTTTGAGGTCGTCCAGGAGGCCGATGGCGAGTCAGTCAGCATGTTCGGCTTCATCGACAACCCGAAGAAGCCCACGCCAGAGAGGAAGCTCCTTCCAGGCGAGGGGAGGGTGGCCTACACCCCCAAGTCCACCAGCAACGCCGCTCGTGCTGCTGCCCCTGAGGCTCCCCCGAGGGAGGGGGGGGGAGGATGGCGAGGGGGCCAAGAAGGAGGAGAAGGAGGAGAACAAGGACGAGGACCAGAAGATGGAGGGCAACGACACGGAGAAGGACAAGGGCAAGTCAATAGCGAGGCCTGCGGGAGCAGGCGCGCCCAAGGCCAAGCGTCCTGCCTTGGCTCCACGACCGACCTGGATCCAGACTAAAGAGAATGCAGGTGCAGGCAACGGCCTCCCGCTGGCACTGGCACAAGGACTCAATGCGCGACAATCCACGCCCACAGACCACGAGACCGTCAGGTACAACGTCGCCGAGGCGATGCAGAGACGAGGACAACAGCACTGGTCGCCCCTCTGGGACGGCAAGGCACCAGAACGAGAAGAGCGTCCACTTCCAGGGGGCTTCTCGGCTTACTGCTTGGCCATGTCCAAGCTCGGGGCCTGGCTCGGCAACCTCGAGTTGGCGCTGTTCGTGGCGCACTACAAGATCCCACTCATGGTGTACCAACGACAGGGCCCATCTCAGATTTGGCAGGTCTCGAAGAAGGGCATAGCGCCCATCGGGCTTTGGTTCGAGGCTGGGCACTACGAGCTTTTCACGACCACGCCACCAGACGACGACACCTCCACCGCCCAAGCCGGTGGACACAAGGGTATGCGAGGTGGCGCCTCGGCAACTTCGTCGAAGACATCCACGCCCGCCATCTGCCGCACATGGCGCAAACAGGCACTAGCAGAGCAGGACAAGGCCTCCACAATCGGTGACGTGGCCAACATGGACGACCTCGACGATTTCGAGGGCTTCAGCACGCCACCACCTAAGGCTGCCCACGCAGTGGAGGCCTCGGGGAGCAATAGACCGACCGCGACCACGTGGACATGCCCGATCGCCTCCTGCAAGGGCTTCACCATCTCGGGCAATTACCTCTACAGCAAGAACTGCGCTCACATCGCCTTCTATCACGAGAAGCAGGCCAAGGACTTGAGGATCGTCAAACCCACCCTGGTCGGGGCTTTTCCTGGCAAAGAACTCACGTGGACGTGTCCACTCTGCCCCATGGGCCTGATCACGACACCCACCGCGGCGGCGGCGCGAGGTGCACGACTCGCGCATCGTCTCCGACACCATCCCAAGGCACACGTGAAGCAGTTCCACCACAATAAGGGGAGCGCAGTCTACCAGGCGCAGGCCAAGCAGGCCCTAGCCAGACGCTCGCGGGGACTGCTCAAGGCCAAGATCACTGGCCACAAGCTCGGGTACTTCCGCATGCCGTATGGCATCGGGCGCGACAGAACCCACGTGCGCTGTCGGCAGTGCTGGCGCCAGGCTTCCTCAGTCAACAAGCTGGGGATCTGCCAGGCCATCGCCAGACCATCGGGCAAGCTGGAGGTCACCATCAGGCAGGCTGAGAAGGCCCTCACCGAGGAAGGCGACCCCGGCCACAAGCAGAATATCCAGGACGTCCTCGACTTCTGTTACCAGGCTCGTCGAGCTGGACGTGAGGCTGCCCTGGAGCGACGCGGTACCTCCGTTCAGGGGGGGGGGGGGGGGGGGGGGTGCGGCCGCGACTGGCGCAAGTTTCGATGGCCACTTGGACACCACAAAGGCAAATCGCGATTCGTCTGCGCGAAGTGTGGCATGCTGGAGATGAAGCCCACGAACAACCTCCCGACCTCGTGTCCTTGGGTGTTCACCGAGGTCACCATCAAGAGACGACGACGCCTCATCGACAAGGTCAGGAGGGTGGCCCGCAGCAAGGCTCTTCGGGTGGCCATCGGCTACCTTGAGAAGGCCAAGGTCACAGCCACCCCATCCTCGTCGAGTTCGGCTCCCATCGCTTCGCCATCTTCGGCAGCAGCCACCTCGGCGGGGTCAGGCACAAGGAGGGCGCCCGCGACGGCGACTGCGGGGAGCCGTTTGTGAGGCCCCCCACCAGCGCCAGACATGTGGCTGAGGCGCCGACTGTACGAAGACAAATCACTGTTTCAACCCAAGCTTTCACCAAGCAGCTGATCAGCACTGGCGATCCAGCTGCACCCGCTGAGTTTACTGCTGAGCACTCGCTGCTCCGACTTGCCACTCTCAACGTGCAGGGCCTCTCCGTCAAGGCAGTGAAGGTGTTCACCCTTGCGAAGATCTATGACGTCGACATTCTCTGCATCCACGAGGCCCGACTCTCACTCGCCAGCCTGCCTGCCATGATCAAGGATGCACGGCGGCGTGGCTACAAGTGCACAGCAGCAGGCCCACCAGGCCTCAATGATGGCAGGTTCCTCATAGACCCCATCATCTTCTCCAGGCAACCTATTGTGCAACTGGAAGTCCCAGAGTCCGCTGGCAACGACAGGGTGGTCATGGCCGCACTGCATCTTCCACGAGCAGAGCCCATCGTCCTCGCCAACCTGCATGGCTACACCCCCATGGCTGGTACCAAGCCCGTGTTGCAGCATATACTTCAGCACGCCGCTGTCCTACGTCGGCGCCTGTGCTGCATCGGGGACTGGAACATGGTGCCCACTGAGGGCTGCGTAGCCGAGGTTCTTCTCAATTGCCGTCTCCACCTTCCTGAGGCGCCTGCCGAGATCGACAAGGCCACTCACGACAAGGGCCGACACCTCGAGTATGCTCTCTTCCATCGCGACCTCACAGTCACATATCGGGGGCAAGCTGAAGGAGGAGCAGACCACGACTTGGTGTACTACGACCTCGCCTGCTAATCCCAGGAGGAGCAGCGCACCTACAAGAGCAGGGTGCCGCTCATCGGCGACGAGGACATCACCGAGGGCACCTGGGAGCAGGTCTAAAGCCAGTTCGCGCACTCGTTCGACAAAGCAGAGTCACACCAGGACGCCAACACCATGTGGCAGCTCCTCTCCGGCCATACCGAGAGCCTACTCACACATGAGGTGGCCAAGGGCCGACCCAGGTCAGCTTCGGCCAAAGTGGTGCACGTCCACGGCTCATCCACCAAGCAGATCAACGACGAGACCAACACCGGGGCCCAGCTGTACAAGCTGCACAGAGTCATCCGACAAGCCGCACTCAGACCAGGCGATCCTGAGACCGAGCGCTCAACTCGTCGACGACAGGGGCTGCTGGCTAGGAGATTCTCAGAGCTCGGCGAAGTTGACCTCCACACCGACTTCGGCAAGGGCATCTTCGAGGATATCATCCACAACAGAGAGCTGAACGACAAGCTGGCCAGGCTCAGCAGCTGGAACGAGGACATGACCACCAACGACAGCAATACCCTGGCATGGCTCAAGCAACAGCGACCCGACGTTCCAGTACAGGAAGTGCGTGGACCACTCCACCCACAACAAAGAGTTGAGCACGAACGAGAGGTTTGGGAGGGAATCTGGTGTGCCCCACCGGCGTCCCCAGAATCGGCCGATGAGTTCATCCCCCTGCTGCCTGATGCCAACTCCGCACAGGGTCGCAGCTCTTCGTCGACGTGATAGGTGAACTACTCCGAAAGCGGGCCAAGCAACTTGCAGCGAAAGCTGGTGGTGCCGACGGTTGGCTACCCAGACATCTAGCACGACTACCAACGCGTTGGTACGCCCTCCTTGCAAGGAGCTGGAACCAGATACTGGGAGGGGCCAAGGTGCCAGCTGTATGGGCACAAGTACGAGTTGTGCTGATTCCGAAACACGATGGCTCAGGAGGCTTCCGACCCATGGGGATAGCGAGTATCGCGTGGAGGCTGGGGGTGAGCAATATTGTGCGACAGCTCAGGGCCTGGGCCCGCTGGTGGCTCGATCCACGAATTGCCTCAGGACCAGGCAGAGACCCGGCAGAACTTGTGGAAGCACTGGCCACGCAGATTGAGGACGCCAAAGACGCAGGCCCCTCCATCTACGGGGCGAAGATCGACCTTTCCAAGGCCTTCGATCGCTGCAGCGTGGCACGGGCTCTGCACCTACTGCGACACCAAGGCGCGCCAGAGGGCCTGCTCCATGCCGTGCAGAGCTTTTGCTCCCAGAGGCAGATGTTCTTGGAACTTGAGGGCGCCGTGGCACATCGCCCCATCCTCCCTCCGAGAGGACTCTTGCAAGGCTGCCCAGCGAGCGTGATCCTCCTCTTGTGTGACATAAACTTGTGGATCAAGTACGTCAGCTCGGAGGCTCCTCAAGTGCATGTGAGGGCTTATGCCGACGATCGTACCATATGGGCGAGAGGACCGCTGGCCTGGCGGAGGTGCCGCGATGCCCTCCTGGCATTTTTTGGCGCTATGATGCTCGGGCAGGCTGGCAGTGGAACGAAGGCAAAGGAGCGACCTTCGCCAGGGGCAAGGTCGCGCAACCAGCGCGACCTCCAGCACCACCACGACCTCGTCCGCACCACCTCGACCACAAGGCAGACCACGAGCTCGACCACGACCACCTCGACCACGAGGCAGACCACCACCGCGACCACCACGACGGCGAGACAGAGCACCAGCCACCAGACTACGACCATACCACACCAGACCTACACAGGACCCCAGCTACCGCGATCTGCGATCGAGTTGGCAAACAGAAGCACTACGTGGAAATCTTGGGAGTGAGGCTCGCACTACGACGTGGGCCACCTACCATGGTTCGCGAGATGAGCAGTGACAGAGCGCTCTACCAACTCTCACGACTACGGCTGGCGGTGCCATACATCATGGGCTGGCAAAGGAGGAAGCGCTTCGCCCAATGCCTGGTGCTTTCCACGCTCAGGTGGGGAGGGCGGTGGCAACGACCCCCGAAGCACGTGTATCGCAAGTGGGACACCCTCTTGCTGGACGTGATTTTGTTGAGGCCCGAGCGCTCCTCCAGAGCCCTAGCTATTGCAGTGGCTGGGCCACAGTCCTCACTGGAGTTTCAACTCGACTTCGACTCGCTGATCCACGAGGTATGGCGATTTCGGCGTCACCACCGTGGCCAACCACAGGCGCACGACCTACACCCGCGCTGAGAGGAGGTGCTGAGGAAATGGGGCTGGAAGGCTAAGCCTACTACTACTACCAGGTCGGGAGCCAAGCTCACGACCACCACCGACCTGGAGCCCTTTGTCTCGACCTACACCACACGAGATGGCGACCTCGACCACACGAGGGTGGGGAAGAGTGCACTACAGCACATCGCCTGGAGAGCGCACCTCCACCAGGTATGGCGTGCTGAACCCAGAGCACGGGACCCCGCCACCCAGGCCCGATTGCTGTGTGGAGAAGTACGTACACGACGAGCAGAATTGTTCATGGGACTGGGCACCTACGCACAACAACGTGCTGCCTTGGATGCTCGTACGACCGCCACATCATCGAGAGCATCACTGAGCGCCACGGCTACGACCTCCCGCGGGGAGGCATCTGTCGCTGTGGCGATCCTGCTACCCGAGAGCACTGGGCCTGGGGCTGCCTCTGCTTTGCAGGGAGATCTCAACCAACCACAGAGCTTGAGAAGCCGCTGCCAGCGTCCCCGGTACCCACGCCACTTCCTCTGCGCCAACCAGCTGCCGAGCGAGAACTACAGGTTCGTGCTGTTCGGGAGGCTTTGGTCAGGTGCTCCCAGACCGCCGAGGGGCCCCTCCTCGTGGCGACCGATGGGTCAGTCAAGGGCCCACCGCGCACAGGTTGGTCCACACTCAGCCGAGGAGCAGTTGCGATCGCCATCGCCGCGGAGCCCGACTCCACCTTCTCGGGCCCAGTCACCTCATTGGACTCGTCGTCCACGGTGGCTGAGCGTGCTGCCATTGCCTTCCTCGTCGAGGCCGCGGCTCACCAGGGCATTCAGTTCGTCGTCTACATCAACGACGAGACAGTGCTACGATGCCTCCAAGCCCTACTGCGAGGAGAGCCATCATTTTCAGACTTCGCCTTGGCTGACTGGGCCGACCTACGCCGTGCTGCTGGTACACAACCTGCGGGCTGCTCGGCGCACTGGGCCCCCAGCCACGACAAGAACCCACGGTGGGCCCCAGACACACAGCACGCCGATGCCGAAGTTCGACTTCTCAACAAGCGTGCAGATGAGGCGTGCGGTGACACCGCCTCCCAGCTCTACACAGAGCACTCGCAGAGGTACGAGGACCAGCTGGCCTACGCCGACTACGAGGTCGACACTTCGCTGCAGCATCTTGTCGACGGAGAAAGCTGGCTCGTCCAGGACCACCTTCCCAACCCCGAGGCCTTCAAGGCCGACCGACGGGGTCACCTTCAGTACCATCGCTGAGGCGAGCTTCAACTTCGTGTTCTAGCCAGCCTTATCACTAAGCATATGATGAGAAGGGTACTCGCCATGCAGCAAGTCACACATCGTGGACGGCTACTGCAATCACGACTTTACTTTACTTTATCGTTGATACGTCCTGGGTTTACACTGGTCCTTTTCCCTCTTCTCGCCCCCTGCCTCAAAGACAAGAGCCAGGCACCGCGCGCCCGCGCGCTCAAGGACCAGGGACCCGCCCCCGCCTGCCCCCTCTTGGGCCGCTCTCGGGGGCTCGGGGGCCCTCTTGGAGCGGTCTTGATGCTGAAACGGCGATCATGGTAAACTCTCGCATGCACATATTGGAGAGGCCTTACGGCCGGTGCCGCCGACCCTAGATGTCGACGACGCCAACGGAGACGACGACGACGACGACCACGACGACGACGACGACGACGACGACGACGACGACGACGACGACGACGACGAGTTTTCACGAGTCTTTGACATCCCGGGCTGGCCTCCAGGGCCCCTATGACGGCCCAAGCGGCTCCCAAGAGCGCCTCGGGACGGCATTGCGGGGCCATTTCCTCTTCCTCCTAACTCCTCTTTCTCCTAACTCCTCCTCCTCCTCCTAACTCCTCCTTCTCCGAACTCCTCCTCCTCCTCCTAACTCCTCCTCCTCCTCCTGCTCCTCCTCCTCCTCCTAACTCCTCCTCCCCTGGCCCCCCGAACCGCTCTCCCACGACCTCGGGACAAGTCGTGCGCCACGGTTTGGGCACGCGCAGGAGCGCCCGAGGGCGCCCAGGCTTCTGGGGTGTCCGGGGCCCTCAGAGACTCCACGATGACGACGACGATGACGACGACGATTAGGACGACGACGACGACGAGGACGACGACGACGACGATGACGAGGACGACGAGGACGACGACGAGGACGACGAAAACGACGAGGACGACGAGGACGACGAGGACGACGACGACGACGACGAGGACGACGAGGACGACGAGGACGACGAGGACGACGAGGACGACGACGACGACGAGGACGACGACGACGACGATGACGAAGACGACCAGGACGACGACGACGACGACGACGACGACGACGACGACGACGACGACGACGACGACGACGACGACGACGACGACGACGACGACGACGACGACGGCGGCGGCGTCCGGGGCCCTCGGCGAGTAATTTCGCAGCATTCAGTGCGGCTCGCTCCTGCGGGCCTGAGGACGCCCCCTCCCCAGACGTGATCGCATCGTGAAAAGATCAGGACGGAAGGTTTTTGGCCGTTCGCGGCCTCTGGGGGCCCTCACCGGGCCTCGGGACCGTCAAAAAGCGACTCACGACGGAAAACCGGTCCCGGGGAAAGGGTCCAGACCTTGGCGGCTCGACGTTGTGAAAAAATCACGACGTCGGGGGTCTGGAAGTGCGTCTCGCTCATGCGGACCCGAGGACACCCCCCTCGGTACCTCGCAGCACGATAGTGGGTCAGCGCTGTTCGTGCCCATCCCGTGCTCACGCAATCTTTGTGGACGTACAAATCCCATGCCGGTGCTGGGAGGGAGGGCGCTTCGTGGAGAAGCGGGGGCGAAGCGCAGATGAGCTGGGCGGGGTATCGACGGCGTGGGGAGTTCAGGGTGCACTTCTACCAGCGGAGAGGGTCACACTGTATAAAATGGTCGTCGTCGGTCGTCGTCGCCGGCGTTGTCGTCCTCCTGTTCCAGGTCGCCTGGTCCTTCTCCTCCCTCAATCCCCCCATCCTCCTTCCCTCCTTCCTCATGCGTTGCATCTTGCCATGCTCGTGGACAGTGGCCTAGTCGTGGACGCTCGCCACGGCCTTTTTCGAGAGTAGCGCGTGGTTGTCAGCTGCCAGTGAAGTGTCTGAGGTGGAGCACAGCGCCTCCCCACCCAACCCTTCCCGTTTTCCTTCGTATCCCTCCCCGTCGGCGACCAGGGGAAGCTGGGGAGGTAAGGTAGGTTCGCGCCGTGCCGACCGACGGCGACCCCGCCGCCGGCGTTCCACCTTGGACACCGCTGGCGACCCAGAATCGGTCGATGTTGAACGACCTGACGCTTCAAGCACGGCCGATCGTTCCAGGTTGAACGATCCCCGCAGTGTCAGGAACCAACGCCGGGGTCGACACGACGCGAACCCGTGGTAGGGTGGGGGTGTTCGTTACGAAACGTGCCCATGAGGTGGAGGATTTCTGTGCTGATGAGGGCGGCAGTGATACCCATGGCCAGTCCACGATGGGAATTTCACCAGCTTCGGGCCCTGGATTCCTTATCCAAGGGTTCCTTATTCCCTCGGTCTGGCCCGTCCGCCGTGCTGGTGCAACTGGCGTGCGCCAGGGGGGGTCGATGGAGACCCCCGCGCGGTGCACAGGCGTTCGCCCTCTTTCGCCGCGGCAGCGGTCCCAGCTGCTGCGGCCGTGGCTGTTCAGAACTCAGTGCCAGCAGGTACTGCGGCACGCGAGGCGAGAAAGAAAATGCCCTCACTGTAGTCCTGGCCGCCCTCAGCGAGCTCCCGAGGGGGAGATCCCGGGTGGTCTCAACACGTCAGGGCCGACACGACGCGAACCCGCGGTATCCCTTCCCGGCGGCGGCCGGGGGGAGCCGGGGAGGTGGGGCGTTCTCCGTCGGCGGGGCCCGTAGGCCCCAGACTGTGGGGTGGGGGACTCGGAGACGAGCGGCTCGTGACAGGGGGAGGGCGAGCAGGAAGAGAGGGGGGTGGCGTGCGGGCGGGAAAGAGGAGGGGCGGGATGAGGAGCACGATGGTGATAGTGAATGGTGGTGGTGATGGTGGTGGTGGTGGTGGCGACGACGACGACGACGATGATGATGATGATGTTGATGATGATGATGATCATGATGATGATGATCATGATGATGATGATGATGATGATGATGATGATGATGATGATGATGATGATGATGATGATGATGATGATGCTGATGATGATGATGATGATGCTGATGCTGATGATGCTGATGCTGATGATGATGAGGATGATCAGGAGGATGATGATGCTTCTGATGATGGTGCTGATTATGATGACGATGATGACGACGATAATCTACAGTTGTTGATGTCGTTATTCTTATTACTATTGTTGTTGTCGGTGGTAATGAAATGACGACTAGGAGGAGGAGGAGGAGGAGGAGGAGGAACAGGCGGAGGATGAGGAGGAGGAGGAGGAGGAGGAGGAGGAGGAGGTGCGGGAGGTGGCGGGACGAGGTGGCAACAGGAGGAGGGAGCGGGATGGCGCGGGAGGAGGCGGGGGAGGAGGTGGAGGAGGTAGCGGGAGAAAGGGGGATGAGGAGAAGGGAGCAGGAGGCGAAGGTTGAGGAGGAGGATGAGGATGGGGCCAACGGGCGGAGCAGGGGGCGAGCGGGCCACGCCTTGCCCCCCGCGCCGGCAGAGGCTCGGAGTGGTGGTGGAACTATTTAATCGTCGGCATGTTCATTCTTGTGTTCGCATGCCTCTTGGGCGCGCTCGTGTGCCTCAAGGTGACCTGAGGGCGCGGAAGCTGGACGGGAAGGAGGAGGCGGAGGAGGAGGAGGACGAGCAATTGAAGGAGTGCGAGGTGGATAAGGTCGAGTGCGAGCAGTAGTAGTAAGAGTAGTAGTGGTGCTGGTAGTAGTAGTAGTCGTCGTCGTCGTCGTCGTCGTCGTCGTCGTCTTCGTCGTCGTCGTGGAGGTAGAAGTATAAGTAGAAGTAGAAGTATAAGTAGAAGTAGAAGTAGAAGTAAAAGTAGAACTATAAGTGAAAGTATAAGTAGAAGTAGAAGTAGAAATATAAGTAGAAGTATACGCAGTAGTAGTAGTAGTAGTAGTAGTAGTAGTAGTAGTAGTAGTAGTAGTAGTAGTAGTAGTAGTAGTAGTAGTAGTAGTAGTAGTAGTAGTAGTAGTAGTAGTAGTAGTAGTAGTAGTAGCAGTAGCAGTAGCAGTAGCAGTAGCAGTAGCAGTAGCAGTAGTAGTAGCAGAGTAGTAGTAGTAGTAGTAGTAGTAGTAGTAGTAGTAGTAGTAGTAGTAGTAGTATAGTAGTAGTATGAGTAGTAGTAGTAGTAGTAGTTAGTAGTAGTAGCAGCAGTAGTAGTAGTAGTAGTAGTAGTAGTAGTAGTAGTAGTAGTAGTAGTAGTAGTAGTTGAAGTAGAAGTAGACGTAGTAGTAGTAGTAGTAGTAGTAGTTAGTAGTAGTAGTAGTAGTAGTAGTAGTAAACAGTTAGGTTTTGTACTAGTAGTAGTAGTCGGTAGTAGTCGTAGTAGTGGTCGTAGTAGGCGTAGTAGTAGTAGTAGTAGTAGTAGT
>CAUYUJ010018109.1:209157-214255 GCA_963575745.1 Prorocentrum cordatum | reverse complement strand
CCTCCTTCCTCCCTCCCTCCTCCCTCCTCCCTGCTCCCTGGGTTCAAAAAGCACGCGACGGCGGCCCCCTTACGCACCTACGCAGGCCCGGCAAGCCAGCACCCCTTGCGAATGGAGCTCGCGACGGACGCCGCAACGGAGCAGTACGACGACCTACTCGCGGGTTGCTGGCGGGACCTGCTGGGGCGGGACCTCGGCGATTCAGCCAAGGAGCTGCTGGGCCTCCCAGCCCGCTTCGGGGGCCTGGGCGCGCAGCTGGCTAGCACGCGCCGCCCACGGTTTTCCTGGCCTCCTGAACGCTGGCGGCGGAGGAGGTCACGGAGGAGCAAGGCAGCGGGACGATGGCAGACTGCTTGGAACGGCTGCCGCGGGCGGCCCAGCAGCTCGCCACTGCGCGGCGCGGGTTGCAAGACCAAGGGCTGGAGCTCGCCGCGGGCGGGGACCTGGCGACTGCGCTGCAGACGCCTCTGAAGCAAGGCCCAGCTACGGATAAGGTGCAAAGAAACCAGCACACAAGTCTGCTGCGACGCTCGCACCTTCCCAGACAGGCCGAGCTGCGGGGCGCGGCCGGCAGCGGCAGCGGCGCCTACCTGACCTACCCGGAGGACGAACTCTGCACGCTGGAGGACGCCCACTGGGAGACCAGCGCCAGGCGGCGGCTGCAGCTCCCGCGCGCGGAGCCCAGCCAGCTGGAGCTCGCGACGGCAGGGGCCGCCTGCTGCTTGCGCGGCGCCGACGGGGCTGGCTGCGCTGGGACTCTGGACGAGCGCGGCTACCATGCCTTGACCTGCCAGCGGGGCGGGGGGGTGCTGGCACGCCACGGCGGACTCAACAGGAGGGTCGCTGGGCTCCTCCACCGCTGGCGCGGCGAGCGGCCCCTCCTCGAGCAGAGGGTGCCGACTTGGGACCGCCAGCGCCCAGACGGCCAGCTCGAGCGCGCCATCTTGGATTTGGAGCACCAGGAAGACGACGGGGCCCAGTGGCTGGACGTCTCTGTTCGCCACCCCGCAGCCCCGCAGCCGGCACGCAGGCCGAGCTGCGCGTGGCTGCGCGCCGAGACGGCGAGTCCGCTGGGCGGCGTCGTCTGGCTGGCGTCGCCGGCGCCTGGCGCGCCGCCTAGCGCGGGCCGGCCACCTTGCGGAGCTGGCGCGCCGTAGCAGCTTGCAGGCCGCAGCTCAGGACCTGTAGGCCCGTGCCAGCTCCCGCAGCTGCTGGTCCTCAGGCAGGCGTCGCACCTGCCCGAGCACCAAAGGCGGGCCTCGGCGCCGAGCCGCCCCCCCGCCTCGAGGACGAAGGGCGTGAGTCGGGCGCCCGGGTAGCGCGCGTGCTTCTCCCGCTCGCCGCGCCTACTGGCCCACAGAGCAAGGGGCACCGCCCGGCCACGCGCCCTGCCGCCGCGACGCCCGCAGGACGCGGCCCGCCCGCGCTGAAGCTGGAGACCCCTGAAGCGGCCCTGGCGGTGCTGCCAGCTGGCACGACGGGCGGCGAGGGCCGGGCTGCTGCCCGGCGGCGCAGCCGGCTGCACGACGGGACGCCACGGCGCGGGCGCGGGCACCCTTGCCTGGGCTGGCCGCGGGCAGGGGCAGGACGGCGACGGCGGCGACGCGGAGCCCGAGCCGCAGGGGGGTGCAGGTCGTCGCGGTCGCCACGGAGCTCCCGGGTATGCTGTCCAGAGGCCCCGGCTGGCAGACGCCCTCCCCCGGTTGGGAGTTGCTGCTGTCTTAAACAGTCAGCAACCCCCGGGGGTGCCGCCCCTTCTGGCTGGGCGGTGGGGGTGTCTGCCGGCTCCCGACTAATGTGCGCCGGGCGCGCGGAGAAGACCCGCGTCCGCCGCGCCTCCTCCTCCTCCTCCTCCTCCTCCTCCTCCTCCTCCTCCTCCTCCTCCTCCTCCTCCCCCTCCCCCTCCTCCTCCTCCTCCCCCTCCTCCCCCTCCCTCCTCCCTTCACTCACTCCCTCCATCCCTCCCTCCCTCCTCCCTCCTCCCCTCCCCTCCTCCTCCATACTCCCTCCTCCCTCCTCCCTGATCCCTGCCTCCCTCCTCCCTCCGCCCTCCCTCCCTCCCTCCTCCCCTCCCTCCCCCCCCCCACTCCCTCTCCTTCCGTCGCGGATCTCAAAACGGTGGTGAAAGCGGTGTGATCTCGCTCCCTGTGCACCCCCCGCCAGTGAGTCGCCCACCTCTGCAAAGCCGCGGTCGCATCCAACATCCTTCCCCCTCCCCTCCCCCTCCTGGGGCTGTGGAGCGAAAGAGAGAGAGAGAGAGAGAGCGAGAGGGGAGAGAGAAAGACGAGAGAGAGAGAGAGAGAGCGAGAGGGAGGAGAGAGAAAGAGAGAGAGAGAGAGAGCCGAGATGAGACCCTCGCCATCGCTCGGGACGCTCAGTTCCTTATGCACTGTGAAACTTTTTTATCGGTTGCGACATTGTGCGGAAAGGGGGGGGGGCGGGGGGGGGGGGTCTGGCTCCGGACCTCCGCTTAGTGCGACTGTTTAAGCAGCAGTGCGTCCATCATGGGGGAGGGACCCCACGCGCTCGAAACGGGCCAGATCGGCGGGGTCAGGGTCCAAAAACATATGGGATTTGCCACACATCCAAAATCTGCTGGCACCTCTCACGGCAGATCAGCGGGGTCAGGGTCGAAAAAAAACAAGGGATTTGCCACATTTCTGAAAATTCGGCGGAACCCCTCACGCAGATCCGTAAGGCCAGGGTCCAAAAAACACAAGGGATTTGCCACATTTCTGAGATTCGGTGGCACCCCTCACGCAGATCGGCAGGGTCAGGGTCCCAACACACGGGGGATTTGCCACATTTCTGAAATTGGGCGGCACCCCTCACGCAGATCCGTAGGGTCAGAGTCCAAAAACAGAAGGGATTTGCCACATTTCTGAAATTCGGTGGCACCCGTGACGTAGATCCGTAGGGTCAGGTCCCGACACTGCTTCACAGCGGCGCCCAGACCTCATATTTGGCTTTGCATCTCCCATTATCCGAGACAGGGGGCCGGCGGCATGGGGCGAAGCCCTTACGGATATATTTTGGCATGCTCGTTTAAGCAATAATCTTTAATACATGAATAAATAAGCACATACATAGAACAACTACATTCATGCATCAATAGAGGAACAGGTGGTAGTTTTGAACGATCACCTGTTTGGCTTCGTGGGGTGCTTGTTTTCTCAGGGGGGGGGCCTCGAGGTGCCGCGGCAGAGGGTCCAGCTAGTCTCCGGCGCTGGCCTCGCCGAGGCACAAGATCTGCACCCGTCCCGGCAGTGTGCCCCAAAGGAGGGGATGGACGAGGAGAGCAGGGACGGGGAGGCGGGACGTGGGTGCTTCTCAAGTCGGGCCTGTCCCCCTACAGGGGGATTTGGACAAAGGAACAAAACTAGTGAACAACCGACGGCACCCCCCAGAAAGGAGGGGATGGGCGAGGAGAGCAGGGACGGGGAGGCGGGATGTGGGTGCTTCTCTCTCTGGAATGAGGTCGGGCCTGTCCCCCTAATTACAAGGGGATTTTGAACAAAAAACAAAAATAGTTCACAACTGCTGAGATCCACAAGGACACTACGCACGCCAGCTGCAGAGTGCACGAGCGGAGCCCACCCGTAGCGCTGGTTTTCGCCACAGCTTAGGAGGACACTCTCCCGACAGAATGTGCTCATACCCCGCCGTCCGCGCGCGCGATCTGGACCGATGCTGGTGTGAACAGCAGGCGATGCGAATTCCCACATAACACGCATCACTGTTGCACAGGAGGAGAAAGAGGAGGAGGAGGAGGAGGAGGAGGACGAAGGAGGAAGAGGAGAGGGGAGGGAAGCAGAGGAGTACCCCAAAGCCTGGAGCAGCGGTCAGGCCAACCTGCAACAGGTGAGCCGTTGCGCGCATCCGCGGACCTGCGAACCTGACAGTGTATAGATCTGAGCCCACGCTCCGTGAATGACCACGTAAACTCACGGCCCGGGACGGAACCCTCGAGAATCGTGCACAGGGACGCGGCACGAAGGAGTGAAGCACCGATGAATCAGCCCGCCGCGGAGCAGCAGCCCGAACTGCACCACCACCAGCCAATCCTAGAGCATGCGGCATGCGGCCACCGCACGACCACGGGCAGAGGCCAGTGGGAGGGAGGAGGGCCGGGGAGCCGGAAGGGGAGGCAGGGAGCGGGGCCCGCCCCAGAAGGGTCCGCCAGCGCTCCGCCGCGGGGAGGGAAGAGGGGGAGGACAGGGAGGAGAGGGGGAAGCTACGGAGCCTGGAGCTGCAGCCTCAGAGTTGCTCCAAGCATGCTCCAAAAGTGGTCGAGAAATCGTCCCCGGACTATTTCTATCATTTTTGGAGGATGTGGGTGCTTCTCTCTCTCTCTCTCTCTCTCTTTTTCTCTGGGAAGAAAAAAACACATAAGCATAAACTGTTATGTCCGTTTCTTCTCTCCCTCCGTCTGCTCCCTGTCCCTGCCTCGGCGGCGAGCCCGGGGGGGGAGGCGAGAAAAAAAATGCCTGCTCAGAAGGCTCGGAAGTCCCCCGGCCTTCGGAGAAGCTTAGAAGAAGAAAAAACCGCATAAGGATAAACTTTTGGCGCTCCCCGCAGATTTCTCAAATTCGCGCTGGACCCCCTCCCTGGCGCGCGGAGCGCGCCAGGGGCGGCGCCGGAGGCGCCGCCGGGAGGTCCCAGGCGCAGATCCAAGAAATTCGCGCGGAGCGCTAAAAATTTATGTTTATGTTTGTTTCCTTCTTCGACTCTCAACATGAGACGCGGCCAATCGCACAAGTAAGCGACATATTCTCAGTGGGAAACCGTGCCTTCCCCCAACAAGGCGGGGACTTGGACAACGCGAGATGGCGCACTCCTCTATGACCGTGGAACGCCTCCTCATTGTCTTCGCAGGAGGGGTTCGGGGTGGCGACAGCGACTGCTTCTTCTGGACCGGCTGCTTGACGGTGGCCCTGGCGCGCCGTAGGTCGGCTGTGGTCCGCTACACTCCAAGATCCTGGCTACCCGTTGCATGCGCGATCCTGGGCAAGTGCGCGGGGCTCGTCTTCAACAAAGCGCTGCTGCTCCATCCTCATCCTTCCTTCTCCTTCCGCCCGCTTCCTTCCCTCCTCGCGTG